>OX421844.1:26658362-27030862 GCA_949127995.1 Suillia variegata
ACACCTTTCGGTTTTAATGGAGATACCTTACACGAATTGTTGTTGGCGTCCTTTCATGGTTAATTCTCTTCACAGAAGAAGTTCTGGTTGACCCCGTCTTTACATTCGTTCAATTCTGCCTACGAAATTTGATGGTATGCAAGTTGTGAATCAGATATTACGTTATAAGTTTCTTGAAAACTCTTAAAAACGGAACTAAAACTATCCTATACAGATGAGATGAATGCCTGCTAAATAAGGGAATTTTTGCGCTTATTACTAGTTCATGTCGAACGAAAATTCCCTTTGCTTCTAATAGCTTGTATATTGCTCTAAGCTCATTCCTAGTACGTTTACCAGTATCAAATTTTCTGCTAAACTGTGCTTGATTTTAACAATTTCTTCTTAAAGTTGCGCAGGTTTTATCAGAACTGGATTGAGTTTGCAATGATTGATATCTATTAGCAAACTAATTATACTCAACTGTACTTGAGTCCAGCCAAGTTTGCATCTGCTTCGTGACCATAAAGAACTTGATGAATTCTAGATATACCAAATATAATGTCGCCATTGTTTCGTTGATATTCACCATTTGATCACGCAACTCCTTAAAGTGTATGTTGACTTCAATGGTAGTTCTTTTCAGAATGTTTACGTCGAATCTACCACTGAAGTCTGATTCTTGGCCAATATTTTGAGCTGATGCTGATTATCTTGTATGTTGTTCATGTTGCTTTCCATTTCTTCTCGGTCTTCGGCATCCATTATTTCAAATAAAATATGATAAAATGATCCAACGAACTCAAATGGTGTTCTATTGATTCGTTTATTGACGCGAACACAAAAAGTCTGTTGTTTTCGCGAATTTCATCAAATTGTTCACTGCTCTTCCGCATTGCTCTTTAAATGTTTCCAACTTTGAACGTAGTAATTTCGCCTCGCTATTCGCAAGACTCTTCTTCCTTTAATACCACCGACAAATAATGGATGCAATTTGTAGTAAATCACCAAGTACCATGATGATGCAACTACATGGACCTGTCCTATAGAATCTCAATATATCGCAGTCTTATCACCCAAATCTCGTATCGTAGCCTTGCGTGTAGTTGCGTAATAATTTTATTGGCGTCATCATCAGTAGCAATAAACAAATTATTGGCATAATCTGCGCCTTTTTTTCTTTTGCTGCTTTGTTCCGAGTCCTGTTATCTCTATCAGGTATTCTTGCTATTCTTTAGTCATTAAAGGACATATTTTATTTAAAGGCCTCTTAAATTCAGCATCCTTTGTTTGGATGGTCACCAATCGATTTTTGCTTGATGGCTTCCTTCATATCTTAGAAGCACAAATTGACCTTGGTATTGCAGATTTTCACTTCGTTTTTTGTTGCAACTCGATCAAATATTCCTCTTTCCACTTTTTCAAAAGTCGCACTTAATTTTTTGTGCCAACCTTCACCGATCAAGTACACCAATCTTTCCTTGTTCTATGGACGTGTAGTCAACTTGTTTTAAGATTTTCTTGTTGTCTTGTTTTTACTGTCAGAATAAGAAGATATTTAAAAATTGTAATTTTTCTGGTAAAAAATATAAAATAAAAATACATTAAACTTTCTTAATATTTGGTGACCTTTGACGTTAATATGAAACGAAGACGCGTATTGCCGAACACGTATTCAACTCAGATCCTTATCAATCTTCCTGGCAGCTCCTACAAAATTGGTGCCGTTGTCTGAATAAATATGTACAGCTTTTTCTCTTTTTGCAAACAACGCTGCTAGAAAGGCATCCGTGTTCCATTCGTCCTCTTACTCGTAGTATGCCATCTTCAAAGATGACTGATTGTTCTTGGAATTAAGTTGCAGCTTGTTTTTTAATTGCCGTATTTCATTAAAGAATTAGAAACGCCACTATTCGCTACATTTTTTCCAATTGAGAATTTAGTTAATAGTGACGTAAACATATTTGATACTGTCGTAAGTAGCAGCTATAAAGATATCATCGTCGCCTTTTTCCTAGTAGACTGGTCAATTTTCTTCAGTTTCTGATAACCAAAGTGGACCATTCCATTATTACCATTATTGTTACCTACCCTGTGTAATCGTATTACATATGCTCCTAGCTAATATTCGAATGTCCTCTAGTTTTGGTAATTCTTTCGCTTAATATTGCCATTCCTCGGAAAGTTCAATATTCATATCATCCCATTTTTCTCGCGTAACCACAACTTCTGCATGAAGAATTTTCCAACTACTGCAACGGGTACCAGCCGTCTTTGCTATTTGTGATTACAATAGCCGTTTAGTCACCTTTTCAGCAATTAGTACTTTAAATAGAAAATCCAATCCCAACGTTTTATTGACTCGCTGCCCTCTATCTCGATCACCTCGTTCGATATATTGTTGCAGATATTTCCAAGTACTGATGGCTCGTTTGATACCCATTTACGCAAATAGAACCATACGCGTTGTAGTATTTTTGTGATATAATTTACCGACATCTAGCAACCTTCTAACGTATAGCTCTTGTCATCAGATAGTCATTAAAAAATTCATCCTTATTATCGTACTCAAAGTTGTATTCTGCAGTATATATTGGCAATTTATTGTAATGTTCGAACTGACAAAAATGGAGCAGCTGCCGTTTCGTATGTTACCGTTGTTACCCTGTATTCCTGGATAGGCTTTCCCGGATCATTTCTCCATAGTACATACTGATATTTCTGATGCTCAGGTATCACTTTAATTTGACGATACATTTTCTCTACATCAGCAGTCATACATAAGGCCATATTCTCCATTTCAACAATATGTCAAATATATCCTTTTGAAGTCTTGGACCTGTTATCATTATTTCGTTGAGACTCACTCCGTTCGTTGTTTTTGCGGATGTATCAAATACTACATTTAATTTAGTAGTTAAACTTGCATCTCTGATGTCCGCTTGGTGTGGCAGATAGTAGCGTTATTTTCCAATTTCTTTGACTGGAACCATTTGTCCTAACTCATTTTTTCTAAATTTAAAAACCGCGCCATTGCTTTATTTGAACGTCCGTTATCCTCGATCATTGTCGTCTCTTTAAAAAGATGCTCGCATTCTTTATCCTCGGTTGTTGTTTCGTGATCATCAGTCTCCTCGGATTCCCAGAATCTATTCAAGTCCTGCAAGTCACTAATTCCAACTATATTGATAGCTGCTATTCTCTTGCTGTTACGTGTTCTTTTAACATGTCCTGACAGGAGCCAACCAAGCTTCGTTTCTTGACACAGCAACCCTTGCATCATTTCACAGTGACTCCTCATAATTGATGGCAATATATCTGCTGAAATATGATGTCGATACGGCTAGGTAGATTATATGTGGGATAAACAAGCACACCATATTGTTCCAATTGGCGATACTATGCGCATTGCCCTCCTTGCTCGGAACCGTTTTATTAAACTTTGACAGTATTATTGCATCTAACTGTGTTACAAACCTTGCTCTCACTTCTATAAGAATTTTACGCGATGTCGTCCCAATCGGCATATTTGTTGCTCTAACTAACTCCGTTACACATCTTGTTTTTGGAAGTCATAATAGCTGCGCTGCCTCTTGGGAAACCAATGTTCGCTGTGCG
The DNA here is from genome assembly GCA_949127995.1 of Suillia variegata. Taxonomy (NCBI): domain Eukaryota; kingdom Metazoa; phylum Arthropoda; class Insecta; order Diptera; family Heleomyzidae; genus Suillia; species Suillia variegata. The sequence goes on from OX421844.1 coordinate 26,661,960, forward strand.
CCGCTGTCAAACAATGTCCGATGCAACTCAGTCATTGATATTTTTCGCCTGAGTGAGCGTTGTTGCTATCGATATGTCATCATCTGTGTTGTCCAGAATTGTATTAGCTGCCATATTACGTCTGACCGGTATCTCTTGGATCATGCAGCAGATTGTGATGATTCCTGCTGCACATTCTGCATTTCCAGTCCTTACTACATTTGTGATCACAACTTGCAAAGATTTGATGTCTTGTTCGCCCATCTAAACTTCTCTGCCTTTGCCGGAATCGTGAATTCTTTGTTACTCGTACCATAATTATCCATAAACACGGAGCTGCGCAACTGTTCCAAGAAACTCAAAACATCTTAAAACGTCTGAATCTCGTTTGCCTTCTTTGTATGCAATTCGTACCGCTGATTTATTTCTTTGCTTTATTTTCTCAGGATCATTACTGCAAATATCGAATCTGCTGTGTCATCTGTGCCTTATTTTTATGTTATAAAAATTACATTGTTGATAGTTGCCATGAACTTCTCTATGTCTCTATCCGACGTCTCTTGGCAACGCTATTATATTGCACAGCTGCTCCACGAACATCTTCCTATCGTTGTTGTATCCCAAGCTGCTTCGTAGTTTTTTGATGAACCTGATAGCAATTGCCTATCAAAGCCCTTGTATCGCCTTTCACGAAAATCTTCAAATAATGCAACTTGACTGCAGGCGATAAATTTCTTGATTGTGTACCAGCTCTATGTAAACATCGTTAAAGGCTGGCCAATCTTTTGTATCTCCACCAAAGTACCATCAATTTTCTGTCATTGATTATTATATTTTAGAACTAACTTTTCATTGAATTGGCATTTTTAAGCCTTCACCCTTCTCTGAAACTGCTTTTTAACTATGATCCAAGTCTCATCTTCTTCATATGTAGTTTTTCATGAGCATCGCTGTTTTCGTTCATTATCGCCTCATACAGCCTCTCTTTGATGTACTAATGCTTTTTGTACTCCTCAGTGATCAGTAATTTTATCTTGGTGATTAAAATTTTTTGCTTTTCCAATAACTCTATTTTCCTTCAGTTATTGGACACTACAGCCTCGCGTATTTTTATTTCGCCCCGTTTTATTTCCCTAGCATTCACGAATAATCACTGCCAATGTAGAAAACAATACGGCCAATATTGATATAAAAGATTACACAGCTACTGTTCCCCTACAACAACCACAAATTTTACCAGCAGTTTTGTGTTTAGTTCCCTATATATACCAACAACTTATCAAGGAGCGGTTGAAGCATGGATATGTGCTGTTGTTAGCCGCGAGCTATATTTTTGGCTATATAATTACAAGATCTAGACCAATCTAGAATACCCATTTTTAATTATGAACAATATATGTAAATATCCGGATGGTTCTTTCAAACAAACAAACAAACAAACAAAAATTAACTTTAAAGAAATTAATTTTCAATTATGAATTTTTTGAATTTGTTTTTTTGGTTACCAAATTACAAAGTTTTTTATCGTATTATCTTAATATAAGTTATCATTTCAGTGATGCTGAAAGCGGGCGGCAATGTTCACATCAAACGTTTTAATATAAAATGTTAAATTTTATTTGTAAAATATAAAGGTCGCTGTAAGCCGCGAGTTAAAAAAAAATTTGAACACTGTTAATAATAATTATTATAAAAGTTTATACATTTATATACATTTGAGTTTATACCGGCCGTACTATATATGAAAAACAGCCATATCAAAAATATCTAATCATCTTAACAAAATTATATCATCTGGATTAGTATAATGTCATTTATACAGGAAAAATGTACGACTTTAATGCCGTATTTATATTAGAAATGTCATATACACATTATTTGTTTTTTACATTATCATATCAAAAAATAATATCATTAATAACAATTTATAAAATCATATCAATTAAAAAGGATAACTATAAATGGAATATTAAAAATTGACAATTATTTAAAATTACACTATTATATAAAATATATCAAAATAATTTTTTTTTTAAGCTGATTTTTATTGAATCATCTGAGTTGAACTTAGATTTAACAATAAACATATTCTTAATTTATCTTATACTCAGTATATGATTTGAATATTTGGTATTATTGCCTTAATCCAGTGAGTTGGGCAAACAAAAACACATGCATATCAATTAATATGCATATGGGGAATATTATTGACGTGAAAAATTTAGAGGTCTTAATAATTTCTTGCTAGAATGTTTGGGTAAAACATTAACTTCATCATGTACTTCTGGGTAAAATTCAAGATTTCTTCCGTTAAGGTTGGGATTTTTAAGTCTCTCTGGATATTAGTATTTCTTTTATATCAATCTTGTGCAATTTGTCGCAAGATTTAAGATTGAACTCTTTGACGTCTTTCAATATTCCATGGAGAGACTGTGCCTCAGAGTTCAATTCCATATGTCCATATGGGTTTTATTAAACTTTTGTATAATTGGAATTTGTACGTCAGATTGAGTTTAGATTCTCTTGCTAAAGGCCAGTTTAATTTTGATAATTTTAGTTGCAATGTGTTTTTGCCGAGGGAAATACCGAGGTACTTAGTTTCGGAACTTTCGGGTATAATTTGGCCGTTAATGTTCAGTACAGGACACGTGCCTCTTCTTAGAGTAAAGGTTAAATGGCAATTTTTTGATTCTTTGACTTTAATTTTCCAACGGGCCAGCCATTGACTTAGAGTGTCTAAGTGTTCGTGCACATAATGAGATGCCATAGCTGGATTTGGGTGGGAGAAAAAGATAGATAGTGTCATCAGCAGAGGTTGATATGAGGGTTCTATCACTTTTGGACATATCGGCAGTGTAGAGAATATACAATAGTGGAGCAAGAACATTGCCTTGTGGTACACCGGCTAATATTTTTTATATTCGGGAGACAAAGCTCACACATAAACCCCAAAGTACAATACAAACTTTTGTATTGTACTAAAAATTGTCTATTTGTGATATAGGTTTTTAAGAGTAAAAACAAATTTTCGGGAAGATATGTAGCAATTGAGTTTTAGCAATAGATGATAGTTCTTTAAGCATTTTAGGTGTTGTAAAAGCTTTATTTGGGTTAAGTCGTTTGTTTATTGTAGTGGAATATAACTAAGTCCTGTAGTGGAATATAACCAAATGTTGTGTTTGGAGACAACACAATTTGGAAGTGGTTGGCAAATGGCGCACATTCTTCCGCATCGCTTCTGGCTCATTTTCCGTTTGCCAACAGAATGGGAGGTTCTGACAGTATAGGTTTTTTCATATTTTAAGCTGCTCGCCAGAACTACTACGTCAAACTAATCTTACGATTTGGTGGGTGCGAGCTGTTGAAAATTTCTTTGAGCTTTCCTTTTAAATAAATTCTCTATATCCTTTGGCGTGCAATTGTTTTAGGTGTGGGTTTCCCTTTCTTGTGGATGAGCCAGGAGATGCCGCGACAGCTGCTTGTGTAAGCAAAATGTGAGATTTTTAACTGCTATAATTATTTGGTCTTTCATTTTAAGTGACACTTTGCGGTTTATGTGTGAGCTTATATACTGCCTATATTTGAGCCAACTTGTGAGCTTGCTGGTCAATTTATTTATTAGTTTAACCTCTTAGCTCGGGACATACTTAATTGTAATAATGATAGGCGTATGGTCTGATAATAGATCTAGAGAAGATTCGGTAGTTAATTGGCTCTTTTTAAGAATTTTAAAGACTGCAAAATTTATTATATCGGGAGTTTTGCGTTTGTCTGTTGGGTAGTATGTTGGCATACCTGAAGAAACTCCATAAAGTCCAAGTTTAGTAACGTTAAAATCACCAGCAGCAAGAAACTTTTGCCCAAGAGAATTAAAAAATGTCTAAAATTGCTGTTCAATATTTTGTGTGCGGACAGTTTATAGCCGTTAATATTGGGCCTTTTACTTATTCATCAAGAGAAATACTAGTTGCCTGTATATAATCTGTTCAGTAATTCTAAAGAGCATTATGTTTGATCCTGCTTTTAATGAGGAAGGCGGATCCACCTCTTGCGTTACCGCTTGAATGTTTTGTGTCGTATAGTCTATATCCCGGAATATTGAAATAGTGTTTTTCAGTTAAATGGATTTTAGAAATTAACAGTATTTCTACACGTGACGCTTTCAGGAACTCAAGAAGTTTTAATTTGTGTAGACAGAGGCCATTTTCGTTCACCATGGTTTGCATACTAGATATATGTAAATTGGAACATGTATAAACATTTGAAGAGCTTGTTCGAGATTGCTGCTTTGAGGAGCAGATTGCACGTTCACGGGGACTGGGTTGTCGTCTTTTAAAGCACTAGCATACGAAACATCTTGGTTCATGAAGTGATTAACATTAATTGGTGCAATTGATTGCTTATGGAGGTGGGAAACTTGAATAACTTGAATGAAATTAGTGGGAGTGCTGAATACCCCGTGCAGTTTAATCTGCAGCACTCAAAATGTGCTACAGAAAAACTGCTTGTCTTACTCATGGAGGGAGGCATAGACATCCGCATCATCCAAGAGCCCTGGGTGAACAGTAGTAGCATCAAGGATACGGATAGCAACTACCTACTAAACTACAAGAAAGATGCAGATAAACCTAGAACTTGTATAATTATAAAAAAAAACATTAAAGCATTTCTTTGCAGAAGTTCCAGTTCCGCTGATCGACAGTTGTCAGGATCGAGCTAGACGGCGGTAAGTGGTTGCATCTGCGTACATGCAGCATAACCTGCCTGCTCCACCAGACGAATTGAATTGGCTTGATAGGCTTGTGCAGGGATGAAACCTTGATTTGAGGCTGTGACGCCAATGCAAGAAATATGCTTTGGAGTAGCAATGAAATAAATGGCAGAGGTAAGTCACTTTTTGATTTTATTATTCAAACTGAATTAGATATTTGCAACCGGGGAAATTCTCCAACCTTTATTTTTCCGAGCACGGATGATTTCATAGGATAGGAGGAAGTCCTCGATATATCACTCAATGCCGAGATCAAAGTAGAAGGCTGGAGAGTTTCGAGTCAGCGAACCTTTTCTGATCATGCCTGGATACTTTTCAATCTTGATCTCAAACCTGATGCCCCACCTATTTATAGGAATCCAAGAAGGATTTATTAGAAAAAATTCCGCAATTCCTTGAACTCCTCACTAGGCAGGTTTTCACCTCTCTCTATCCTCATCAGAGCTTGACGTTAAGGCAGATCAGTTTAAAAAGGCCTTCAGTAAGGCCTTCGTAAATCCTTGTCCAGTCACTCACAATATAAGCAAATTTCCGCCTTAGTGGTTCAACAATGCTTACATGCGAAAAAAGCGATCCGTGCGGCTAAAATTTGATCTTAGTCCACTTTTTGTGAATAAGTAGAAACAGCAGAATCATAGATCTCCTACTCTGAAAAAAGATCTTCGCGACATTACCCGAAGTCTTCAAAAGCAGCTAAAGTGGAAATCTCAAAGAGACTTTCAACAATTCGTTAAACAGCTCGCACCCACCAAATCGTCAAACTACTCTCTCTGGCGAGCTGCCAAAAATATGAAAAAACCCTTACTGTCAGAACCTCCCATTCGGTTATCAAACGGAAATTGGGCCAGAAGCGATACGGAAAAAGGTGCGGCATTTGCCAATCACCTCAAAACTGTGTTTTCTCCAAACACGACATTTGGTGATACCCCATTACCGGCATTAGTCGCTCAACATACCTCGAATACCCCTCGCTTTAAAAGAGAGGAAATTATGGAGACAATAAATAAATGATTAAAACCAAATAAAGCTCCAGGTTCGGATTTGATTACACCTAAAATGGTAAAAGAACTGCCAAACATTGCTACAACTTATTTGCTCCATATATTCAATGCTATTCTTAGAACTAGTCACTACCCAGATGACTGGAAACTTTCACAAGTTAAAATGATCCCCAAATCCGGAAAAGACCCTAGTAATGTGTCTTCATATCGACCAATAAGCTTACTCCCGGTTATTTCAAAACTCTTTGAAAAACTTTTAACAAAGTTGATTGTACCCAAAATTACTGAAAAAGTTGTGATTCCCAATCATCAATTTTGGTTCCGAGAGAAACATGGCACAATCGAACAGGTGCATTGCATTGTGGATTCAATAAAAGCCACATTTGAAAACAAACAATACTGCTCCGCAGTTTTTCTCGATATCACCCAAGCATTTGATAAAGTATGGCACGAAGGACTTATTACAAAACTATAACATATTCTTCCCGCTAATATGGTCTGCCTTCTTAAAAACTATATCACATATAGAAAATTTGTGGTACAACACAAAAGTTTTGTCTCTCGAAAATACGAAATACTAGCCGGTGTATCACAAGGCAGTGTCCTCGCTCCACTACTATACATTCTCTACATAGATAGAACCCTCATATCCACTTTTGCTGATGACACGGCTATACTGTGCTCCCATTCAAATCCAGCTATGGCATCGTATTACTTGCAGGAACACTTAGACTCTCTAAGTCAATGGCTGGCCCGCTGGAAAATTAAAGTCAACGAATCAAAAAGTTGCCATTTAACCTTCACTCTAAGAAGAGGCACGTGCCCTGCTCTGAAAATTAACGGCCAAGTTGTTCCCGCAAGTTCCGAAACTAAGTATCTCGGTATTTACCTCGACCGCAGACTTACATGGCAAAAACACATTGCAACTAAACTTACCCAAATTAAACTTAAAAAGCTTGAGTTACACTGGCTTTTAGCAAGAGAATCTAAACTCAACCTCACGTTCAAAGTCCAATTATACAAAAGCATAATAAAACCCATATGGACATATGGTATTGAGCTCTGGGGCACAGCCTCTCCATCGAATATTGAGAAACTCCAAAGAGCCCAATCTAAAATTTTGCGTCAAATTGCCAAAGCTCCTTGGTATATAAGAAATACAAACATCCACAGAGACTTACAAATCCCAACTGTAACGAATGAAATCCTAAATTTTACCCAGAAGTACAAGACGAAACTAATGTTTCACCCTAACATTCTAGCTAGAAATTTATTAAGACCTCTGAACTCTTCACGTCTTAAACGCTATCAATAATATTCCACATATATTGATTGATATGCGTGTCTACTTATTTGCCAATCACTGGATTCAGGCAATGAACCAAAATATTTAAATAATATACTTAGTATAAGTTAAATTATAAATCATAAATTAGTTTAAAATTATTGTTAGATCAAAGTTAACTTAGATGATTCATTAAATACCAGCTGTTAAAAAAAAAAAAAAAAAAACGTCATGTATGCTCACTTCCAGCAGCGCATTACTCTCAGCTACATACCCCTCAGGGGAGAAATGTTAGATTGGTATTCATTCCGGGCAGGCGTGAACATGAGTCCGCGAAGGACTTTAGACCTATCAGCTTGTCCTTCTTTATTCTCAAGACACTCGAACGGATCATTGATCATCATATCAGACTCTTACTTGAAGAAGTATTGTCGAATACCCATCATGCTTACCTTAAAAACAGATCAACGGAAACTGCTCTGCATGAGGTTATCCGGGTAATCGAAAGATCCATCTACTCTAAACAGTTCACTTTAGGAGCCTTTTTGGACATTGAAGGTGCTTTTAATAGTGTAGGGACTGTTGCCATTCGAAATTCTCTCAGCGAACATCATGTAGATGCCGGGCTTGTATACTGGACTATGTCAATGTTGCAGTATCGGGTGATTCCGGCAAATTTGGGCTGTTGTAATATGACTAAATCATCCAACAGAGCTACCCCCAGGGAGGATTTCTCTCACTACTCCTGTGGTTGTTTGTTATGCGAAAATTTCTCGAAAAATCCGGTATGAAGGCAGTTGCGTATGCCGACGACGTTGTGATTCTAGTATCAGTTCTGTTTCCGTCCGTCCTTAATGAAATCTTTTGCAGAGCGCTGAGAACACAAAGCTCATGAGCCGCTAAGTGCGGCTTATCAGTGAAAACTCAATTAAATGGTTTTCAAAAGGGACGCTACAAAAGTAGATCGATAGGGACAGCAAACGACGCCATATTTTTTCCCGCTCTCTTGACATTTATCTTCAGTAAGGTTTACCATTTCATCATGGAAAGATATACGAGCCAACAACAAGTCAAAATTATTAAACTTTATTACCAAAATTCGGAGTCAGTGGCTTTAACTTAAAGAGCGCTACATCCAATTTACGGTCGACATAATCGTCCTACCAGATCAATAATTGAGCTTCTAGTGGAAAAATTTGAATCCACAGACACAGTACAAAATGTCGAGAATATTGCTGCCGCTGAGGCTTCAGTTCAAGAAAGCCCAAATGTATCTCTCACTCGTCGTGAGATCCAGTCCATCAGATGCGCTAAATGTACTTATGCATCTTCTTAACATTGATCTTCACATCAAATTTGTAGCCGCATGCACTGCAGCAAGACGCAAAGAAGCAGGACCATGGCAAGCTAAGACATATGGCCACAGTACAATTTTAGGTACGCTACCTAAAGAAATAGTGCCAGCAACAACTGACTACATTTCACCGAAAACAGTTCTTAGCAAGAACTTTTTACACAGATTTCCACCCGGAGTAGAATAGTCATCTAATAGTGTAATCGACAAATTCGGCGTTGCCATTTTTACGGACGGCTTCAAGATGAGTTGTGAAGTTGGAGCAGGCATTTTGTGTAGATATCTTAGGCTTCCTGATAAGGCCAGTGTATTTCAAGCTGAATTGATAGCTATCTTAGAAGCTTGGCGCTGGATTTGGCTGTTCCGGTTCTGGTACCTATAGGCAAAGTCAAATCAGACATTTGCACTTTCTTTCTTAATAAAGCCAAGTCTAGATGAAAAAATACCGCAGGATGCGGTATGCATCCTGGCTGCATTGCAACCTATCAAGATCCCTTGAACTTATCAACATGAGACGTCGAGACATCGTGTGAATTACATACATCTGCACCGGACACTGGCCTATTGGCGAATATCCCCGCAGATTGGGAATTCCCTATAATGTACAACACCAGTGAACCAGAGACACTGATTTACTTTATCTGTTATTGTGCGGCTTTAGCAAGAGTCAGGATTCGTACCCTCTACTCCGCTTTTCTAACCTCATTGGAAGTCCTACCTGACTACCCACTAATGAACATTTAAAAATTCCTAAACAATTCAGGAGATTGTAGTATCAAAACGGCATTAATTACGCTACTTGTGGCGGTGGAATTTCATCAGTTTTCCACTTTCTACTAAATCTTAAAGAGATTTAGAGTTTTGCTCACGTAATTATATTGGAGGATGTTTTTGAGATTTAGGTTTGGGATCCGTACTCATATGATCGGCAAGAATCGCATACCGATTCTGTCTAGCTAGGCAGACTCAATGTTTTTTTGAATTTTGGGCAAATTCATATTTTCAGCGCGAGGAGGCGTGAGTTTTCGTTTTGGGTAATAGCGATCAATGCTAGTCTGCATTATAGCCAATTTTCTGTTTTCGTTTACTGGTATAGTGGTGGACTTTTTGCCAGTATTGGTAGTTATAACTTTTTTATCGCAAGGAGAAATTTGTGTATTAAATTCAGTTAAAGGAGATACAGATTTACCTGTGTTCATGTTTGGAGAAACGCATTGAGAACTCCATGAGAGAGCAGATGAGAGAAACTTAGCCTGAGATGCAAACGAGAGCGTTACAATTTGTTTTTGTTGTTATTGTTGCTGATTTTGTAGTTGTTATTGTTTGACCTGCTGCTGAAGGTAACGAATTTGTTGTTCAATATTTTCATGATGATTGATATTCATGGCATCGACATTAGTCACCAATGTTCCATCTGAGTCTTACGTTTTTCCAACTGGCTTGTCGGTAGAGCGCACAACAGTGATTTGAGCTGTTTTTTGTTGCACTTGCGGGGGAAGGCGGTAAAATTTTTTTTTCGCGAGAGCCATACAAAGTTATTGTATTTGAGATTTAATTTATTGCTGGTAGAGTTTGAACTGGAATTTTTTTAAATATCATCATAATTTCATTCTTATATTAACAATGTGGTGCATTTGTAATAGTCAGTATGACCGACTATAATTTCTTACTTGTTTTATTTGTTTTTATTTTGTTTAGTGAAAATTAAATTATCATCAATTTATAGAATTTATATTGTTGTCACTGTTATAAGGCACTATTGGTTCGTTAAAAATTTAAAAACTTGTCTATTTAATAGAATTCATATGATATTAATGCTACTTATAACTGTGGTGACATTAACAACTTGTTATTTTTTTAAATTTTTGTTTTTGAATTTTAAAAATTTGGAAAAACTGTTAAATATTTTTAGAATAACAATTTCATTGATGTTAGCAATTTTAAACGAAATACTTCTTTTTTTTAATTATCAAAACTAAGTGTCCCTCATATATAGGCGATCCTGCGATTTTGAAACATGCAATTTTTTAATCAACAATTTGAAGCAATTCAAATGCGACTGGGACAATATCAAGTTCTAAGACTTTCACATCGCCGACGCCAAGAAGAGTATGACCACCGACTGCTAATCTTGTATACTCGTACATCCATTCAATTCTTGTTTAAGTTGTTTGAAATATACCACGTCAATCTCAAGTTTTAACATGCTGTTTTTAAACCGTTTGCGTTCCATAGCATAATTTTTAATATATTTGCCATTATTGTTTAGATTTATATAGGGTCTTCGAAGTTTTTACAGCCTCTTTTCGAGTGATGTGGTGAACTCATTTTGTTTCGTAAGTTTTTCCAAGATTTGTTGTAGTAGGTTTGTGTCTTCTGCACGATTGTTCTCTTTTACTACTTGTGAGTATGTGGGCACATCGAATGTTGCAGCGTTTTTATTTTTTATTTGGGCTCTTGGTTTACAAGTAGAGTTTTTAGATCATGTCAATCGCTCCTCTTTGGGCCGGTCCTGTGGTCGCGTATCTTTTGCAACTTTTTAGCCACGATGCATCCTCTGTAGCTTGTTGGGTGGGCCTCGCCACAGTTACAACATTTTGGTTCCTGTTGTACAGGTTTTACGCAAGAATGTGATGAAAAAACATTATAAAATGTCATACAGTTTTTAAAATCTTTATTTATTTTTAGTTAACTGATGAATTGCCAAGAATAATATTTCAGATTGTGTTGTTAGTAATCATGTATTAATTAGTATTACCGTTTGTACGTTATTGTATGTTATTACTTAACTTTTCGGAATACTATCATTCAATTATTGTTGGTACTAAGACCCAAAATTTTTAATTAATTAATTTGAAAGATTTGTCCTTCATTTTTATTTTGTTTATGTTTATTTTTATTTTAATGTTAACTTTTTTAAATTAATTAATAAAAAAAATTTGATTATCGATAAAATTTGTTTTATTTATAAAATAAGATTTAATTTTTTTAAATTCACATTTACGAAATTATCAATTTTACTATATTAAAGCATTAATAACGTATTTGTAGTTATTCTGTCACATATCAAAGTTTTTCAATTTCATGATTTTGATATATATTTACAAAAAATTAAAAATATCTGTCTATTTTATATTTTTAATGTTTAATTTATAATTATAATTTAGAATTGATATGCTTTTATAAATTTGTGTTAATGATATTCGTTTTTGATATGATTATCACAAAAAACAATAATGTATATTCGACATTTCTAATATAAATACGACAGGAAAATCGTAAATTTGATATTTTCCGTGTACGAATGATGTGATTCTAATCCACATGATATGATTCTTGTTCAGATGATATGATATTTTTGATATGACTGTTATTGATATGCGCCCGGTAATTGTTTACATAACGTTTTTTTTTGAGTGCACCTACATACACAATTTCCAAAGTTAGGTACAAAATATTCAATTATTTCGCTAATTTTGCTTCTCTATATTTTTTTTTTACTTTAATTGATAAATTTGGTACAAAAACGTATTTAAAGAACAATCTCAATAATGATTTAAAAAAAGTTTATTATAAATCCGTTTTTATACCAAATTAACCAGTAAAAGTTATTTAGGTTGGATTTTTATTTATTAATCAACCCGTTAGAATTTGAAATTTGACAGTTGTACATAATAAAAAATGTCAATATCCAATTGATCTCAAAATATCGTGTTAACAAGAAATAAGTAGTTTTGATATTTGTGACGTTGGTTTTATTTGGGGCTGAGGTATGACTCATCGTTCCAGGATCAACCGAAAGACCTTTATAACCTTCGGTACGAAAAGAATATAATAGATCGCTTTGCGCATGACAAACGAGTTTTTTAACTTCCTTTCGGTATATTTACCGACTCATCAATAGAGTTCAGCTCGGACGACGTTATATATATTTTTGTTTTCTATATTTTTATATTATTTTCTTAATAAACTAACTGCATTAACCTATATCGATCATTGACGTTGGTCTGGTTTGAGACTCTGGTGTCGATTCGGTACTCGGTCGATCGATAATTGGATGTTCGATAATATTATTCGTTCTCTAAGAAATTCGGGTGGAACCGACGAAAATTGTCGTTGGAGTGGAACTGACGAAAATGATCATAATAATGATCATGTTCGTACTGTGTAGTACAATTTGCGAAAATTATTTCATTTCCCAAACACTTATAAATTTCTCATTTTCTACAATTTTTAAATTTAAATATCACATTAAATTTTGTGCAAAGAAGCGGTTAAATCAATTCGGAGAATCGAACTAGATATCTGCATTGGAACTATTGTAATTATTTTTTCTTCCCATGGATATGGGCGGTTTGTATGGCAGAGGGTAGCGGTTTTGGTCCGATCTTGCCCATTTTACAATTTAGCCTTCGCTTGGAGAATTTCAGCTCGATAGCTCTCAAACTACTGACAGACGAACGGATCGATATCGTTAAATCACTCAGAATCCGATGCTCATTTATATATACTTTGTCATAGCTACCGCACCCCCTTATGGACATTTTAAATGGATGAACAAAATCAATATACCTTTCGGTAAGTGTACTTGCACTTGGCGAAAAGTATACAAAAAACCGCAACACTTTTGTTAATAAGGTTATCAAACATTGTGAAAAAAAATGTTCTAGTATGGAGTCGAATTGTAAAAAATTCTCAACTCAATGTTCCTTTTCCTTTGTTTGGACCTTTAATGTCATAAATTTTAATCGGAAATTACTCAAAAAGTTTTTTTCAATTTGACTTTGCTTTTGGTAATTTTTTTTTTTCAAATTTTCTAATATTATTAAATTATTATATATAAAAAAGTAAAAAGTTAAACGTAATATAATCAATTTTGGTAATTTTGATCAAATTCATGTAGCGCAAACTCAAACATAAAGAAATATTATAATTACACCAATCATCATCGTGAATTAAGTTTAGAGCTCTTCTGTATTCTTGAATTTTTTATCATTAGAAGAAAAATTTTAATGACGAATTTTTAATTAGACGACCAGAAAACTACGTACATAAAAAGGACATTCCTGTACCAAGAAATAACTTTGGTAGTGTTAATCCGATTTTCATGAATGTATTTCATTTCATTTTCATTACATTTTATATTCTTTATTTACTCTAATGGACAGACTAGAAAAATATACAAAAAACAATAAAATAATTTTTTATACAAACATAAATTAAGCCATTGGCAATAAAAAATGTATTTAAACAATGAAATAAACTAAATATATTATAGTGCAAAATTAATTACCAGCCCAGACGGCTATAACAGTCGGAGTCGCCAGCCCAGACGAAAAAGACCTGGTTCTAGCAACCACTAACAAAATTACTGGCCCTGACGAACAAGACCAGGGTCCATCATAAAAAATACTTAATTATATGCAATTTCAATAATAATATGAATAATTAAGTAAAAATGTTTTAAACATTTAGCTTGATCAACAATGAGTCAGTAGCCCAGACGAAAAAATACCTGGGTCTAGCAAGTACCAAAAATTTGTGATCGTCGCTCTAGTTTGGGTTGCTTAACTAAATAAGCAAACATATTTTTCGATAGTAGGGTAAATTCGCACGTGATGGTTTGCCTTTGCTAGCTTTCAGGGGGATATGAGATGAGATCTTGTACCACTACCGATTTAACAACTACAAAAATAAATTAACGTGTTAAAACTAAATGATTAAAACGGAAACGTCACAGCAAGAAGATCAGGTGTAATTGATCTTACCTTGCGCAGCCCACCCAACCAAGTAGTTCTAATTAAAAAGGTATAATTAATTATTATAGTATAGAACACACTTACGAAACCCATTACCTCACACCAAAAGATATAAAATTATCAAATTTTTACTCCATATTCAAATATCCTTACTAATCCTTATTTCCTTACTAATATTATAAAGGAAGGTGTATTTATTTGTTTTCGTTTGTACCGTTTTCACGCTTAAACGGCTGAACCGATTAACTTCAAACTTGGAACATATATCGAGATGGGTCTGGAAGGAATGATAGGCCATATGAAATCTGCCACGCCCACAAATAACGCCCACAAGTAGTCAAATTAAGTCAACAAAAACGATTATTTCACTAATATAATTCCAAAAAATCTCAAATTTGGAATTTGAGTTGGTATGATCACTGTCGACAACTCCACGAAAAGTGGGCGTGGTTAGATGAATTTAACGCCCACTGCCGTAACTTCGGAACGCGATGGTCTACGATGATAAAACTTGGTATGTAGGTGTATGGTGAAGAAATCTACCACCTCACATAAAGTGGGCGTGGTTGGATCAATTCAACGCCCACCGCAATATCTCAGGAACGCGATGCTGAAGATAAACGTTTGTATAAAGGTGTATGGTGACCAAATCTACCATTTTACAAAAAAGTGGGAGTGGGCGGGTCAATTGAACGCTCACCGTTGTAGCTCAAAAACGTGATACTGTACGATGATTAACTTTAGTGTGAAGGTGTTTGGGAACTATATCTACCATCTCACCGCCATAGCTCAGGAACATGATGCACTACTGTGAAGATAATTGGTTCTTAGTAACTAAATCTGACCGGAAAGTGCTACTACAATTTTAGTTACATACAAATGCGCATACCGGGGAGGTTAACAGTTGCGATACTCAGTTTATAGGTACATGGTGACAATAGTAACAAACACACAACGTGGAGTAACGGGAAGTTCTGCATACCAAAAATTTGTGATCGTCGCTCTAGTTTGGGTTGCTTAACTAAATAAGCAAACATATTTTTCGATAGTAGGGTAAATTCGCACGTGATGGTTTGCCTTTGCTAGCTTTCAGGGGGATATGAGATGAGATCTTGTACCACTACCGATTTAACAACTACAAAAATAAATTAACGTGTTAAAACTAAATGATTAAAACGGAAACGTCACAGCAAGAAGATCAGGTGTAATTGATCTTACCTTGCGCAGCCCACCCAACCAAGTAGTTCTAATTAAAAATGTATAATTAATTATTATAGTATAGAACACACTTACGAAACCCATTACCTCACACCAAAAGATATAAAATTATCAAATTTTTACTCCATATTCAAATATCCTTACTAATTCTTATTTCCTTACTAATATTATAAAGGAAGGTGTATTTATTTGTTTTCGTTTGTACCGTTTTCACGCTTAAACGGCTGAACCGATTAACTTCAAACTTGGAACATATATCGAGATGGGTCTGGAAGGAATGATAGGCCATATGAAATCTGCCACGCCCACAAATAACGCCCACAAGTAGTCAAATTAAGTCAACAAAAACGATTATTTCACTAATATAATTCCAAAAAATCTCAAATTTGGAATTTGAGTTGGTATGATCACTGTCGACAACTCCACGAAAAGTGGGCGTGGTTAGATGAATTTAACGCCCACTGCCGTAACTTCGGAACGCGATGGTCTACGATGATAAAACTTGGTATGTAGGTGTATGGTGAAGAAATCTACCACCTCACATAAAGTGGGCGTGGTTGGATCAATTCAACGCCCACCGCAATATCTCAGGAACGCGATGCTGAAGATAAACGTTTGTATAAAGGTGTATGGTGACCAAATCTACCATTTTACAAAAAAGTGGGAGTGGGCGGGTCAATTGAACGCTCACCGTTGTAGCTCAAAAACGTGATACTGTACGATGATTAACTTTAGTGTGAAGGTGTTTGGGAACTATATCTACCATCTCACCGCCATAGCTCAGGAACATGATGCACTACTGTGAAGATAATTGGTTCTTAGTAACTAAATCTGACCGGAAAGTGCTACTACAATTTTAGTTACATACAAATGCGCATACCGGGGAGGTTAACAGTTGCGATACTCAGTTTATAGGTACATGGTGACAATAGTAACAAACACACAACGTGGAGTAACGGGAAGTTCTGCATACAAATTTGGTATAAAATTACCAAATTAACCAGATATTCATACAAATAAAATGGTGGGAGAGGCTGGAAAGTTTATTAATCTTAATTAACACTTGATTATATTATAAAAGATCCAGGGCACCGCCGGGTAATTTAAGCTAGTATTATATATTCAAACAAATCAATAACAATTCACAATGATGAGTATATACTACGATATACTTCATCAAATAAGTTTGTAATAGAAAAAAATGATATACAAAGTAAGTATTTTGTAAATAAGAAAGTTATAGAAAATTTTACAATTAGGTTTTAGAAGTTACAATAAAAATTATGAGAATGCTAAAAAAAAAATAATTTAAGTCGTTTTGTTTGAATGTTCGTTCGTGGCTCTCAATTTTATTTCGTACCGATCGAACATGTTGTTGGCGATTTGTCTTTGTTGGTAAGTTTTGGTCATAGCAGGTAAGTATTTATATACTTATGTTAGTAGTAATTGTTGTTATAGTTTAATTTTGGTTTTCTTGTTGTAAGTCTTTGTTAAATTTTAGTTTTGTTGTTTTTTTATTATATCCATCCATCCATCCATCGACCAAGGGCCTCACGTATAAATGTTGAGACGAATTGTAGTAATACGATACATTTGTTTTTCTTTTTATATAAGGATTGTTTGTATGTCAATAAGTTAAGTCCGGTTTTAGTCATTTAAATTTTGCTAATCAACTTTACTTTACTTAATGCTATAAAATTTAGAAACTGATTCAAATTAAAAAATTATGAAATTTAAAAAATGTATAAAATTTTGAAATAATGAATTTTTTTTCAAATTTAGAAATAATGTAACTTATGTAACAACAACTTATTGGCTGTTGTGCAATTTGAAAATTTGTTTGGAAATTTAATAAAAAAACAAAATTAATTTGTGCGCAATTTTAGCCAAAAATGCTGAATGTATCAATTTTTCTGTGGAATGTTGGTGATAATATCTTGCTTTTAGGCTGGTGTTTAATCAGCACTAATTCGCAGCAACGCATGATTTTCCAAAAAAAAAAATAGTTTTGGCGATAAATTTGCTAATAAAAAAAATTGAATTTAGAATAATATCAAAAAAATGTATAAACCATTTTACCTTGGTTGGATGAACGAAGAAAAAATTTAATTTTGATTACCAAAAATGTGGTTTGCGACCATGTACTTAGTGTGAAACACCTACATATGTTGCAGAGGCGCACTGCATTTTTATACAAAATAAATTTTTTTGCAATATGCCTAAAGAAATTTACTTTATATTAGACTTGAATTTATAAAACTTTACGATTATTTTTTTACTTTGAGTATTCCAAAAAAAAAAGCCGAAGAAAATATTGAATTTAAACAATTTTAATTTAAATATAAACTGCACGTTGTTACAAAAAAGAAAATATTGAATTTAATCAATTTTAATTTAAATATAAACTGCATGTATCAAACATATTTGTACAATCGTGTGGTCGTGATAACGTCACAATTGAAATAAAAGAGAAATTCTGCTGCCGTTGCTAACGAAGCAACTAAACTTGAACGGTCAATTGACATTGAGATTACATTTCGTGATAACAGAAATGAGAATAAAAATGTTATAAGAAAACAAAATAAAAAATTATTTTAATAAAAGTTAACATTACAAATTTCATGGCCCTGACGAATAAGATCAAGGTCCATGAGAACTAATTACTAAGTATACAGATAATTTAAAGAACGTTTAAAACGATCTTTGGAAACAGAAAAATCAGGCAGATTTTAAACAGCATTATCTACATATATAAAAATGAATTCTTCTATCTTTTTTTGTACCAAATGGGCGTCTAAACCACTCATCCGATTTTGATGAAATTTTAGGGAGTTGCTGTGCTCACGCCAACTTAGGTTTAGGGCAAAGAAAATTTGGTAAAAGTGCAGTATACCGGCGAAACGCCTAAATTAAAAAAAAATTATGAAAAATTGCTGGCATTGAGCTAAAATTAAGATTTAAACAAAAAAATTTTGGCGCTCGGCTCCGCCGGTTGAGTTATACCCCTTTAAAGTTGGTGGTTGTAGGGGCTATAACTCAAGCGTGGAGTAATGGATTTCAACAAATGAGGTATCATATAAAAGGTATTAAGAAGTACTTGAAGTCCTCATTTAATTTTTGGCGATATCTTTAAAACCCTAGAAGTTATAAGCATTTCTTGAAAATTTTACCTTTCAAGGGTTAATTTCTCGAAAAAATGTATTATAATTACCATTTTTTAATGGTACAGGATTAAAGCCCAATCAATTACCTTTCATTTGGTATACCACATGTCATACCTATCTCTTACCTCCTGAGATAAATTTAGGTTTGAACAAAAAAAAACATGTTAGAACTACCCTTTAAGGGTGACCACCTTAAAAAAAAAATTCATATATAAGAATTTTTTAGAAAAAGTTAATGATGCAGTTTTGTTGGTATTGATGTAAAAATAATAAATTAAAACATAATTTCACTCCTCCTCAGCCCCTTCCCCCTCCACACCACTTTTGTGTTTTTGCTACAATGGGCGACAGCGTTGGAATACAGAAACGGATTTTGACATGTGAGGTGTCATATGAAAGGTATTGAAAAGTACTTTAAGGTACTTTATATAGCATTTTGTGATATCTCTAAAACTTTCGGAGATATAAACATTTTTCGGAAATTTTACCTCAAAAATAGTTTATATTTTTTTTAAAGGAGGTCGAAAAACTGTTTTTATTAAAAAATATATATAAATTTGTAATATATGAATTTTTTTAAAGTGTGTATTTGGTTGTGGAAATTTTTTTTCCCGAAATTTTGTGATATTATATTTAACAAAATGTTTTTTTTTAAATGGATATTTTGTTATTTGAAAAATTTGTAGTTTTCTAAAAAACTGTACGATTATGTTCAACGAAATTTTTTTTTAAATGGAAATTTTATTGTTTTTTTTTTATTTTTTAAATATATTATATATTTTGTTGGTTGAAAAATTTTTTTGAGACAAATCGCGCGATTTGTTTCAAAAAAAATTTTATTTTTTCCAAAAATCGTGCGATTATTCTCAACGAAATGTTTTTTTAATGAGTATTTTTATAGTTGAAATTTTTTTAAATCGATATTTCGATAGTCGAAAAATTTTTTTGAGACAAATCGCACGATTTGTCTCAAAAAAATTTTTGTTTTTTTGGAAAAATCGTGCGATTATGCTCTACGAAATGTTTTTTTTAATGGTCGACATTTTTTTTTATAATTGAATTTCTTGTTGGTCGAAAAATTGTTTTGATACAAATCGCACGATTTGCCTCAATAAAATTTTAGTAAATTAAAATCCTGTTGATTGTGTAAAGCCGATACAAATTAATTTGAAATTGCAATATCAGGTGTAAATCCAAGGTCATTTGCTGGGAGACACGGAATCAGGCACGTGTTGCAGTTTATGTATTCACTAAGGTTAAAAAATACAAAAATCAGAAATTGCAATTTTTGTAGCAGGTTAAAATTACTTACGAAATTAATAAATGCTATGACAACTATAAATTTTTTGGCATCTTTTTTATATTTATTGTTTTTACTTTTGCCTATTTTTTGTTTTTCAATTTCAACAATTTTATTTAAACTCATAAGTTATTACCTTTTGAAAGCTTGTAATAACATATCACACGACAGCAAGGACCAGTTCAGATTTTCTCTTTCTTTTCAATATATATTTAATGAACATTTTCAACCTATTAGTTTATTAATTTTCAAACTACAAGAACTGTAAGTCTAATTTATTTCTTTAAAAATGTCCCTTTTAATATTTTCAATATTTCGGTTTTTTTTGTGCTTTATTTTGCTACACCCCACTTAAGAAAATCTCCATCTTTTCTTAAGCCCCCTCTTGCTAATACATCTTTTCTGCCATTACTTGCCAAACCAAAACTCGAATTCTCCTGACAACCCCCACCCCTTACCGTTTCCTTTTTTCCCAAATTCCAGTGGCTCAAAATCATACTGTCTCCTCCACGTGGTGGGCCCTGGGTAACGCCAACGACAGATGTAATTGTTTGTCATGTGCGATTATAAAAAATTTTTACTCTAATATCAATTTAAAAAAAATTTCAAACATTTATATATTTATTTAAAACAAAAATATTTGTTTCAGAAAAATCAAGCGATTTTTTAAACAAAATTTTTCGATCACCAATATCTGCATTAAAACATTTTTTCGACATCTAATATATCCGTTTAAAAAAAATTAAAACTATTTTTGAGGTAAAATTTCCGAAAAATGTTTATATCTCTTAAAGTTTTAGAGATATCACAAAATGTTATATAAAGTACCTTAAAGTACTCTTCAATACCTTTCATATGACACCCCACATGTCAAAATCCGTTTATTTATTCCCACGCTTTCGCTTATTGTAGCAAAAACACAAAAGTGGGGATGGAGGGGAAAGGGGCTGAGGAGGCGTGAAATTATGTTTAAATTTATTATTTTTACATCAATACCAACAAAACTGCATCATTAACTTTTTCTAAAAAATTCTTATATATGAATTTTTTTTTTAAGGTGGTCACCCTTAAATGGTACTTTTTTCATGTTTTTTGTTTGTTAAAACCTAAATTTCTCTCAGGAGGTAAGAGATAGGTATGACATGTGGTATACCAAATGAAAGGTAATTGATTGGGCTTTAATCCTGTACCATTAAAAAATGGTAATTATAATACATTTTTTCGAGAAATTAACCCTTGAAAGGTAAAATTTTCAAGAAATGCTTATAACTTCTAGGGTTTTAAAGATATCGCCAAAAATTAAATGAGGACTTCAAGTACTTCTTAATACCTTTTATATGATACCTCATTCGTTGAAATCCATTACTCCACGCTTGAGTTATAGCCCCTACAACCACCAACTTTAAAGGGGTATAACTCAACTGGCGGAGCCGAGCGCCAAAATTTTTTTTTTTAATCTTAATTTTAGCTCAATACCAGCAATTTTTCATTATTTTTTTTCAATTTAGGCGTTTCTCCGGTATACTGTACTTTACCCGAAAATTTTGCCACGCCCACCTATTACGCCCACAATTTGTAAAACTAAGTTAAAATATTCGATTTCGCTAATATTGCTCCAAAAAATCTGAATTTTGGTATCTGAGTTATAACTTCCCCAAAAATGGGCGAGGTTGGATCAATTTAATGCCCACTTTGAAAAAAATATGCGATAACCTGGCTAATATTGCTCCTAAAAATCTGATATTTGGTATCTGAGTTTGTATTGGAAATGTCTATAACTTTCCCAAAAATGGGCGTGGGTGAATCAATTCAACGCCCACTTTCATAAAAGGGTGGATCAGTTTTACGCCTACCACCATTGTTCAGAAACTTGATGTGCTATATAGAAAACATGTAACGGGATGCACCGGGAAGAATAACAGGATATACAAAATTTGCATCGCCCACTTATTACGCCCTCAATTTATTTAATTAGGTGAAAATATACAATGACATTGCTAATATTGCTCCTAAAAATTTGGGATTTTGTTTCTGAGTTTGTATGCCGATAATTTCACAGCCATAACTCAGAATCGCTACAACGATGAGTACCGAGAAGATCCGCTAACTGACGGGAGTACCGGGAAGTTCCGTTACTAACGGAAGTACCGAGAAGTTCTGCTACCATTTTTTTAAAGTGACATTGCAACGCATGCTGGTCATTCGCTAGTGTTGAATAAACGAGAATTTAGGGTCAAAAATAACTTCAAGATCACGAATAACATTAACATTTAAGAGATTTGAACTGTCTAGAGAATAAGTAGTTGGCGAAATAAACTTTGATTTAGAATACGATGCATGGACACATTTATTAATATTTAATGGTAATCAATTTAAAACACATTATTAAGGTCACATTGCAAATTCATAGCATCATTTGGGTTTTGTATTTGACTAAAAATTTCAAATCATCAGCATACATTAAAAACTTTGACGTATTGAAACATTTATTAATGTCATTAATGAATAAAAAAAAAGCAAAGGCCCTAGGATACTTCTGCGGTCCACCTGAAGAAGCACTAAATCGATAAGAAGTAGCATTATCAATTTTACCAAAACAGGATCTCTCAGAGAGATATGATTAAAAACACTTCAGAAAATTAGAGTGGCAACCCATTTTTTCTATTTAAGCAACTAGTGCACTGTGAGATACCTTATCAAAATCTTTAGAAAAGTCCGTGTAGATTACATCTACTTGATAGCCATGTTCAAATGAATTGATGCAGTAATTTGTGAAAAGAGGCGAATTTGTAACAGTTTACCTTCCCGCAAAAAAACCCATGCTGTTCAATACAGATGTGACGTTTAACGAGGAAAAATAACTTATCCTTTACTATACTTTTAAAAAGCTTAGATACAGTTGATAATTTAGAAATAGGACGATAGTTTGCGAAATCATTTTTCACACCACTTTTATATACTGGAGTAATAAACGCTACCTTCCAACAATCAATAAAATCACCTGCACTTAAAAATCTATTGAAAATTAGGCAGAGTGGTGAACACAGTGCCTGAACACAGTTTAGTAAAAGCACGGATGAAATACCATCACTGTCGACTTTTGGAGACTTTTTTAGCCTCAACATAGCATTTAATACTTCGGATTCAGAAAGAACAAGTGAGCCAAAATCTATAAATGTATTCACATTATTCAAGAGATTGAACTCATACCAAGGACTATTAGCAAAAAAATCAAAATTAAAAAGTTAGCAAAAAGATTAACCGTATCAACAACAGTAGAAGCATGTTTCTTATTGAGAAACATAGATGTAGAAATATGCGAACCTGTTTTCTTAGACTGAATGAAATTCCAGAATGATTTGAGTTCGATACTGCTTATAAAGAAGTCATGAACTTTATTTAGAGGCAAGTTTTAACCAAACAATTTTATTACGATTAAAATCACCCAAAACGCAAAGGTGACTATTTAAATTCTTCTTTTTTTAAATAACTCCCAGTTCGTGACTCTCATTTTTACCAACAACAACTTCAGAGGTTTTTTGCTTAGGGTAACGTTTCTTTTTTTTCCGTTCACAGTTGGTAGCCAAGCAGAGACGTCAGCAGTAGACTCGATCACATCAGGAATGAGATATATAAAGATTGCGCAAACTGGCGTTGAAAAATTGCCTCTCAAACCGACGAAGTCGATGCAAAATCAGGGTTGTGAACTTGATTGTTTTTGTTTTTTTATTTTGTGGGTCATTTGCTGCTCGTATTTACAAACAATTTTATGTTTATTATTAGTAGATTTTATAAGGCAATAATATTGAGTTGCATACTTTTTGGTTTGCTGGCAATATCAATATTTTCGAACAGAAATTTAATGTATTATTTTTATATAATTTTTTGTTAACAACTTTATGTGACAGAAATTGAGAAAAATACATTTTCAACGTCACAACAATATTGACAGCAAAGTAACGGACCTGCGCAATGCGCAATCTCTTTATCTCTCAATCCTGCGATCACAGCATTTAAATTCATTGTTTGCACTTGCGGTACATTAATAGAGGCAGCAGCAACAAAATCAGCATTAGACAAAGCAGCAACAATATTACTGTCATTCGAGACATGTTGTTTTTGTAAATTAGCAACAGCATATGTGTAACTAAAGGTAACTATATAATAAAATTTATTAAATTTATACAGACGTTTAATAACTGTTGTTGCACAAACTTTATGTTACATGGTGTCACACAAAATTATGTTCCATTCTTGGTTCTCTAGGCTAAGTCTAAACAATTTCCTAAGATTCTGGCACTGGCATAAAATTCAGTTTGAATGCGAAACGAATTTGGCAAATAAAAATGGTAAGAAGACAACATTTTTTGCAGTTTTGTAGCAGAATATTTAAAATAGAGAAAAAAAGGTGTGTATTTAAAAAAAAAAAATCAACCAAAAATTTAAAACAATACAATTAAAATTAAAAAAACAACAATATAAAAGTCAAAAATCGCCATTTTTCTTTTGTTTTCTTTTAGTAGTGTATAATTCGTTTACACTCTAAATGAAATTTTTACTAAAGAACGATTAAAATCTTGCATCTTTGGTCGCTGATGAGGAAAGGTAGCGCCTTCCGAAACAGCTGTCCGACCTGCTACACTTAAATTGTTGTTGCCTTAAACTTAACAAATCTTATTTTGTTATAAGGACCTTAAGATCGAAAAATATTTCTTATTAAAAAAATTATTTTAAATGATTAATAAGTAAAGATGCTATTTTGGCATATTTATTGTTTTAAAATATTATAAAAACGTTTTTTTATAAAGTACTAGCGAATGCTCGGCATGCGTTGCAATGCCACTTTAAAAAAATGTTTGCAGAACTTCCCGGTACTCCCGTTAGTTAGCGGAACTTCTCGGTACTCACCGTTGTAGCTATTTTGAGTTACGGCTGTGAAATTATCGGCATACAAACACAGAAACAAAATCTCAAATTTTAAGGAGCAGTGTCATCGTATATTTTCTCTTAATTAAATAAATTGAGGGCGTAATAAGTGGGCGTGGACAATTTTGTATATCCTGTTATTCTTCCTGGTGCATCCCGTTACATGTTTTATATATAGCACATCAAGTTTCTGAGCAATGGTGTTAGGCTTAAAAATGTCCACCCTTATTTTGAAACAAATTAACGACAATCAAAACAAATAATTAAAAATATCACATTACATTTATTTTATTTGTTGTAATTTATTTTGTCGTAATTTGTTCACTCATTGCACTTGTGTGTAGAGAGTAAGCGATACACGGACTTGTTCACGAGTAGACCCTCACTCACTCTCTCCCGCATGCGAATGTGCAGAGCAGTTAGTTCCTTTTCTCATTAAACAAAATTGTTCTTATTTAATAACATAAGCATAACTACGAAGTTTATCTTAATTTCGGAATGCGTTTTAGGTTATTGCTTTTCATCCATTGAATTACTCTTAACTATGAAGTTGTTGATAAATTGTAGTAAAGTTTAAGTTAAATTTATTTAAATTTAAATTGATTTAATGTAAACTATTTATGAGATTGATTTAGTTTATAATAAGGTTTAATTTATTTGCCTTAATGTTATCCTTTTTCTCGCGATTTGCATTTTTTTTGAAGTTTTTGTTGTTTCTTTAAATTTTGAATCAATTTTATTTGAATTAAAGTTGAATTTTTTGTTTGCATAACTTTAAAATATTTTTGTTAATTATATTTTAAATAAATAAATATTATATAATCGATAAACTAAATATTACTAGTTTTACCATACTCATCTCGTTAAAATCAATTTTCAAATAATATAAACTAAAATTATTTTACCTCAACTCTGTATCCAATACTGCTGATTAATCCAAGTTCTTTTAATGTTACAGCCACATCGGATGGAGTCCCGTCTGTTCTTCTATTCACGAAGGCAACGGCATATGAGTAAAATGTTTGAAAAGTAGGTCCAAGTGGTCTTGACCAAATTTCTATTCCTTTATGCTTGTATATTCTTCTACCCTGGATTCCAAGAGAATCTTGATCAACAGCAATAATTTTTCTGTTTTGCAAAATGTCCTTAAACTCTGGCCGTATAGTTCTTAAATCAACCGACATAAGTAGTGGTGCCGCAAGTAAAGCCCATAAAGCAAATTGCGTTTTAGCTTGTTCAAAACTAAGTCCAAAGTTTCCGACAATTAACTGAAAAAATATGTAATATAAATTATCAATTTAAAAACCAACACAATATTATTTAAATATGGTCATTGTTTACATTTTTAAAGAAAAACTAGTAGGGAAATTATCTTCGGCTCTGCGGAGATCAAACACTCTTTGCTGAAACACGCATTGCAACGCATGCCGGACATTCGCTAGTTAAACATAAAAACATATTAATTCCATGCAAAAAGTTACACTTTATTTAAAAATATTGATGGATTTAAGTAAGATAGTTTAAGGAATTTTATATAAAACAACATTTATTTTATACAAACATTCATGTATAATTTATATTATTATATATGTTTATATATTAATATTAAAATTTAATTTATGAAAAATAATTTTTATTGTACTATTAAAAAATCGCATCAGTCGATTTAAATATATCTTTTTAATTTTAAATAGATTATGAATTTACTTTTTAATTTTTTTAAATAAATATTGTTAATTTTAATTACAATTTATATTTTTATTTCTATCAATGTTAAATAATTAAAATAAAATGTGTAGAAATAAGTCTTATTTTAGTTTTTCAAACTTATGTAAAAGTTCAAAAAACTTTACAACTTTAAAAGTTTTAAGCTTGAAGTTTAATAACATTAAATGGAATTGTAAACGCCACTGGTGGATTTAACCGTTCTGCAAAAAGAGCTGTTGAACTTTTTGGAACCTAATTCTCAAACCCCAGTGGTTTGAGATATAGCAATTAAAAAGAAAGAATTGGACAGAGGAATCAATTTCAAATATTATATATTTATTTAGAATTGTACCTGTTGATGGTTTGATCTTTGAACTGCGAATGAACATTTTAAAACTAATTACAACGGAAGTAATTTCTTTGCTGTATTATGCTGTTACAATGGCATAAGAAATAACATAGAACAACATAGCATCGTAGTCAATTTAAAGCAGGGCTTACAAATTACTTTAGTGCTAGATACAGTTTCAGATAAATATACAAATTCAAATTAAAAGTTCGAAATTAATAATAATTCAAATTTGTTTGAAACGAACATTGCCGCCCGCCTTGCAATACGGCTGCAAAATGTAACAAATCAACTTTTTTCAACTTCATATAAAAAATAGCTATAATTAATTATTTTCTTAAAGTACGTACAATAAATTTATAAAACTAAAAAATAAAGTGCTTGAAAGTTCAGTTTTCATTTATATTTTTTAAGTGCGGTCATTGGTATATTCATAATATATATTAAGTGGATAGACTACAAAATGCGCTTAAGATTTATAAAAAGCTTAAATTGCAATGGAACCTGAAAGAATCTATCCAAAGATGGTATTTTGGACAACAGGAAAACCGCCGCTGCTTGAAATTACTCCCGGTTGAATAATTTTAGGATACAGATCAGCCGCCAATACTAAAGAGATCTGGGCCGATTTGTTAAAATCTGGGTCTGCTAAAAGATTCGGAAGTTTATCCTTTATAGACCTTTCAATCGTTTTGGATGGAGTTCGCATGGTTATGCGCCGATCGACTCTTAAGGTAGCTTCGATCTTTATATTTGGATCAGATCTAGCTCGAATTAAAACGGAGCAAATTGCTTCGTCACCGAGAGCGGAAGTGGGAATATCCAGTTTCTGGCGTAAGATGTCAGAAATGCGACTAACAGCGGTACACGGGTCAAGAATTGCCCGAGCGTTGTGGAGTTTGCCATGAACTTCAAGTTGGATTAATGCCGTAGGCAGTGTGGTAACGTGATTTCCAAGCATTGACGAATATGATGGTGGCCTAGAATTGGAACTAGATGGCTGTGGAGAGTTAGAGCGGTTTTTACTATCCGATGAACGATTTGTCTTAAAGCGCTCATGGATATGGAGAAGAGTATGGTGATTTTCCTTGCAAATATGACAGCCAGCAGTACTTATGCAGGTTTCATTTGAATGCTTATGGGCTAAGCAATTAGAGCAGTATTTATGGAGAAGTACCACGCGCATTCTCTCCTCGATATTTAGAGCAAGAGACTTCTTGTATAAGCGAAGAGCGTGGAACCGTTTGCATAGCCGACACTGAAACCTCTTCGTTTTCAATTTGTGCTGCTTGATGCTGCTATTTCGTCGGTTGTTGTTGTTGTTACTTTTAGTGGAATTCGCCATATTGAACTGAAAATTTATGATATGGAATAAGAATTGGATGGCGTTCATCATAAGACATAGAAGGTGAATTTTCCATTCTGCCACAGGATCTTAAAAGACCAGAACTGTCCACTTAAGAATTCAAATTAAGCAACCCACTAGATGAACTTATTAACTTTTTGTTGGACAAATCCCGATATTCTTCAGGATACGCAAATTTTTGGCAAAGTATGATAAGTTTGTTTCGAGTACTTAATATTTCAGCACTTGAAACGACAATCGTGGAAAAGTTCGTTGAGTTGCTGCGATGATTCGGATGAGTACGATGAAAAAATCGAAAAACATAGGAAATCACTCGGAGTGCCCTGGGAAAAGTTTAAAAACGATCTAAAATATCTTCGTATTTTTGAAAAAATGTAAAAAGAGATATTGATTTTTTCTCCTCTTGAGTTTCAAAGGTGAATCTGGCCATTGAAATTTAGAGCACTTAAGCCAATGTGGCCCACTCCACCAAAGCTCATTATGAATTAAATCTTGTGGTAATACGATTGGCTACAAATGTAGACCAACAGCATGGAGATTTTTGAAGCCACGCTAGCACTATTGTTGAATCAGTCCAGAAGAATGTGGAGTAATTTTCAACTCATAATTGCGGCAAAATAGCGTCGACCATGTCAGAAAGAAGAAAGGCCCCGCACAGTTCAAGGCGCGGAAGAGAAATGGTTTTTACTGGCGCTACTTTGGATTTTGAAGTGAGTAAAATTGATGAAATTGACTGTGATGTAGAAATACGAACGTAAATTACTGCAGCATACGCCTTTTCTGACGCATCGCAAACACCATGAAATTGAATTTCACTCGTAGGAGAGTATTTAACCCATCTTGGGATTTTAACGTCATTTATAAATGGATAATTGGATAAAAATGCATGCCATTCCTTAAGAAAATCAGATGGCAAATCTTCATCCCAGTCAATTTTCTTCATCCATATTTTTTGCATGAACATTTTTGCAATGACTATACAAGGAGATAACCAGCCAGCTGGATCAAACAACTTTGCAATTTGAGAAAGAACTTCCCGCTTAGTAAATTTTGCCCTATACTCTAAAGGTTTAGCCGAAAAGAAAAACGAGTCAGAACACGCAATCCACCGTATGCCTAACGTTTTTGCAGTGCTGCTGTCATCAAACTCTAGAAAATCTTCATGAAGGAGATGATCTCGTGGTAAGTCTGCTAAAATTTGAGCGGAATTGGAAGTTCACTTTCGTAGAAAGAATCCTGCCGAAGATAAAGCTGTAGAAACATTATGGGCACCTGCCAGTACATCGTCAACGTACATACAATTTTTTAAAATATCACTAGCGAATGGATGAGTGTTTTAAACTTCATCTGCTAGCTGATGTAAAGTTCGAATAGCTAAGTAAGGAGCGCAATTTACCAAACGTAACTGGCTTCAATTCAAAATCTTGAATATCTTCGTTAGGAGAGTTCCGAAAAAGGATACGTTGGAATGGAGTATGCGTAGGTTCGATTAGAATTAGACGATACATTTTTTGTATATCGCCATTAAAAACAAATTGGAAAAATCGCCACTTTAATATTAAGTTGGTTAGGTCTGATTGAAGTACAGGACCAGTGTGCAAATTATCATTAAGGCAAGTGCCATTGGAAGATCCACTAGAGGCATTGAACACCACTCGAACTTTTGTGCTAGTGCTCTCTGGTTTTATAACTGCGTGGTGAGGTAAGTAGAAATGTTTTGGAGAAAATTCAAAACGGGGTGAAGAAACTATCTTCATTTGATCTAAATCCAGATATTCTCGAACTACTTGATCATACTCCACTTTAAATTGAGGATTTTTGAAAAGTCGAGCTGACACAATTCCACGTGAATGGCCAAGTTTAAATTTATCAGGAAAACCCTCTTTAAATGGAACTGAAACTATAAATCTACCATCCTCTCTTCTCTTTGTAGTTCGGACATACATTTCTTCGCAAAACCTATCGGAATTTGATAAAATTGGTTTTTGTGGAAGTTCTTCTGTCTCCCAAAAACGAGAAATCTCTTTGTCAAGTGATATTTCATTCACTAAAGAGACACAATTAGAAAATGAAGAAATGGAGTCCTTCGAAACAGGACCTGTCAGTATCCAACCAAAAATGGTTTCCTGACCAATAAGAGAACCACAAATATTTCGCTTGACACCATCCAATAAAACAGATGGAAATAAGTCTCCACCAATAAGAATATCAATATGTGAGCTTTTGAAGAATTCGAAATCAGCTAACTGTATATTGGGCAGATTTTTTAACGAGGATGTGTCAATGTTGTGTGATGGAAGGTTTCCAGTTAGATTAGGTACCAGAAGTGCGGTTGCCTCTATAGATAAGTTTGGATTAAGAGCAGAACCTTAAACAAAGTTGCATACTCTCTGAACTTTGGCAGTAACCACATTGATAAGACCCGAAATTTGAGTTGATGTTTCACGAGATGGTAGTTTAAGTAGTCGAAAAATTCTCTCAGAGACAAATGTCCCCTCTGAACCAGAATCTAAAAGAGCACGAGCCATAAATGTTGTACCTAAATGGTAAATTTTTACTAAAGCTGTACCTAAAAGCACCTTTTTTGAGTGAGAAATAAAATAAGACTGGACTTTGTCTACAGAGTTTGAAGAATCAGCGGACTGTATTTGAATAGAATGTGAACGCTGCACATTGAAAGCAGAATAGAAGAAGGACGGTCATTACCAGCACTAGAAAAAACCGGTTGTTGATTTTCGCGGTGAAGCATTGTGTTGTGCCTTTTGTTGCAAGTAAAACAATTATGTTTGTTTTTACAATCCTTGATTGCATGAGAACCCGCGAAGCAGTTAAGACAAAGTCCGTATTTTTTGACGACTGACATTCTTTCGTCAACTGACATACGGAGGAAACGAGAGCATTGACGGATTGTGTGTTGCTCTTTTGGACAAAGCTTGCACGAAGGATTTGTAAAATTAGATGAATAAACATTTACTTTTTTAGAAACAGAGAAAAACCAGAATTGGATCCCAATTGTCAATTGAAATATTGTACAATTGTAAAGCCGAGATGCAGTTATTAATTCCCCTTTGGAGATTTTTAATTGCCGCACCAGATTCGTTGGAAACAAAAGAGAGATTAAAAATAATGCGAAGCTGGCTATTGACAAGGATGCGTTTATTTTCAAAACGATCTTGTAAGTTTTGCCATGCAGTAGAAAAGCCGTCATTAGTCAACGGAGACCTTTTAACTATTTCGCGTGCTTCTCCACGCGTTTTTTGGTTTAAGTGGAATAACTTCTCTACTGAACTTGTTAACGTAGATGGCCGTAAACATGTCACGGAAAGTTGGCCAGGAAGTATAATCACCAGAAAAGATTTCGGTGTCACATGGAGGAAGACGAATCCCTTGATCGGAATGAGGTTCCATGTAAAGAGTGCTAGACAACGGTGCCGATGATGATGATGAAGCTGTAGAAAACTGTTGAGAGAGTTGCCCTATCTTTGCCACACATCGCACGTAGGTTTGATAAGAGCTGCGATAGCGTGATTTAACGCTTTCAAGCTCAGATGCCTGGAAATTCGATCCACCGCCTGAACCACCTGCGGCCTCACCTTGTTCTGCACACTCACGCAAGCACGCCTCGTACGCCACCTAGACCTCAGTTCAAATGCTTCGCACCTCCTCACGATGAACCTCTAAAGAAAACTTCGTATTAGCTGTCGCTGGATTGCAGCTGAAATCTCCCTCAAATTCAACTAAAGTGTCGAAAAGACGGATAAAAGTTGCAAGGGAAGCCATTTTAAAACTTAGTAGGAAGTAGGATTTGAAAATTCAAAAAATTAAGAGATATACCAACGAACTTGAAAAATAAACACCAGTCTGATATTGAAATTTTTTGAATATGTACAACGGAAGCTAAATTTGGATTTAAGTACACAAAACTTGTGGATTGAAAAGAACGAAAATATAATCAAAACTTTCAAATCTTTATTCAAATTGAACACAAATTTCTTAGAAAAGTATACAAAACCGGAAAATCGAATTTGTTTGGCTAAAAGTAATGGCTCAAACAAATTCACCTTACATACAAATTTCACCTTCGAGAGAGTTTTGTTAATTTTGTTTTGCAAAAAGTTTGCAAAAAACAATGGAAATCAAATGACACTTATAAATTTTATTTTAATATATGTAAGTACATATAAAAACAATTTTTGTTTCGTGCAAAGTCCCTTTTTTTAATTGAAAGAACTATCAATATTTTATTAATCAAACTATGAAAAGTTTAAATAAATCATATTGAAATTATTTGCACAAATTTTGAAGATTAAATGCAAATGTTTAGATTCAAATGTTGCTAAACAAAAATCAAAAATGAAAAAGAGCCGTAATGTTGCAAGTTGTTCTTTTTGCACTACAGCACTGTCAATTTGCATTAACAGTGAGAGCAAAGTTATGAAGCATTGAATTTCACTCAAACTTTATGACTGTATTGAGAAAGCATGAAGAAAGAAAAAAAAAAAATATATATATTTATATATATATATATATATATATATATATATATATATATATATATATATATATATATATATATATATATATATATATATATATATATATATATATATATATATATATATATATATATATATATGATATATGTATATATGTAAAATATATAATTTTTTTTAACGTAATTTTTTTTTTTTTTTAATGATGAAATATAACAAATTTCGTTTTTAACGGTGGTTTTAGGGTTTTTTTGTAAATTTTTATCGTTTTTTTTTAGAATGTTAATTTTACCTCAGCTTTGCTTAAATTTTTCATGAGTTTTTTTTTTGATATTTTTGTACGTATTTGCAGGAAAATTTTACCTCAGCTTTGCATGGAGTTTTTGTTTGAATTGTGCTTGAATGTTTTTAAGAGATTTTTTTTTCTATATTTTTTAATTTATTTTGCAGGAATTCTATAGGACTTTTCTTTTCTATATGTAAGCATGTGTTTTTGAAATTTTTTTAACTTTTTAGAATATTTTATTTTAGATATAATTCTTGGTTTTAATTTTGCATGCAATTTTAGTTGTTTTTAACCATATGATTTTTCTTTTCATTAACTGCCGATTTTAAATTTTAAAGTTAAATTAACTTTGTAGTATCAAATTAAAGAACTGAATTACCTAATTTGATAAGAAATAATTATTTTGAAAAAATTGCGATAAATTAGTTAGAAATCGCTCACCAGATATTGCTGCGGAAATCAGAATTCTTTTGAAGACACTTAGACACTATTTGTTGTATGTAAATTTTTTGGAATTTTGTCTTTATCACAAAATTTTTTTTTATTAAATTTAATTTTTTCTTAAATTTTCGCAAAGCACACCTTATTTTTGACCACGCACTATATAAAATAAATGAGAACTGACTCACGCTTTTGAAATTTTCGGCAACCAAGCAAAGAAATGATCCGCACACTTGTGGACACGTGATCTGGATTTGAGCACGGGAGAGTTGAGCTCTTCTTGTTGCGAACGATCCGGTTCGAAGAGGACCAAATGTTTTTACCAGGGTGGATTTAACCGTTCTGCAAAAAGAGCTGTTGAACTTTTTGGAACCTAATTCTCAAACCCCAGTGGCTTGAGATATAGCAATTAAAAAGAAAGAATTGGACAGAGGAAGCAATTTCAAATATTATATTTTTATTTAGAATTGTACCTGTTGATGGTTTGATCTTTGAACTGCGAATAAACATTTTAAAACTAATTACAACGGAAGTAATTTCTTTGCTGTATTATGCTGTTACAATGGCATAAGAAATAACATAGAAAAACATAGCATCGTAGTCAATTTAAAGCAGGGCTTACAAATTACTTAATGCTAGATACAATTTCAGATAAATATACAAATTCAAATTAAAAGTTCGAAATTAATAATAATTCAAATTTGTTTAAAACGTGCTTAAGTTAATTTTGCACATCTGTTG
The DNA here is from genome assembly GCA_949127995.1 of Suillia variegata. Classification (NCBI taxonomy): domain Eukaryota; kingdom Metazoa; phylum Arthropoda; class Insecta; order Diptera; family Heleomyzidae; genus Suillia; species Suillia variegata. The sequence goes on from OX421844.1 coordinate 26,696,100, forward strand.
TTAAAATTTAAACATAGAATGAGGAATAATAGACATTTAAAATTGAAAAATGCCGAAAATTACATACATTATCATAATAAAATTCACACTTTTTTTAATTTAAAATCGGACATTAATGCGTAAAATTGTATCGTTTTAACAACTACGGTCATTAAATAAGGCATAATGATTGTTAACTTCAACAAATAATTTTTTGAGTGTTGTGTAAGCACGTACCGAAGGGTACATTAAATTTGATCTTCCTTCTATCTTTATATATCAACCACAATGTCGCCGCGTTGCACCGCCTCTGTGGTCACGAGGCTGCGACCAATATTATATATAAATGAATTCTTTTTTTTTCGATCTTTCTTTCTTTCTACCAAATAGGCGCATAAACCATTCACCTGATTGTGATGAAAATTTGGGAAGTTGCTATGCTCACGCCAACTTAGGTTTTGGGAAAAGAAAAATTTGCAACGCTCACCTATTACGCCCACAATTTGTACAACTAAGTTCGATAAATTCGATAATATTGCTCCTAATATTTTGAAAATTGATATCTGAGTTTATATAGACACTGTCGACAACTTCCCTAAAAAATGGGCGAGGTTGGATCAATTTAACGCCCACTTTGAAAAAAATGGAAATTATGCGATAACTAATATTTCTTCTAAATATCTGAAATTTGGTATCTGAGTTTGTATTGGCACTGTCGATAACTTCCACAAAAATAAGCGTGGTGACTCCGAACGGGCCTGTGTCGGCAACGGCTGCGTCCAAGTAGGACTACCCGAACAACGATTGACCTCGAGCGGACCCGTGTCGGCAACGGCTGCGTCCAATCTTAAACTCTCCGAACAACGACTGACTTTGAACGGACCTGTGTCGGCAACGGCTGCGTCCAAGTAGAACTGCCCGAACAACGGATGACCTCGAGCGGGCCTGTGTCAGTTACGGCAAGCAAAACCGACCGGACCCGAACCCGAACCCCACGCACGAACGGCATATATTACGGTGACAACAACATACGTAAAAAGAATACCACGCTTCGACGGCAATACGTCCACGATCACGCGAAAGTCATTTAACCGGACACGAACCACAGCGAAGCAGAACCGAGCGAGACGTGAATATCGCGAGAAGCAACAAAGATTAAAACGAGGCACCTCCGCGCACCGAGAATTACGGCATAAAATTAAGAGAGTTAAATAAAGTGTAAGCAAAAGAAAATAAATAGAAATACATTGAAAAATAACTAACACCCTGCATAAAATAAATTCTTGTTACGAACCCTGGCTAGGCTGAGTATACCCCAGCAAAAAGATTCGTGACAATAATTGGACTTTGTACTTAAGATTGAGTTAAGATCTAGTGTAGCTCAAATCTTTTTAGCTTATTTTGGTTAATTTTAGTTGCAATGTGTTTTTGACATGTAAGTCTGCTTAAATACCGAAATACTTCGGAAATTTCGGGTAAATTTGGCCGTTAATGTTCAGTACAGGGCACGTGCCACGTAAAGGTTAAATGGCAACTTTTAGATTCGTTGACTTTAATTTTCCAACGAGCCAGCCATTGACTTAGAGTGTCTAAGTGTTCGTGCACATAATGAGATGCCATAGCTGGATTTGGGTGGGAGAAAAATATAGATAGTGTCATCAGCAAAAGTGGATATGAGGGTTCTATCACTTTTGAGCATATCGGCAGTGTAGAAAATACACAGTAGTGGAGTGAGAACATTGCCTTGTGGTACACCGGATAATATTTTTAATATTCGGAAGACAAAAATTTTGTATTGTACTAAAAATTTTCTATTTGTGATATAGTTTTTAAAAATGCAGAGAAAATTTGCGGGAAGAATATGATACAATTTTGTAATAAGTCCTTCGTGCCAGACTTTATGGAATGCTTGGATAATATAGAAGAAAACTACAGAACAGTAATGTTTGTTTTCTAATGTGGCTTTTATTTAATCCAGAATGCGATGTACTGGTCAATTGTTCCATGTTTTTATCGAAATCCAAATTGATGTTTGGGAATCAGAACTTTTTCAGTAATTATGAGTACAATCGGCTTTGTTAAGAGTTTTTTTTGTCGATATGAAGACACATTATTAGGTCCTTTTTCTGGTTTGGGGATATTTTAATTTGTGAAAGTTTCCTGTCATCTGTGTAATGACTAGTTCTAAGGATAACATTAAGTATATGTAGCAGTTAAGTTATTGCAATGGTTGGCAGTTATTTTATCATTTTTGGTGTTGAAAAATCTTAACCTGAAGCTTTTTCAGGGTTTGGGCTCCGGTGATATAAGATGAGAACCCCAATACGTGTGTTTAGCGTTATAAACACCAGTACGGGAAACTTTTGCCAAAGGTAGTTGGAAAATGTCTGAAATTGCTGTTCATTTATTTTGTGTCTGGGCGGACAGTATATAGCAGTTAATATTAGGCCATTTATATATTAATTAAGAGAAATACCAGTTGCCTGTAAATAATCTGTGCAGTAATTCTGAAGAACATTATGTTTGATCCTGCTTTTAATGAGGATAGCGGATCCACCTCTTGCGTTACCGCTTGGATGTTTTTTTGTCATTTAAATGGATTTAAAAAATTAACAGTACATTTATACGTGACGCTTTAAGGAACTTTATAAGTTTTAATTTGTGTAAACAGAGGTTATTTTAGTTGCATAATTAAGGTGCTCCAGCAACAGGTTGAACAGTTTGTTTGAGATTGCTGCTTTGAGGAGCAGGTTGCACATTTACGGGGACTGGGTTGTCGTCTTTTAAAGCACTATCATACGAAACACCTTTGTTCATGAAGTGATTAAAATAAACAGCCAACTTTTGCATGACCTGAATGGAATTATTTGGTTCAACTGGAGTAACAGTCTTGTTTTTAAAAGTTTGGGCATTTACGATAGTTTGTTGTATTGTTTCTAAAATAGTAGCATTATTTTTTTACACTAGCTTCTTCTTTTATTTTTTGGCTTGTGTGGGATGAATGGAGATCTCCACAAATGGGGAGTGTGCAGTAAGTTTTTGAGCTGACAAATTCTTGACAATTTTGACATTGGATTTGTCCATAGCGTTGGTGGGGCTCTTCTACTCTGATTTTGCGATGCGAGAGATATCACAGAGAGTTTATAAGGTAGGGTTTAACTTTTTAAGGAATTAAGTGGCTGGGATACAATTTTAACGAAGAATACTTCTTTCTTTTGAGCTTCTTGAATTTCTTTGCATTGAACGAAATAGTCAATGCATTTCAATATTACTGATAGGCCTTTTGAGCTTTTAAGATGGTATGTGTAATAGTACTTTTTTGCTTTATCGAAAGAATCGATTGTTTTCCTGTAACTTTTCTCACTTTATATTTGAATTCTAGTTTCATGTATTTCTCCTTTGTGGATAGGAACTTCATGAAGATTTATCACACAAATATTTTGTGTGGGATTTGTTTTTTTTTAATTTTGGGCAAATTCATATTCTCATCACGGGGAGGTGTAAGTTCTCTTTTTGGATAGTAGCAGTCAATGCCAGTTTTCACTACCATAAATTTGCTGATTTCCTTTTATCACTAGTACTTTTGCCTGTATTGGGTGTTAAATTTTTTATATTTTTAGTGGGTTTATCGCAAGTAGGGTTTTGAGTAGTAAATTTAGTAAATAAAGATACAGAGTTACCTGTGATTATATTTGAAGTGACACATTGAGAACTCCAAGACAAAGCAGGTAAGAGAGACTCAGCCTGTGATGCTACGGGGCATAACATTTTGATTTTGTAGTTGTTGGACCTTCTGCTGAAGATTGCGAATTTGTTGTTCGCTCGTCGGCAGAGCGCCTAACAGTACTCTGAGCTTTAATATTTTTTTTGTGTTTGCTCATGTTTGTTTTGTTGTTGAGCAAACGAACTTGCGGGGAAGGCGGTAAGTTTTTTGATTTTCGCAAGAGTCAGACAAATCATTTTGCACGCCCAAAGTAGTTGTGTTTGCGACAGTGTTCATTGTTGGTAGAGTTTGAAAGGAAGATTATCCTTGATGGTTCTTCAACGCCAAAATCGTATTAAGTTCATCGATACTGTTGTTAACTTAATCCACGTCAAGAGATATCAAAAAAAAATAATCGATCGAAAATAATCACAATTTAATTCCATTTTTTGACCGACATGAATTTTTAAAGTTACTGTAAACAATACTAATAGCGTTCGTACGTCAATACGTTTTGATTTCGTACTCGACAGTTGTCAGAAGGCAGCACAATTGGTTGCCCAATCCCGAAATATAAAAAGAAACCCTCGTACCTATAAACGATTAGAGAATTCTGAGTCGATTTATCGATATTCGTCCGTCCCAGGGATACCATAATTTAAGAGATATCGAGTTGGTTTGTGTGGTATTAGTCTCCAAGCGGAGGTTAAGTACTGTCGGACAAAAACTACACTCCATTTTATATGAAAAAAATTAGTTCTAGTGTAGATAATCAGTTCAAATTCGATTAATAACATTTTAGTAGCAACAGGAAACTATATAAAAATTGGCGTGATCAAACGAAACCTACTTCTCCCTCACATAAAAACTATCCTCTTTATATAAAAATAGTTCCAGTGTAGTTTAAATTCGTTATTTAACATTTTAGTAACAACACGAAACTACTAAATGGGCGTAATCGGATAAGAACATAGCCCATTTTTAATAAATTTTCTTACATGTGAAAGCACTTTTTTGGTGTTTCTAAAATGGCGGAGGGTAGTTGAGCTTCGGCATACCCGAATATAATTTTTTAACTAGTTTATTTACAAATCAAAAAATGATCCTCTTTAAAATGTGTACTTTACGGTACATTTTTGTATATTTAAAGTTCTGTTACAAATAATTTTCTTTAAAACTGCAGTGTGGTACACAGCCCACACGATTAGTAGGAAATATTAAGTATTGGTATTCTATTTATAATATGTATTAGGAGGCTATGTGAGCTTCCAAGTGAAGGTTAAGTTCTAAAAGAGTTACATCGAACAAAAGCTACTACCACCATATGAGCTTTAATTTTTCAACAGTGAAAGTGGGAATGCACGAAAATGGTAATTGATGAATTCTTTGTGCACATAAAGCGTTACAAACGAAGGAACAAACTCAATATACCATTCGGTACGTGCACTTGAACGTGGCGAAGGGTTTTAAAATTTGGAGAACACACTTAGGTTCTAGAGAAATCCTAGTGGAAAAAATTTTTGCAGAACACTTGGTTTTTGTTGTTATTTAGTGCAAATTTTAAAGTACTGGAGGACATGCATTGGCTCTTGATAAATCCCAATGAAAATGTTTTTGAAAAGCATATGGTTTTTTCGTATTTAGTGATAAAAGAACCGATTTTCTTAAAAAAGTTTTAAAGGACTCGCTTAGGCTCTGGAGGAATCCCAATGGGAAAAATTCCCCCAAGGACTTATAGATTTGTTAAAAATTAAGTTCTAGTGGATGATCAATCAAACAAATTAAAAAAACTGGATCAATTTCTGACTTACCGTTTTTATTTTATTTGATTATAAATTATTTTCGACCTTTTTATCGGAGGTCAAAGTTGTCCCAATCTTTAGAGCCATTTTTAATATAAAGTACACAATCAACCAAACCTATGCCCATATTTTTACAAAATTATTGGTGTGCTGTTAGACCTAATTCAAATCCGACCCATTCTTATTTTATTTAAAAAAATAGTTTTTGACCATGCCCAGATGCAACCTCGATTTCAACCACTTTACAGCTTTTCTCAAGGATGGAACATGTCGCAATCATATTTTTTTTGTTAAACACCACAAAACTGCAATCTTTAAACAAAATCGTTGAGATACTGGAGACAAATATTTAAAAAAATATTTATACAATATGTATACTAGCGAATGCTCGGCATGCGTTGCAATGTCACTTAAAAAAATAAAATGTTAAAGTAACTTCCCGGTAGTCAACGTTGTTGCGATTCTGAGTAACGGCGGTGGGCGTTAAATTGTTCCAACTACTCCCACTTTTTAGGATCAATTTTAGCATTGTTATCGTTTCACATAATTTAACGAATTACGTGTGTAATAAGTGGGCGTGGCAGATTTTCTATATCCTGTTATTCTTCCCGGTGCATTCCGTTACATATTTTCTATATAGCGCATTAAGTTCCTGAACAATGGTGGAAGGCTTAAAATTAACTTTTGGTGAAATTATCGACTTCAACTTTAAGGAGCAATATTAATAATGTTATCGTATATTTTCACGTAATTAAACAAATTGTGGGCGTGGCTGATTGTGTACAACCGACTATTCTTCCCGGTGCATAGACACACCCTTTTTTAAAGAGGGCGTTAAATTGATCCAACCACTCTCATTTTTAGTGAAGTTATATGACACTGTCTATACAACCTTAGATATAAAATTTGAGATTTTTAGGAGCAATATTAGGGAAGTCATCGAATATTTTAACTTAGTTTTACTAATTGTGGGCGTAATAGGTGGGCGTGGCAATTTATTTTTTTCCAAAACCATCCTTGGCAATCTGATTAATGGTTTAAACGCGCATATGGTACAAATATAGAAAAAAAACAAGTAAAACATTATAGTCGGTTGTACCGACTATTACAAATGCATCACATTGTTAAATATCAGAATCAAGTTAGGGTGGTTCATGATGATATTAAAAAAAAATTGTAATTAGATTACCCTACTTATATAAAATCGTTTAAGTACCAAAATATTCTATTAAAGATATAAGGGCTTTATATCATCTAAATATATAAAAATGAATTCTTCTTTCTTTTTTTCTTTCTTTCTTTCTTTCTTTCTTTCTTTCTTTCTTTATTTCTTTCTATCTTTCTATCTTTCTATTTTTCTATTTTTCTATATTTATATCTCTCTTTCTTTCTTTCTTTCTTTCTTTCTTTCTTTCTTTCTTTCTTTCTTTGTAACAAATAGGCGCCTAAACCATTCATCCGATTGTGATATAAATTTGGGAAGTTGCTATGCTCACGCCAACTTAGGTTGAGGGCAAAGAAATTTTTGCCACGCCCACCTATTACGCCCACAATTTGTAAAACTAAGTTAAAATATTCGATTATTTCGCTAATATTGCCCCTAAAAATTGGTTTCTGAGTTCGTGTAGACACTTTCGACAGCTTCGCCAAAAATGGGCGAGATTGGATCAATTTAACTCTCACTAAAAAAAAATGGAAAATATGCGATAACGTGGCTAATATTGCTCCTAAATATTGCTCCTAAATTTGGTATCTGAGTTTGTATTGGCACTATCGATAACTTTCCCAAAAAAGGGCATGAGTTGCAATGCCACTTAAAAAAATGGTAGCAGAACTTCCCGGTACTTCCCGGTACTCCCGTTAGTTAGCGGAACTTCTCGGTATTCACCGTTGTAACGATTCTGAGTTATGGTTGTGAAATTATCGGCATTTTTACTTAAAGGAAATTTTCTATCTTTCTATCTTTTTTCTTTGTACCAAATGAGCGTCTAAACCATTTATCCGATTTTGATGAAATTTTAGGGAGTTTCTGTGCTCACGCCAACTTAGGTTTAGTGCAAAGAAAATTTTGCCACGCCCACCTATTACGCCCACAATTTGTAAAACTAAGTTAAAATATTCGATTACTTATTTCGCTAATATTGCTCCAAAAAAATCTGAAATTTGTTATCTGAGTTTTTATTGGCATTGTCGATAAATTTCTCAAAAATGGGCGTGGTTGGATAAATTTAAAGCATACTTTCAAAAAAAGGGTGGATCATTTTTACGCCTAACACCATTGCTCAGAAACTTGATGTGCTATATAGAAAACATGTAACGGGATGCACCGGGAAGAATAACAATAAATACAAAATTTGCCATGCCCACTTATTACGCCCTCAGTTTATTTAATTAAGTGAAAATATACGATGACATTGCTAATATTGCTCCTAAAAATTTGGGATTTTTTTTCTGAGTTTGTATGCCTATAATTTCACAGCCGTAACTCAGAATCGCTACAACGGTGAGTACCGAGAAGTTCCGCTAACTAACGGGAGTACTTATATAAATACAAGGTGGCGCAAAAAAAGTCATCCGATGTTGTTTGGCTCTTATTTTTTTTCTAAATAAAAAACTTCGATTCTGCATTCTCGCATTCGTGTCGGATATTTTCCTTGAGGGCTTCCAAGATCTCAGGCTTGTTGATGTAAACACGAGACTTCAAAAAACCCCATAAAAAGAAGTCCGGGACCGTTAAATCGTGCGATCTGGCGGGCCAGTGCAAATCGCCAAAACGCGAAATTAAGCGACCCGGAAACGCGGCCTTCAGAATGTCGGTTGTGGCTCGTGCAGTGTGTGCTGTTGCTCCGTCCTGTTGGAACCACATGTCCACCAGTCCTAATTCGTCCAGTTCGGGCAGAAAAAACTCGGTCAACATTGCCCTATAGCGCGCACCGTCCACTGCTGTCGTTTGACCCGCGGCGTTCGGCCCGATGACTCCTCCAGCGTGAACAGCGCACCACGCAGTCACTTTGAGCGGGTGTAATGGTTTCTCGTGCATCACTCGCGGATTTTCGGTTCCCCAGAAGCGATAATTTTGCTTGTTCACGTACCCGCTGAGGTGAAAATGAGCCTCATCGCTCATTATGATTTTTGCCAACACCACAGACGAATTGTTACGCAAAAAAATAGACACAATTATTCCGCGTTCTTGGGGAGAGTATCGCTCCATGGCTTATTCACTTGTATTCTGTATCTGTCTAGTCCACAAATGTCAAAACAGATTTGACATTGGCGGCCATTTGCAAAAATGAGAGCATCTTCAAATAGGGTGATTAATTTTGCGCCACCCTGTATCTATATATATATATATATATATATATATATATATATATATATATATATATATATATATATATATATATATATATATATATATATATATATATATATATATATATATATATATATATATATATATATATATATATATATATATACAGCGCACCACCCTAACTTGATTCTGATATTTAACAATGTGATGCATTTGTAATAGTCGGTGCAACCGACTATAATGTTTTACTTGTTTTTTTCTATATTTGTACCATATGCGCGTTTAAACCATTAATCAGATTGCCAAGGATAATAAATTGCCACGCCCACCTATTACGCCCACAATTAGTAAAACTAAGTTAAAATATTCGATGACTTCCCTAATATTGCTCCTAAAAATCTCAAATTTTATATCTAAGGTTGTATAGACAGTGTCATAGAACTTCACTAAAATTGAGAGTGGTTGGATCAATTTAACGCCCTCTTTAAAAAAGGGTGTGTCTATGCACCGGGAAGAATAGTCGGTTGTACACAATCAGCCACGCCCACTTAATACGCCCACAATTTGTTTAATTACGTGAAAATATACGATAACATTATTAATATTGCTCCTTAAAGTTGAAGTCGATAATTTCACCAAAAGTTAATTTTAAGCCTTCCACCATTGTTCAGGAACTTAATGCGCTATATAGAAAATATGTAACGGAATGCACCGGGAAGAATAACAGGATATAGAAAATCTGCCACGCCCACTTATTACACACGTAATTCGTTAAATTATGTGAAACGATAACAATGCTAAAATTGATCCTAAAAAGTGGGAGTAGTTGGAACAATTTAACGCCCACCGCCGTTACTCAGAATCGCAACAACGTTGACTACCGGGAAGTTACTTTAACATTTTATTTTTTTAAGTGACATTGCAACGCATGCCGAGCATTCGCTAGTATACATATTGTATAAATATTTTTTTAAATATTTGTCTCCAGTATCTCAACGATTTTGTTTAAAGATTGCAGTTTTGTGGTGTTTAACAAAAAAAATATGATTGCGACATGTTCCATCCTTGAGAAAAGCTGTAAAGTGGTTGAAATCGAGGTTGCATCTGGGCATGGTCAAAAACTATTTTTTTAAATAAAATAAGAATGGGTCGGATTTGAATTAGGTCTAACAGCACACCAATAATTTTGTAAAAATATGGGCATAGGTTTGGTTGATTGTGTACTTTATATTAAAAATGGCTCTAAAGATTGGGACATCTTTGACCTCCGGAAAAACTGGCAAAGTGGATAAAAAGGTCGAAAATAATTTATAATCAAATAAAATAAAAACGGTAAGTCAGAAATTGATCCAGTTTTTTTAATTTGTTTGATTGATCATCCACTAGAACTTAATTTTTAACAAATCTATAAGTCCTTGGGGGAATTTTTCCCATTGGGATTCCTCCAGAGCCTAAGCGAGTCCTTTAAAACTTTTTTAAGAAAATCGGTTCTTTTATCACTAAATACGAAAAAACCATATGCTTTTCAAAAACATTTTCATTGGGATTTATCAAGAGCCAATGCATGTCCTCCAGTACTTTAAAATTTGCACTAAATAACAACAAAAACCAAGTGTTCTGCAAAAATTTTTTCCACTAGGATTTCTCTAGAACCTAAGTGTGTTCTCCAAATTTTAAAACCCTTCGCCACGTTCAAGTGCACGTACCGAATGGTATATTGAGTTTGTTCCTTCGTTTGTAACGCTTTATGTGCACAAAGAATTCATCAATTACCATTTTCGTGCATTCCCACTTTCACTGTTGAAAAATTAAAGCTCATATGGTGGTAGTAGCTTTTGTTCGATGTAACTCTTTTAGAACTTAACCTTCACTTGGAAGCTCACATAGCCTCCTAATACATATTATAAATAGAATACCAATACTTAATATTTCCTACTAATCGTGTGGGCTGTGTACCACACTGCAGTTTTAAAGAAAATTATTTGTAACAGAACTTTAAATATACAAGTTCTGTTACAAATAGAAGTTCCGCTAACTAACGGGAGTACTTATATAAATGCAAGGTGGCGCAAAAGAAGTCATCCGATGTTGTTTGGATCTTATTTTTTTTCTAAATAAAAAACTTCGATTCTGCATTCTCGCATTCGTGTCGGATATTTTCCTTGAGGGCTTCCAAGATCTCAGGCTTGTTGATGTAAACACGAGACTTCAAAAAACCCCATAAAAAGAAGTCCGGGACCGTTAAATCGTGCGATCTGGCGGGCCAGTGCAAATCGCCAAAACGCGAAATTAAGCGACCCGGAAACGCGGCCTTCAGAATGTCGGTTGTGGCTCGTGCAGTGTTTGCTGTTGCTCCGTCCTGTTGGAACCACATGTCCACCAGTCCTAATTCGACCAGTTCGGGCAGAAAAAACTCGGTCAACATTGCCCTATAGCGCGCACCGTCCACTGCTGTCGTTTGACCCGCGGCGTTCGGCCCGATGACTCCTCCAGCGTGAACAGCGCACCACGCAGTCACTTTGAGCGGGTGTAATGGTTTCTCGTGCATCACTCGCGGATTTTCGGTTCCCCAGAAGCGATAATTTTGCTTGTTCACGTACCCGCTGAGGTGAAAATGAGCCTCATCGCTCATTATGATTTTTGCCAACACCACAGACGAATTGTTACGCAAAAAAATAGACACAATTATTCCGCGTTCTTGGGGAGAGTATCGCTCCATGGCTTATTCACTTGTATTCTGTATCTGTCTAGTCCACAAATGTCAAAACAGATTTGACATTGGCGGCCATTTGCAAAAATGAGAGCATCTTCAAATAGGGTGATTAATTTTGCGCCACCCTGTATATATATATATATATATATATATATATATATATATATATATATATATATATATATATATATATATATATATATATTTTTAAGTGGTATTGCAACGCATGCCGGGCATTTGCTAGTAAATATATATATATATATATAAATATATAAATATATATCGATATAAATACATAAATATATAAATATACTTTCATTGGGATTTATCAAGAGCCAATGCGTGTCCTCCAGAACTATTTAGGTAAACCTTTTAAATTTGCACTAAATACTTAACAACAAAAACCACGTGCTCTTCAAAAATTTCTTCCACTAGGATTTCTTCTGAACCTAAGCGTGTTCTCCAGATTTGTATACCCTTCGCCACGTGCAAGTGCACGTACCGAATGGTATATTAAGTTTGTTCTTCCGTTTGTAACGCCAAAATGGGCGTGGTAGGTATGATGAAGATATATATAATTGATCCGCGTCGGATTCTGAGTCGATTTAACGATGTCCGTTAAATCAAGCAGTAGATTTTATTTGTTTTCTTTGAACCGTTGGTTCAGCCAAAAACAACAATATAAAGGTGACAGATCTTTTGTGAAAATATTTATTTTAGTAGTGTATAATTCGTTTACACTCTAAATGAAATTTTCACTTAAGAATGATTGAAAACTTTCATCTTTGGTCGCTGATGAGGAAGGGAAGCGCCTTCCGAAACAGCTGTTCGACCTGCTATTTTTATATTAAAAAAGTCAAAAAAATATTAAAAATTAACGAGTTTTGTAGAAATCACAACTTTTTAAAGCGGCAATGAGATAAAGTATTTAAAAAAGTCAAAAAAATATTTTTTGAACTTACAGTAGAATCTCAAAAATTAGAACCACTTTATTCATCGGGCAGTTCAATTTCTGAAAAGTTCTAATTTCTGGACATTATTTTTACAGAAAATTATAATAAAACTAGTTATGTAAGCTTTATTTTAACACAAAACAATTTTTATTTAATAATATTTAATTAATTGAACATATTAAATTCATAGAAAAACTTTAAAATCTATTTTGATTATTAGGTATTTAATTGTTTTTTTAACATAAAATCAGTAATACTTGTTTGTTTGTTTGATTTATTTAAACTGGATACAACGATATCGTTACGGATGTCCAACTTGTTTGACATGTGTTTACTTCAAAATATATAACTGGTTTTGCACCATTTTATCACATTATTGATGCCTTCAAGGACTTTTAGATCCGCCAGTAAACACGTCTTCATTGCATTCCTCGATTTCATTTACAGTTACGGAATTGTTTGGCATGATTTCATTCAAAAGATTAAGTTGAAGAACTTCATTGCAATCCTCATTTGATTTGAGTTTTGCTCTCGTTTCCTTGTCTGGGAGGCGTAAGTTTTCGTTTCGGAAAGTAACGATTAATACCATTTGACACAGCCCCTGTATTTATTATCTCTAAAGTTTGGTTGTCAGGTAAATTTATACTGGACGAATTTCGTAGTGGGATAATAGGTGATACAGATTTACCTGTGGTTTTAAATGGAGTAATTGCCTTTACTGAAGGCACCGATGACAATCGAAATGTCGTTTTTTTTGCACTTTTAGCACTTTTGCAGGTTCTCCGAGTCGCGGAACTCCGGACAGACGTCCGGTCGTCACAATTAAATTTGGTTAGTGTTTATAGTGAAAAAAATCAATGCATTCACGGAACTATCTGCCTGACACGTTCTTACACATTTAGTACTATTCAGTCGAATATATGATTTTTGCAGTAAATGCGTCATGGTCTTCTTCATGAGTGCAACGCTAATTGTGTCATGTAGCGGAGTATGCAGTACAGCTTTTCATCGTATTTTCTGTCAAGGTGCAATAACCAAATATGACGTAAAATTGCTTTAAATAAACCGTCATATGTGTTGGCAAATTTACACAATTTGTTAAAGCCAACAATTTGTCTGTTGCTACTTTGCCAAATGTTCGTACATCTCTCCGTGTCTCGAAAATAATGCTGCTCACTTTCAAAAGGTTACAGATAATGAATGGATTTATGTTAAAAAGAAAAACAATTAACCAAAACAACAACGCCATAATCTTCTTGTTGTTGGTAGCAATTCGAGTCGTGAGCTTTACATCGATGTCTTTGTTTAATCCAAATGTTACCAAAGCCATTATTATTGATTATGCACATAATCATTCTAATATAGATATGAGTAATTTTATGTGCTACAAATTAATAGAGAAAGATTTTGTATCTGAGAACCTAAGGAGATTTTACTTTAAACTGGGAGTTTCAGAACAATTTTATGCATATGTAGATTTTAAATTTATATATTTGTCAAGAAAATAAAAAAGTATGGCCATTAAATTTTTTTCTTCAAAAATTAAAGCGAACAAGTGCCAACTTAGTTGCTTCTTCTTCGATATCGCTCTTTTTGCATATTTTATCTCAGTCTTTGCCACAATCGTCGACAGAGATGCCGTCGGTATTGGAGCACTCACACCAAGCCCTACTGAAGTCATTTGCCTGTACTAACACACAGATCTTCGTCGTATTCTATATACTACCAAAATGTCGGTGGTTTTCGAACAAAAACAATGCAATTTCAACTTGCTGTGTCATTGCATAAAGAAGATAATTTTTCTTTAGAAGTTTTTGATAATTTATATTCTACTTATCGACTTGACCGCTGTCCGATTGCTTCTGAATGTAAGAGAGGTGGAGGCGTAATGATAGCTGTAAGATCAGATTTTTTAGTAAAATTGCATCAAACAAATTTGTGTTCAGATAAGTTTTTCTAATAATACTAGTACACATGTATATTGGTGACTTAAATTTATTTAATACTAGCGAATGCCCGGCATGCGTTGCTACTATTACAACTATTACTCAGGAACTTGTTGCGCTATATAGAAAACATGAAACGGGATGCACCGGGAAGAATAACTGGATATACAAAATTTGCCACGCCCACTTATTACGCCCTCAATTTATTTGATTAAATGTAAATATACGATGACATTGCTAATATTGCTCCTTAAAAATTTGGGATTATGTTTCTGAGTTTGTATGCCGATAATTTCACAGCCGTAACTCAGAATCGCTACAACGGTGAGTACCGAGAAGTTCCGCTAACTAACGGGAGTACCGGGAAGTTCTGTTACCATTTTTTTCAATTGGCATTGCAACGCATGCCGGGCATTCGCTAGTTAATGATAAATAGCTCAAAGACATTTCTAATCAAATAGATTTTTCTTAAGGAAATTTTGATACGATTAAAGAATTTTAAAAACTAAATTCAAAGAAATGCAATAATTGTGGAAGAAACCATACGCTTAATTATAGAGGTTGTCCAGTGTAGAAAGAATTGTTGGATAGATTAAATAAACTCGTAATCAACTTCAAATTTTACCCCAAAACTTCGCTCTGTAACTTAATGTTACACCAAACGCACCCAACAAAGTATTATAACTCAAAATATTTTTTATGCAATGGCTTTAAAATCAGGAACAGAACAAGTGCCTCAAATCATAACCCAAGAGTCTTGAGGGCTGGAGCCTATGATTCTAAACTGACCGCAATGTATGACACAATTTATGTCTACAATGCAAAGTATGCTCAAGACATGATAAGAATGCAAAATCAAATGTTGTAAGTTTTATTGGCTCAAAAATTAGTTCTCTAAATATTTGTTTATGGGATGCCAACATAAACACCAAATCACAACTTTCTTCATAAATCAAGAAATTGATGTCATGCTTCTTGCTGAAACCTATCTTACAAGAAAATACAATTTAGGTATACACATTTAACAAGACAATTCCCCCAGATAGCAAGGCTCATGGAGAAACTGCAGTTCTAATAAGAACCCGAATAAAACATCATGCCTTTGAAACATATTCGAAAAGCTAAAATGTAACTGATAAACTATAATACTGTCTGCTGTGCGCCACGATTCACGGTAACTGAGAAACAATTTACATATTTATTTGACACTTTAGGAGGCAGATTTTTGGCTGCTGGAGATAATAATGCTAAACATACACATTGGGACTCACGTCTTTTCAATTCAAAAGTTTATCCATCCATAACCGAAAAAATAGATACGATGTCGTATCATCGTAGGTAAACCTACCTATTGGCCGACATATAATAAGAAAATCCCAGACCTAAAATTTGAGCAGAAATCTAATCAAAGCTGAAGCGAATCGTCAATCAGACCTCAAGATGGTAACTGGGCACCTTGCGAAGAAGAAAAAGCCATAGCAGGTTTTTAAACCAAATCCGCCAACTTATGAATTTGTGACGACTTCCTTAACTAACCATTCACCATATAGAACGGTGCCAGTTGTTTTAAACCATGATGTGGTGGATAATATCATACGAAACGAACGGTTGTACTTATCACACTACTATTTAATGTGAACTGGATACTTTCGGTGCCAGATGGCGTGGAAAAAAAATAAAATATTATAATGATACCAGGAAAGGACCAAACATTACCTTCCTCCTACAGACCTGTGAGTCTACTACCTTGCATGTCTAAACTCTTCAGAAATTGCTACTATAAAACAAATTCAATGGATCTTAACATTATACCATTCCATCAATTTGGCTTCCGCAAAAACCATGGAACCATAGAACAGGTGAATCGTTTAACTTATGTGATAACAAAAGCCTGTGAGATCCAGGAATACTGCTCAGCTATTTTTATTCAAGTTGCTCAGGCATTTGATAGAGCATGGCATTATGGTCTTGTGTACAAATTAAAGTGTTTTCTCCCTCCTAGTTTTCAATGAATTTATAACGAAAGAAAATTTAATTAAAGCGAGTGTTCCCCATGGAAGCGGGCCAATGTTTTATGTCCTGTTTACGTCAAACATGACAACGAATCCTGTTCTAACGGCTGTCGAAATGGCGAATAAAAGTAAATGAACGAAAGTGTAATACAGGGTGGCGCAAAATTAATCACCCTATTGGAAGATGCTCTCATTTTTGCAAATGGCCGCCAATGTCAAATCTGTTTTGACATTTGTGGACTAGACAGATACAGAATACAAGTGAATAAGCCATGGAGCGATACACTCCCCAAGAACGCGGAATAATTGTGTCTATTTTTTTGCGTAACAATTCGTCTGTGGTGTTGGCAAAAATCATAATGAGCGATGAGGCTCATTTTCACCTCAGCGGGTACGTGAACAAGCAAAATTATCGCTTCTGGGGAACCGAAAATCCGCGAGTGATGCACGAGAAACCATTACACCCGCTCAAAGTGACTGCGTGGTGCGCTGTTCACGCTGGAGGAGTCTTCGGGCCATTTTTTTTCGAGAACGTAGCTGGTCAAACGACAACAGTGGACGGTGCGCGCTATAGGGCAATGTTGACCGAGTTTTTTCTGCCCGAACTGGACGAATTAGGACTGGTGGACATGTGGTTCCAACAGGACGGAGCAACAGCACACACTGCACGAGCCACAACCGACATTCTGAAGGCCGCGTTTCCGGGTCGCTTAATTTCGCGTTTTGGCGATTTGCACTGGCCCACCAGATCGCCCGATTTAACGGTCCCGGACTTCTTTTTATGGGGTTTTTTGAAGTATCGTGTTTACATCATCAAGCCTGAGACCTTGGAAGCCCTCAAGGAAAATATCCGACACGAATGCGAGAATTTATCGCCCGAAACTATCGCCGAAGTGATGGAAAATGCCATAAAACGAGCCCGTATGGCAATCAATTGTGACGGCGCCCATTTATCCGATATCATCTTCTCGACTTAACACAATTAATTCTAAAGGTCTAAATAAACATAATCAAAAAACAGAATCGAAGTTTTTTATTTAGAAAAAAAATAAGAGCCAAACAACATCGGATGACTTCTTTTGCGCCACCTTGTATTTACATTAAGAATGGGTACATTTCCGCCAGTTACTCTTAACAACACTTTCATTCCGCAATCAAACGAAGTCACTTATCTCGGTATTCATTTAGACAGACGACTGACGTGGCGGAAGCACATTAAAGCTAAAAGAACACATTTTAAACTAAAAGCATATAGCCTACATTGGCTTATTAACCATCGATCTGCACTGGGCTTGGAGTACAAAGTACTCCTGTAAAGGGTTTTTCAACAAGAGCGCTAAAACTTGTGTTACACCATAACTGGAGGCCATAAGTCCATATTGGCTTTGGAATGTTGTTCTAAAGGGTTTTTCAACAGGGGCGCTACAAAAGTAGACCAATAGGGACAGCAAACGACGCCATATTTTTTCCCGCTCTCTTGAAATTTCTCTTCAGTAAGGTTTGCCATTTCATCATGGAAAGATATACGAGCCAACAACGAGTCAAAATTATTAAAATTTACTACCGAAATTCGGAGTCAGTGGCCTCAACTTTAAGAGCGCTACGTCCAATTTATGGTCGTCATAATCGTCCTACCAGATCAACAATTGAGCGTCTAGTGGAATTGAGTCCACAGGCACAGTACATAATATTCCCGTGCCAGTGAGACAAAGAAGTGCCCGTAGTGTCGAGAATATTGCTGCCGCTGAGGCTTTAGTTAAAGAAAGCCCAAATGTGTCTCTCACACGTCGTTCTCAAGCGTTGGGCATCTCTGTGACGTCGTTGTGGCGAAGTTTGCGAAAAGATCTTGGCCTACATCCTTACAAGATCAAATTGCCGCTTGACCACCAGAAGACCGGCACGTTATGTTTGGGACCAATTGGATGATATGGACTTGGAGGACATGTGGTTTCAACAGGACGTCGCCACAAGCCACACAGCGAATGTCACAATCAATTTATTGGAAACCATGTTTGGTAGACGTGTTATCTCACGAAATGGCCTAGTCGATTGGCCGCCTCGGTCGTGCGATTTGACGCCGTTAGACTATTTCCTGTGAGGCTACGTCAAGTCTATGGTTTATGCCAACTAGCCAGCGACGATTGATGAACTTCGTACGAATATCGAACGTGAAATTGCAGCAGTATCGGCCCATTTATGCTTGAAAACCGTCGAAAATTGGGTTCAGCGTCTAGACTTCTGCAAGCGCGCCCATGGTGGCCATGCAAAATAAATCGAGTTCCATATATAATGGCATCGAATGCACTTTCACAGGAATAAAAAATTTCATTGATATCCCAAACCGTTTTTGTTTTACTTAAAAAAATTTTTGTAGCGCTCTTATTGAGAAACACTTTATTTTTTTAGTTTTAAGATTTGAATACTTATTTTTAGTTCTTAGGTTAAGAAGATCCAATAAATAAAGGAAATTACTTAAAAAAAATATATAACAGATTGATCCGTTTTGAAACACTATGTAATTCCAGCTTGTTTAGTTATGAATCATACTGTATTTTATTTCTATATACATATTTCTGAGTGTAGTTAAGCTTGTCAAGCCTGGGTAGTTAAATCCCGCAAATCAGTTGAATTTTATGTAATTTAGCTTAAAATGATCAAACACAATTTGGCCTTAGCTGCGATAACATCATATCACTAAATATCATAAGCCATCCATATTGGATTTATACTATTTTAAAACCTTTGTCTTTTTTTTGTCTTTTCATTCTAGACGCAACTTAGTTCCGAGCTTTACATTTTTCTCCTTCGAACCGGATCAAAAGTTGCGCATCTTTAAACTTTATATTTTTTTTATAAATGCAGATTCCAACTCAAGTGCCTTATCTCGAATTGTGCAAAGTAATCATTCTCCTACAACTCTACAACGGATCGTGCATTTTCACCAAACTGAAAATTAAACCACAGCCATCATTATATTTTCATCTTTAAACATACATACAGGTGCGTTTTGGTTTAGTATAAAAAAGTGTTAAGAGCAATCGGTATTTAATAGTAAATTTGTAGTAGAATTAAAATATTCACTTCTTCATTTTTTCGAAAAACGATTCTTTTAACATTCTTAATACGATTTTTTTCCTCAAAAAACGGTGCATTGCAGCTATACAAACGGTAAAGTTCTAATTACTTTTACCAATTAAAATATACTGTGCAAAACTAAAATTAAACATATAACTACGTTTCCCTACATTCGTAAACGAAAATTAATTTATCTACGAACATTGTACACTCCCTGTTGCTGTTACAAGTTTCATTTCGTTTCGCACCTTTGCTATTATTCCCACCACTTGGCTATTATTTTCAGTTTAGCTACTGCCTCATTGCATTTTTATCTAACGTAATTAAATTTTCAATAAAATTAGCGCCACAAGTGCTCAAATTTACAAATTACAAAAACAAAAACAAAAAAAACACATTGTGACTATAAGGAGGTCAATTTGCTGGAATTCGTTGCCAATATCTGACTATCGTCATCATGCTATACGAGCTGCGCCTGTTCGTTTGAAAAACTGCGCTGCTGCCGCCATTGTTCTCCCACCGCGTGATCTTTCTCGACGTCGCTGATTTTATATTTTAATGCTGCTAAATCTAATTCGATCCTGACTTGGTTGATAAATACAGGTTTGGTTATCTATATATATAAAAACTAGCTTAAATTACCCGGCGGTGCCCGGGTTCTTTTTTAATTGAATCAAGTCTTATTTGTTTATTAAGATAAATAAACTTTCCAGCCTAGCCTACCATTTTAGGAATTATATTTGTATGAATATTTGGTTAATTTGATAATTTTATACCAAATTTGTATGCAGAACTTCCCGTTACACCACGTTGTGTCACGTATTGTCACCATGTGCCTATAAACTGAGTTTCGCAACTGTTAACCTCCCCGGTATTCGCATTTGTATGTAACTAAAATTGTAATAGCACTTTCCGGTCATATTTAGTTACTAAGAACCAAATTTCTTCATAGTAGTACATCACGTTCCTGAGCTATGGCGGTGGGTGTTAAATTGACCCCTTCAAACTAAAGTTAATCATCGTACAGTATCACGTTTCTGAGCTGCAACGGTGAGCGTTCAATTGACCCGACCACGCCCACTTTTTGTAAGATGGTAGATTTAGTCACTGTACACCTTTATACAAACGTTTATCTTCGTAGAACATCGCGTTCCTGATTTATAGCGGTGGGCGTTAAATTGATCCCACCACGCCCACTTTTTTTGAGATGGTAGATTTCATCATCATACACTTCTATATCAAATTGTATCTTCAAAGATCACAACGTTCATGAGATATCGCGGTGGGCGTTAAATTAATCCCACTACGCCCACTTTTTGTGAGGTGGTAGATTTCGTCACCATACACCTACATACCAAGTTTTATCATTGTAGACCATCGCATTCCGAAGTTACGGCAGTGGGCGTTAAATTCATCTAACCACTCCCACATTTCGTCGAGTTGTCGACAGTGACCATACCAACTCAAATTCCAAATTTGAGATTTTTTAGAATTTTATTAGTGAAATAATCGTTTTTGTAGTCTTAATTTGACTACTTGTGTTCGTGGCAGATTTCATATAGCCTATCATTCCTTCCAGACCCATCTCGATATATGTACCAAGTTTGAAGTAAATCGGTTCAGCCGTTTAAGCGTGAAAACGGTACAAACGAAAATAAATAAATAAATACACATTCCTTTATAATATTAGTAAGGATTAGTAAGTATGAATTCTTCTATCTTTCTATCTTTCTTTTTACCAAATAGGCGCCTAAACCATTCATCCGATTGTGATGAAAATTTTGGAAGTTGCTGTGCTCACGCCAACTTAGGTTTAGGGCAAAGAAAATTTTGCCACGCCCACCTATTACGCCCACAATTTGTAAAACTAAGTTAAAATACTCGATTTTTTCGCTAATATTGCCCATAAAAATCTGAAATTTGGTATCTGAGTTTGTATTGACACTGTCGATAACATTCTCAAAAATGGGCGTGGTCGGATCAATTTAACGCCCACTTTGAAAAAATTGAAAATATGCGATAACGTGGCTAATATTGCTCATAAAAAAAAAAATTTGGTATCTGAGTTTGTATTGGCTCTGTCGATAATTTTAATAAAAATGGGTGTGGTCGGATCAATTTAACGCCCACTTTCAAAAAAGGGTGGATCATTTTTACGCTTACACCATTGCTCAGAAACTTGATGTGCTATATAGAAAACATGTAACGGGATGCACCGGGAAGAATAACAGGAAATACAAAATTTGCCACGCCCACTTATTACGAATACAATTTATTTAATTAAGTGAAAATATACGATGATATTGCTTATATTGCTCCTAAAAATTTGAGAGTTTGTTTCTGAGATTGAAAACCTATAATTTCACCGTCGTAACTCAGAATCGCTACAACAGTGAGTACCGGGAAGTTCCGCTAACTAACGTTAGTACCGGGAAGATCCGTTACTAACGGAAGTACCGGGAAGTTCTGCTAAGTGGCATTGCAACGCATGCCGAGCATTCGCTAGTAATATAATACGATACACATTACATACACATAAGCAAAATATGCATCTTGTTTTGCTGCATATGTTCATGCTACTTCAGCAATAAATAAAAAAATTCAAGAAATTACTGAGAGCACCCAAGACTTCTCTGCCGCTTACGATAATAAGCAAATACTGGTGAATAATCTACTTAAACTTCTATTTAACCTTACAGCTCTCACTACTGAAACTGGCGTAGGTATTAAAACAATTCAGAGGGTTTGTGAATAGTTGCCTAGATTCCTTAAAATTATTAGAGGTAAACACATTTGAATGGGACCCCATTCTTATCTTTCTTATTAGTCAAAAGTTGCCTCAGCGCACCATTTCATTTTTTGAACAAGGAATTAAAGATAAATCTATTCTTCCATCATGGAAAAATCTCGATACCTTACGTACGTACGTTTTCAAACGCTTGAGTGCATTGCACCTAGCAATAAAAAAATTACTGTAAAAAATGCTTCTAACAATGTTTCTGCTCACGGCAGTTCCAATTTTAAACGACAAAATTATTATTTGCACAACTTTACTTCTAATTGCGGTTTGTGTCCTAAACAACAACATACGTTGCGATTATGTGATAAATTTAAATATATGAACGTTTCTGATCGCTTCACGAGCGTCAAACGTTTTAATTATTGCATTAATTGCCTCTCTCGCGCGCATGCGTTGAAAGATTGCCAAAGTATTTATAATTGTGCTCTCTGTAACAAGCGTCATCACACTTTGCTTCACAGAGACATATCAGGAAATCCTTCAAACTTAGTAGTCGGTAATGCAACTTCGGGATTACGTCCCTCACAGACCAATAGCTCCTTAGCAACAAGTCGACCACCTACACAAGATTTGGGATTACGTCCCACAGAATATAATACTCCTCAAACATAGCATCAACAACTACAGTCCACTTCTGCTTCTCCTTTATCAACCCAAGATACTACTGTGAATTGTTTTGCATCGCGAGGCATAAAAGTGCTTTTAGGAACCGCAGTTGTGAATATATGTCATCTTGGTATGATATATTCAGCCCGTGCTTTAATGGACTCAGCTTCAGAGTCTTCTTTTATAACCGATCGACTTCGCAGAATTTTAAAGTTACCGTTTCATTCCACCAAAGCTCATATTTCGGGTTTAAGTCAAAATATCTCTGCCCAATCTAACAAAATGTGTTCCTTTGCTCTTGGTTCGCCTATTAATGCGAACATTAAAATTGAAGCCACGGCTTTAGTATAAGCTCAACTCACAGGCAATCTTCCTTCATTTACTATCGAATCTTCACTACAGCATCAATTGCCTCAAATTCCGTTGGCAGATGCAAATTTCCTAAAAAGCTCCTCAGTTGACATTTTAATTGGCGGAGATTTATACCCACATATGCTAGAAGGAACTTAACGTCAAGTACTCAGTAGCCTTTTAGCACAAGAAACTATATTTGGCTGGATCTTTACAGGTCCAGTGCCGGAGGCTAACATTTCGTGTTTTGCTATCAAAGTTTCTTTTTCAAAGCTGAGCCTCTGGATAAACTTTTAACCCGTTTTTGGGAGATCGAGGACATTCCTAAAAAGAAATTCATTTCTGCCGCTGATAAATATTGTGAAGAAAATTATATAAAAACAACCACTTGAAATAAAGATGGCCGCTATATCGTAAGTTTGCCTTTTAAAACAAATTTTCCGCATGTATTCAACTTGGCCATTATCGTGGGGGTGCGCTCAAGCAATTTGTTCGAATCGAAGAATAGCTTCTAAAAAAACAGAATTTAAAATTGAATATGACAAAGTCGTTTTAGAATACTTAGATCTAAATCATATGCTTAAAGTATCTAAGCCTGAATTTGAACACTTGCCGTCTCATTGTTATCTGCCTCATCACCCAGTGATTAAAACCGACAGTCAAACAACTTCTTTACGAGTGGTTTTTAATACTATCAATTCAACATCAAATGGGTACAGTTTTAATGATATGCTTTATGTGGGACCGGTCTTACAAGCTGATTTAGTTCTTTTAATTTTACGATGGCGATTTTATAAGTTTGTGTTTAATTGTGACATTCAAAAAATGTATCGTCAGATTTTGGTTCATTCCCAGCACACACCATTTAAACGCATTATATTTAGAACTTTTCCACTTACCGAAGTCTCTGACTTTGAATTGCAAACTGTAACATTTGGCGTAAACTGCGCTCCCTATCTAGCTTTTCGTAATTTGTTGCAACTTGCAGATGATGTCGAAAAAAACTTGCCATTAGCTGCCCAAATTTTACGCAAATCAATGTATGTAGATGACGTACTTGCTGGTGCTCATGAGCTTTTCACAGCGCTTAAAGCACGATATGAGCTTATTTCTGCTCTAGGCTCAGCCGGTTTTTCGTTAAGAAAATGGACTTCTAATTGTTCAGATGTGCTTAAAAATTTTCCAAAAGAACATTTGCTAGTTGCTGAGTTTTTAAAATTCGAAAGCTCTAGTAATGCAAAAACCCTCGGTGTACGATGGAATGCTCGAGTTGATGAATTTTATTTCATTGCACCACCCTTACAAAATAAATCTTCCTACTCAAAACGGGAAGTGCTATCGATTATAGCAAAGCTTTTCGATCCAGTTGAGTGGCTATCGCCAGTTGTTGTAACTTCAAAAATAATAATGCAGCAAATTTGGCTCGATAAAATCGAGTGGGATGACATATAAAAGGCCAATACAGAAACTCTGTGGTAAAATTTCATTAGCAATTATGCTTTAATTAATATTATTAAAATCCCACGATTGGTTAATTTCACGCTAGATAATGAAGGACAAATTCGTGCTTTTTGCGACGTATCGCTTTTTTTAACGCACCCACTTTGTTTTAAAAAAAAACCGCTCGTTTCGAATGTATAACTATAATCCGAAAAGTCATTTATAGCTGCAAAACCTGCGTACTTGAAAATAAAAGACAGCACACTCAAATGATGGCTGCTCCTCCTCCAGAAAGAGTACAATTTTCAAGGCCCTTTGAAACTACAGGCGTTGACTTTGCTGGGCCTTTTGAAATTAAAACATACTCCGGTCGTGCTTGTCGCCTAACCAAAGGTTATGTGTGCGTTTTTGTGTATTTTTCAACCAAAACTTTCTACCGCAACTTTTCTGGCAGCTTCTATTAGATTTAGTTCGTGCAGAGGATGCCCAAACAAAATCTTTTCCGATAATGGCACCAATTTTGTAGGTGCATCTTATATACTTCATAAGGAGTTTCAAGAGGTCCTTAATGCCTCACAGCAACAAATATGCAGTTCTTTTAGTCAGCAAAATATAGCGTGGCATTTTATCCCCACAGGCGCACCCCATATGGGTGGTCTTTGGGAAGCAGGTGTAAAGAGTTTTAAAAAACACTTTCGCAAAGAAGCTGGTGCTTATAAGTTTATCTTTGAGGAATTTGTAACCTTATTAACTCGAATAGAGGCATGTCTTAGTTCCAGACCACTTTGTCCTTTGTCTGAAAATCCTTCAGAATTTGCAGTGCTTACTCATGGTCACTTTCTGATAGGATCCCCGATTTTAGCTCCACCTGAACCTGCTCTAAATATAAGTTTAGTTTTGTCAACCGCTGGCAATAGGTGAAGTACATTAGTCAGCTTTTTTGTCAGCGATGAAAGGATGAATATCTTAAAGAAATGCACAAACGATATAAATTTAAGTTTCCGTCACGCGGTTTATTAGTTAACGATTTAATCGTTATTCGACAAGAAAATTTACCCTCTACTGAATGGCGCTTAGGTCGAATTATAAAAGTAAATCTGGGCGCCGACAACAGAATTAGGATTGCTGATATTAAAACCGCAAAAGTCGTTTTTACACGACCCTTAACTAAACTTATTATTTTACCATAATACTTAAAAAACTGTTCCTTTACAGTTTTTAGTACACCTTTTCTTCAATTAACGAATTTCAGATTAACATGGATATGTCAGCGTACCATACATCAACATCATCAAACCGCAAATTTTATCCTTGCCACATTTGCAAGCGGAATCATCCACTTAAATATTGCAAAAAGTTTTTATCTATGAACGTGGAGTAGCGGCTGTGAACTATTATTTTACATCGTTATTGTTTAAAGTGTCTAGCACACTCGCATTACGCCAAAAATTGCACAAGTTCTCAAGCATGTTCTTATTGTCATAAAGGACATAACTCGCTGATTCATTCACACAATCGACTGATTGCAAAAGAGGTCAATTCTTCAATTAACTATATAGCTGCTAAACAACAAACTACGGCTCTTTCACCCACAGCAATTTTAAGCGTTCGTGGTCAGAATAAGTTACATTTCGCGCGTGCTTTAATCGATTCCTGTACAGACATAAGCAAAGTTTCTGAAGCCCTTGTGTCTGAACTTAAGATACCCACAATCAAAATCGATGATTACCAAATGTGTACAATTCAAGTAATATCGGAACATGATCAATCATTAAGAATTACGATAAACGCGAAGGTATGTCTACCTTTTTCCTTTAAAACTCCAGCAAATCACGTTTCGCAAAAATTAAAAACCAGTTTTACCAACTTAATGTTAGCGGATTCGACGTTCTTTACGTCTTCCGTTGTTGCTCTCTTATTGGGCTCAGATTCTTATCCAAAAATTGTGTTACCGGGTCTTATATCTAACCCAGGGCTTCCTACAGCTCAAAACACGATTTTTGGATGGTTCCTTTTAGACTCATGCTATTCTTAAAAGCAATAATTATTTTTCTCAATAAATGAATTATTTTATATTATATATATATTATTGTTCGAATAAAAAACATAAAAATATATTTATCTTCTAAGTACTCAACAACAAAAACTGAATTAATCAATTTACCATTGCTGAAAACAAAACACGTTTATACTGAATTATTAAAACGCACTTACTTAATTTAAGCCTAATACCAATTAATTATCCTGTTTTGCAGCCCTCGATGATGCAAGGTGGGCGCTAATGTTTCGTTATGAATCATACTGTATTTTATTTCTATATACATATTTCTGAGTATAGTTACCCTGCAGGAAAACCGCGTACTAGTATCAAAATGTTCTAGTTCTGCACCAGTCCTGTTCTAGCAAAAATTGAACTAGTCGAAAAAGTACTAGAGATATACTAGTAAAAGAGGAACCAAATTGGGCTTATTTTAAAAAAATACTTTTTGAATGATTTTTTCAGAAAAAATTTTGACAAGCGAACTCAACTCCTAGTTCGCTTGTCAAAACTCGCGACAAAGCGTCTTATTCGTTTTTTTTTTTAGTTTTTAGTGACTTTAGTGTAATTAAGAAAAAAAAATTATGTATTTGAATTGAATTAAACAAACAATTTTGAAAAATTGAATACTTTTTCTAAAATACACTAAAGTCACTAATAGAAAAAAAAAACGAGCAAGTGGCTGTAACTAAATCGGCTCCAAGTTTGCTTGTCTATAAGTAAATTTCGGCGTAAATGTTTTGATAATTCTTGTATCGCCATATGATTTTTTAGTGATGTGCGATTATCGATAAAATATAATTTATCGAAAAACAAAACATGTTAACTTGTAAACATTGAAAGTTTTGTGATTGTTATGAAATAGTTTTTAAATATAAAAAGTAATAGTAAGGAGGCTAATTAATCGATAAACCGACATTTATATAACAAATAGAGCGAATAAACTTGACAGCGAATTAAATGAGGAAGTGGTTCGTCAATTCTCGCCAGAGAAAAAGTGCTAGAAGAAAATAATGGACCGGCTTAAGTTTATTTAGAGAATCCCACAAATCTTTTGAGGAAATACAAGTAAACACGCTCGCCTGTGGCCTATATGCGTGGTGCAATATGATATGCACACGCGTCTGGTCCAGTTGCTGGTCATCGCCACCGCAGTTTCACTAAGCGAACATTTCCATGCTGCAGCAAATCGTCACCGTGGGATAGCTGAGGCAGCAGTTAGGAATATTATAATATAATAAATTAAGGTTACATTCTAAGTTAGTTTACGTTATTCTGCCACTTCAATTTTGGCGTTACTTGAATGCAGTTCTATAAAAGGTAATTTATTGCATATCCAACTTAATTAACTTGTTTCATTTACAGACATAAGGAAAAGGGCCAAGTGGCCAACTCTAATTTTTTTGATCCTCCCATTGGGAGTGATCTTAACTTACATGTTACTTGCTTTGAACACGGGAAAAACAAACACTTTTGGGTAGTTACATAATATTGGTCTGTTTCTTTTTTTAATGAATACAATTTGCATTAACGACCGAAAGATTTGCAGATTTACAAAAAAAAATGTTACTTACACAAAAATACGACTCTTTTAATTATGTTATTTTCGAAGAAGTATCTAGCACATAAGTATGTATTTATTCGTTTTTTTTTTTTAACTACACAAGTAATTGTCAAATTAGTTATTAAGTTCAAACGGAATTAAAATTGTTTTTGATTAATGTACGAATTTCAAATGTTCATGTTTAAATAATGATATATAATATATTTCAATAAAACTATTTTAAATCATTCTGCAGTAATTATTGTTTAATTTATTAACCTGGGATATTTTGCGAATTTTAAACTGAAGTTACAAACTAATGATTTTTGTACCAATTTTGAACTAGAGACTTTATGTCTAGTTACAAACTAGTTGTATTTGTGCCAATTTTGAACTAATTACTTATTGTCCAGTAACGTTCTAGTTCGAATCCAGTTAAATTTGATCTAGTTCATAACTGGCAAAAAGGGATGCAGAGCGGGCTAATTGCCATCGCATAGGACATCGCAATGTTAAATTCGCCAGTTGTTTCAATGGGAAAGAGATACAACGCGTACCAGTTTTGGTGAAAAAGGTACTAGTGTTTCGCAAGTTCAGAACTAGTATATATATATATATATATATATATATATATATATATATATATATATATATATATAAGCTGATCAGTCTAGCTCTCAAACCCCAATGGTTTGAAAAGAGAACAAGCTGTTAGATTTTTTTAGGTATATCTTTATTTCCAAGTTTATACCTCTATGGTGCTCAGCGGTGTTCACCGAAGAGACTTAAATCTTAAGTTAATGTAATCGAATGTAACTTATTTTAAGTTACAGTTTTTTTTATAAATTGTTCAGTTATTATGAAAAAGCATAGAACATAGAATTTTAGAACATTCAAATTCACAATAAAGTTCGACACGAACATCGCTGCCCACCTTGTAGTATTACAATAAAATATTTTGATATATATCATTTTTTTTAATTTCATTTTAAAAAAACAGTGTGTTCGTTCATTCTGAGTTCTTCAATTGTCCAAACATTTCAATCGATGCAAAGGTTCTTGTAGTTCCTAATTTTACAGGAAATCTTCCCTCACACACTATTGACCCATCCATGCTATTAAATCTTCCCAACATTCAATTAACTGACTCAGAGTTTTTCAAAAGCTCACCTATTGATGTCCTTATTGGTGGAGATCTTTTTCCATCAGTTTTTTTGGATGGCGTAAAGCGGAATATTTGTGGCTCTCTTCCTGGTCCAGAAACCATTTTTGGTTGGATCATAACAGGTCCTTTTCCAATGATTCAATGGTGGAAGATCTTCTACAAAAACACTTTCTTTCTGAATCCGATAGTTTTTGCGAAAAATATTATGTTCAAATCACAAAAAGAAGATGTATAGTTAAATTCCCTTTCAAGGAGGGATTTCCTGAAGTTCTTAAGCTTGGCCATTCTCGTGCAATTGCGTATGCACAATTTCAAAGAAATGAGCCCCGACTAATGAAAAATCCAGAGTTCAAAGTGGAATATGATCATGTCGTTCCAGAATACCTTGACTTAGATCACATGAAGCTACCCTGCAGGGAAACCGCGTACTAGTAATAAAATGTTCTAGTTCTGCACCAGTCCTGTTCTAGTGAAAATTGAACTAGTCGAAAAAGTACTAGAGATATACTAGTAAAAAAAAGAATCAAATTGGGCTAATATTAAATAAAATACTTTTCAAATGATTTTATCAAAAAAAATTTTGACAAGCGAACTCAAATCCTTGTCAAAACTCGCATCACAACGTCTTATTAGTTTTTAGTGACTTTAGTGTAATTTAGAAAAAATTTGTATGTATTTGAATTGAATTAAAAAAATTATTTTGAAAAATTCAATATTTTTTCTAAAATACACTAAAGTCACTAATAGAAAAAAACGAGCAAGTGGCTGTAACTAAATGGGCTCCTAGTTTGCTGTTTTGATAATTCGTGTCGCCATATGATTTTTTAGTGATGTGCGATTATCGATAAAATATAATATATCGAAAAACAGAAAATGTTAACTTGTAAACTGAAAGTTTTGTGATTGTTGTGAAATATTTTTTAAATATAAAAATTAATAGCAAGGAGGCTAAATATACAAGAACCGGAACTTTGTATAGCAAATATACCGAGTGAACTTGTCAGCGAAATAAATGAGGAAGTGGTTCGTCAATTTTCGCCAGAGAAAAAGTGCTAGAAGAAAATAATGGACCGCCTTGTGCGGGTGCAACAAATTGATCTTCTTCAAAAAGTTTATTTAGAGAATCCCGCAAATCTTTTGAGGAAATACAAGTAAACACGCTCGCCTGTGGCCAATATGCGTGGTGTAATATGATATGCACACGCGTCTGGTCCAGTTGCTGGTCATCGCCACCGCAGTTTCACTAAGCGAACATTTCCATGCTGCAGCAAATCGTCACCGTGGGATAGCTGAGGCAGCAGTTAGGAATATTATAATATAATAAATTAAGGTTACATTCTAAGTTAGTTTACGTTATTCTGCCACTTCAATTTTGGCGTTACTTGAATGCAGTTCTATAAAAGGTAATTTATTGCATATCCAACTTAATTAACTTTTTTCATTTACAGACATAAGGAAAAGGGCCAAGTGGCCAACTCTAATTTTTTTGATCCTCCCATTGGGAGTGATCTTAACTTACATGTTACTTGCTTTGAACACGGGAAAAACAAACACTTTTGGGTAGTTACATAATATTGGTCTGTTTCTTTTTTTAATGAATACAATTTGCATTAACGACCGAAAGATTTGCAGATTTACAAAAAAAAATGTTACTTACACAAAAATACGACTCTTTTAATTATGTTATTTTCGAAGAAGTATCTAGCACATAAGTATGTATTTATTCGTTTTTTTTTTTTAACTACACAAGTAATTGTCAAATTAGTTATTAAGTTCAAACGGAATTAAAATTGTTTTTGATTAATGTACGAATTTCAAATGTTCATGTTTAAATAATGATATATAATATATTTCAATAAAACTATTTTAAATCATTCTGCAGTAATTATTGTTTAATTTATTAACCTGGGATATTTTGCGAATTTTAAACTGAAGTTACAAACTAATGATTTTTGTACCAATTTTGAACTAGAGACTTTATGTCTAGTTACAAACTAGTTGTATTTGTGCCAATTTTGAACTAATTACTTATTGTCCAGTAACGTTCTAGTTCGAATCCAGTTAAATTTGATCTAGTTCATAACTGGCAAAAAGGGATGCAGAGCGGGCTAATTGCCATCGCATAGGACATCGCAATGTTAAATTCGCCAGTTGTTTCAATGGGAAAGAGATACAACGCGTACCAGTTTTGGTGAAAAAGGTACTAGTGTTTCGCAAGTTCAGAACTAGTATATATATATATATATATATATATATATATATATATATATATATATATATATATAAGCTGATCAGTCTAGCTCTCAAACCCCAATGGTTTGAAAAGAGAACAAGCTGTTAGATTTTTTTAGGTATATCTTTATTTCCAAGTTTATACCTCTATGGTGCTCAGCGGTGTTCACCGAAGAGACTTAAATCTTAAGTTAATGTAATCGAATGTAACTTATTTTAAGTTACAGTTTTTTTTATAAATTGTTCAGTTATTATGAAAAAGCATAGAACATAGAATTTTAGAACATTCAAATTCACAATAAAGTTCGACACGAACATCGCTGCCCACCTTGTAGTATTACAATAAAATATTTTGATATATATCATTTTTTTTAATTTCATTTTAAAAAAACAGTGTGTTCGTTCATTCTGAGTTCTTCAATTGTCCAAACATTTCAATCGATGCAAAGGTTCTTGTAGTTCCTAATTTTACAGGAAATCTTCCCTCACACACTATTGACCCATCCATGCTATTAAATCTTCCCAACATTCAATTAACTGACTCAGAGTTTTTCAAAAGCTCACATATTGATGTCCTTATTGGTGGAGATCTTTTTCCATCAGTTTTTTTGGATGGCGTAAAGCGGAATATTTGTGGCTCTCTTCCTGGTCCAGAAACCATTTTTGGTTGGATCATAACAGGTCCTTTTCCAATGATTCAATGGTGGAAGATCTTCCACAAAAACACTTTCTTTCTGAATCCGATAGTTTTTGCGAAAAATATTATGTTCAAATCACAAAAAGAAGATGTATAGTTAAATTCCCTTTCAAGGAGGGATTTCCTGAAGTTCTTAAGCTTGGCCATTCTCGTGCAATTGCGTATGCACAATTTCAAAGAAATGAGCCCCGACTAATGACAAATCCAGAGTTCAAAGTGGAATATGATCATGTCGTTCCAGAATACCTTAACTTAGATCACATGAAGCTACCCTGCAGGGAAACCGCGTACTAGTAATAAAATGTTCTAGTTCTGCACCAGTCCTGTTCTAGTGAAAATTGAACTAGTCGAAAAAGTACTAGAGATATACTAGTAAAAAAAAGAATCAAATTGGGCTAATATTAAATAAAATACTTTTCAAATGATTTTATCAAAAAAAATTTTGACAAGCGAACTCAAATCCTTGTCAAAACTCGCATCACAACGTCTTATTAGTTTTTAGTGACTTTAGTGTAATTTAGAAAAAATTTGTATGTATTTGAATTGAATTAAAAAAATTATTTTGAAAAATTCAATATTTTTTCTAAAATACACTAAAGTCACTAATAGAAAAAAACGAGCAAGTGGCTGTAACTAAATGGGCTCCTAGTTTGCTGTTTTGATAATTCGTGTCGCCATATGATTTTTTAGTGATGTGCGATTATCGATAAAATATAATATATCGAAAAACAGAAAATGTTAACTTGTAAACTGAAAGTTTTGTGATTGTTGTGAAATATTTTTTAAATATAAAAATTAATAGCAAGGAGGCTAAATATACAAGAACCGGAACTTTGTATAGCAAATATACCGAGTGAACTTGTCAGCGAAATAAATGAGGAAGTGGTTCGTCAATTTTCGCCAGAGAAAAAGTGCTAGAAGAAAATAATGGACCGCCTTGTGCGGGTGCAACAAATTGATCTTCTTCAAAAAGTTTATTTAGAGAATCCCGCAAATCTTTTGAGGAAATACAAGTAAACACGCTCGCCTGTGGCCAATATGCGTGGTGTAATATGATATGCACACGCGTCTGGTCCAGTTGCTGGTCATCGCCACCGCAGTTTCACTAAGCGAACATTTCCATGCTGCAGCAAATCGTCACCGTGGGATAGCTGAGGCAGCAGTTAGGAATATTATAATATAATAAATTAAGGTTACATTCTAAGTTAGTTTACGTTATTCTGCCACTTCAATTTTGGCGTTACTTGAATGCAGTTCTATAAAAGGTAATTTATTGCATATCCAACTTAATTAACTTTTTTCATTTACAGACATAAGGAAAAGGGCCAAGTGGCCAACTCTAATTTTTTTGATCCTCCCATTGGGAGTGATCTTAACTTACATGTTACTTGCTTTGAACACGGGAAAAACAAACACTTTTGGGTAGTTACATAATATTGGTCTGTTTCTTTTTTTAATGAATACAATTTGCATTAACGACCGAAAGATTTGCAGATTTACAAAAAAAAATGTTACTTACACAAAAATACGACTCTTTTAATTATGTTATTTTCGAAGAAGTATCTAGCACATAAGTATGTATTTATTCGTTTTTTTTTTTTAACTACACAAGTAATTGTCAAATTAGTTATTAAGTTCAAACGGAATTAAAATTGTTTTTGATTAATGTACGAATTTCAAATGTTCATGTTTAAATAATGATATATAATATATTTCAATAAAACTATTTTAAATCATTCTGCAGTAATTATTGTTTAATTTATTAACCTGGGATATTTTGCGAATTTTAAACTGAAGTTACAAACTAATGATTTTTGTACCAATTTTGAACTAGAGACTTTATGTCTAGTTACAAACTAGTTGTATTTGTGCCAATTTTGAACTAGTTGCTTATAGTCCAGTAACGTTCTAGTTCATAACTGGCGAAAAAGGGATGCAGAGCGGGCTAATTGCCACCGCGTAGGACATCGCAATGTTAAACTCGTCAGTTGTTTCAATGGGAAAGAGATACAACGCGTACCAGTGGTTGTGAAAAAGGAACTAGTGTTTCGCTAGTTCAGAACTAGTATTTTCCCCTGCAGGATAAGCTTGTCAAGCCTGGGTAGTTCAATCCCGCAAATCAGTTGAATTTTATGTAACTTAGCTTAAAATGATCATCCTTTGAAAAAACGTAAGCATTTTACTAATAAAAGCCATCATTATTGGATTTATACTATTTTAGAACCTTTGTCTTTTTTTGTCTTTTCATTCTTAACGGAACTTTGTTCCGAGCTTTACACAGCTGATGTTTGTGAACATATGTGTTCTCGAAGATGTCATTAATTGTGTGTTTTCAAAAATGTCAACAATTTAATAAAATAAACCTCCTTGGTTTAATTCACTTGAGCACTTGAAAAATGTAAAATCTAAAGCTTATAAAAAAATGTATTAAGACAAATTATGAATTCGACCGTTTGAATTTTAATCATTTGCGTAGAAATTTTGATATGCTTCACTGTTTTTTGTATAATAAATATATGTTTAAAAAATCCTTCTTTTAGCACATAAGTGTTACATGTCTCTATTGTAAGTTACTACTAAAGGTCTTAGTATTAAATTTGAACTGTATAGCTGCTCTGGAACTATTATATTTTAAATTTTTACGCATGGAAAAAGGTCGTTTGTATGGGAGGTGGACCTGGTTCTTATCTGATAATGCCTTTTTGTTGCTAGTAGTTTTGTGTTTTCATTAAAGCGTTAAATATTGAATTTGAATTGATTATTTCCAATAGAACTATTTTAATCAGAGCTGCACGAATACGTTATGATTTGATAATGTTATTTTCAGTAACGTTTGCCAAGAAAAACGTAAAAAAAATTATCTGGATTATCTGGAACAACACTGACTGACGGACAGACGTAGGATTATATATTATAGTATGATATGAGTAGATTTAATGATGCCTGTATGTCTGTTAGTCCCAGCGACTACCGTCGTAAATTAAAATACATATATCGAGCTGACATTTGGTATGCACGGTTATGCGGATGTTAAGTTCC
Organism: Suillia variegata; assembly: GCA_949127995.1. NCBI lineage: Eukaryota > Metazoa > Arthropoda > Insecta > Diptera > Heleomyzidae > Suillia > Suillia variegata. The sequence goes on from OX421844.1 coordinate 26,731,507, forward strand.
TCTTAATAAAATAAAATAAAAAATAAAAACATAAGAATTAATGAAAATGGTTGCAGTGCATATAATTTAATACTTAACAGTTTAGTAGTAATACGATACTACTCATAAAAAAATGTGCGTGATAAGATAAAAAGAACATGTCTGAAATGGCGAAAGGTTTTTTAAGCTTCGGTTAGCTGTAGATTATTTTCTGAGTAGATATTTCTAAAATCATATTAATGCCATCATTTGATAGAAGAGAGTCTTTAGTTTCAAAATACAAAGTTGAAGCAGACTTTCAAAATATCAATTATTATTATTTACCGTGATATGTGTATACGAAGGGAAGTAAGTGAAAAAAGGATATGGAACTTGCTATTTTATATATATATATATATATATATATATATATATATATATATATATATATATATATATATATATATATATATATATATATATATATATATATATATATATATATATATATATATATATATATATATATATATATATATATATATATATATATATATATATATATATATATATATATATATATATATATACACGTACATACCATATCTGGATCATTCCAATGGCCGGGACCTGCATTTAAAGTAATAATGTCCTGGTTATTTCCATAATAATCTATTATACTTTCAACTGAAGACCATGAATCCTGAATATCATCGAAATTTCTCCAAAGATTGCAATGCTCTTTGATTGCTGTAAAATTTGGTTGTATGCCAGCATATATTTGGTAAACTGGCCAACTACATGAGTAAACCATAGGTCTGCCAGTACGATTTAAGATCCTTTCAAACTCGGAATATCCCAGATCCATATTTTGTGGTAGGGCATAACATCCGTCCAGTTTTACGTAATCAACATTCCATTCTGCAAATTGATTGGCATCTGTATGCTGATAGCCAATTATTCCTGGATATCCTGCACATGTATAATTTCCATAGTCTTCATATATTCCAAATTTCAAGCCTCTGGAGTGAATCTAAATATAAACATATAAAAAAACCGTATTTAATTAAATTAAAATTTTTTTTAATTGTCTTAAGAATGTAGTTGCTTCTATCACGTCTTTTTTGGCCGAAGCATAATAAACAATGTTTAACATTGCCGCAGAGCCAATACTACGTCATCAGCGATTTCGTTAACTTCAATGTTACTATGTCTGGAAACCCAGATGAGGTTGATCTTGTGTTCATTTATGCAGTGGAGAACTAGTTTTAAAAGGACAAACGATTTAGCTACAGTACAAAATTTCTGGGAATTACTCTTGATCAGAAGTTACTCTGGAAAACACATGTAAGTAACATAACCAAGAAAGCCACAAGAGAACTTATGACCTGCAGATCCATCGCTGGAAAAAGTTTTGGTTGTACACCAAAAATTCTACATTGAATGTATACAGTAATCGTACGACCAATGATTGCATATGGAGCGATCATCTGGTCAGATCGAACAAAGCTGCAAACTGCTGTCAATGATTTGAATAAAATTCAAAGATTAACATGTGTTTACATAACTGGGGCTATGAGAACGTATCCAACGGCATCCTTAGAGGTCCTTTTAGAATTAACACCTCTTCATATTTATATCCAGACGCAGGCGAAGAGGGCCATTTACAGAATGTCTGGAGGAGATATTGGGTCGGGACATTGCATCAATCGAAAAAATTAGACATTCTTACGAGGCAATTTCTTGAAATCACAATACCAAGAGATAACATGATAACGCAGTTTAGTTTCACTAAAAACTACGTAATAGTAATGATTGGGAAGGTATATCTAAAACCTACAATTTAAACCAAAAAATGATAACCTGGTATACAGACGGGTCTCTTACTGACGAAGGAGCAGGAGCGGGGGTATATGGGCCAAGAATAAAATACTTCGAGCACATTGGTAAAAACACCTGTATCTTTCAGGCGGAAATATACGCCATAGACAGGTGTGTTTACTTCAACTTCGAGCGAAACTATCGGAATCAAAACACTGCAATTCTTACTGACAGTCAAGCGGCTATCAAGGCACTAGAATCCTATCAGGTAAATTCTAAACTGGTTAGAGAGTGTCTTGAGAAACTTAATACGCTTGGCTCGCAGAATAAGGTTTGGATACTTTGGGTCCCAGGCCATGTAAGAATAGAAGGTAATGTTAAGGCAGATGAGCTAGCAAGAAAGGGGGCAGAAACCACATTTGTAGGACGAACACAATACTGGTATAATTTACCAGGAATGGAACAATCAAAAACTCTTTTAGGAACGTACAAACTAAAAAGATTTAATGAATGTATGAATTTATCAAAAAAGAATCTGAGAATTATAACAGGTATTCTAACAGGGCACTGCAGTTTGAACTATCACCTGACAAAACTGAGAATATGCAACAATGAGTAAAGTGGGTTTTGTTAAGAGGACACTGAAACACATTCTAAGACAGTGTCCTGTGCTTATGCAGAGCCGGAAAACGTACCTGGGAGACTATCAAATACCAGAAGGCATGCTGAAAGACTTAGAAATAGGCTTCATACTAAAATTTATAACGGTTGAAGGACTTCTAGAAATACTATAAACCTTTCAGGAATATAGGGTTCATAGGAATACTAAGCTATGGCAATACCATAATCCTCGTAGGGGGCACAATAGTTCTTTTAGGATGCGGTGCGCATCCCCATTATTAATAATAATAGCTACAGTACTGTGTAAGGGTAGACAGGGTAGACATCTGTACCTAGATTCATGTTACATAGCCCATGTAAAAGGAACTCCGTCTATATTTAAGGTTGTGAATATTGGCATCAGTACAACGCTCATAACCCTTTATAAGAAAATAATGACACTTATGAAATAGGTTAGTCAGTTCCTAATTTTATAAATACAACTAACCTTACCTTTGTTAAACCTTTAAGTGCAATAAACTTTTAGGAATAAACTTTTCATATTAAAACAATATTTATGATCTGATCAACTAGAAAATCTTTGAAAAGGCACTTTCAGATCACAAGTAGCGATCACAAGGTCGAAAACGATAGCAAATTCCTTGACAAACTCAACATCGCCAAGGACGTCGTTACACAACCATCCTGCTGAATGTTGGGCAGATAAATCTGCAGCACTCAAGATATGCTGCAGAAAATCTTCCTCAGTAAGAGAGAGTCATTGACATCGGCATCATTCAAGAGCACTGGGTGAACAGTAGTGGCATCATGGGGCTCGCGAATAACAAATACATACTATTCGATAAGAAGAACGGAGGTAAGCCTAGATTTTGTAGCCTTGGTAAAAAACACATCAAAACATTTATTTGCAGTTATTCCAGTTCCGCAAATCTGACAGTTGTCATGACATCTACGCACGACTTCCCTGCTCCACCAGACGAAATGAGACAGCTTGGTCAGATTATGTGCAAAGATGAAACTTTTGTTCTGCGACGCCAATGCCAGAAAAACATGGAAGAGGTGAGTCACTTTTTTCTCAACTTGATATTTTTAACCGATTATTTTTCCGAGTACGGACGACTTTTTTGGGTCGGAGATGGTCCTCGACCTCAAACTAACTAATGCTAAGATCAAGGAATTGGGCTGAAGAGTGTTATGTCAGCGATTCTTTTCTGATCATGCCTGGATACTTTTTAATCTTCAATTCAACATTGAGCCCAGCTTATTTATAGGTATCCTAGAAGTATTAACTCTTGAAAATTTCGTAATTCTGTGAATTGCTAGTTGGGCAGGTATTGGCCTTTATTTAAATTTAGGGCGCGGACTTATTACGCTCCTGGATTCTGATGAGGGTAAATTGAAGTAATTTAGATGACTGAAGTCATGCCCTTCTCGTAAATCAACTTGCAACATAGAAAATCGGCAACTGCTCTTTACGTAAAATCGTCAGTCCTCTTTGAATAGATAACGAGTTCCGCATTCGGTGGAATAGCGAGCTGTACGAGTTATACAAAAACATGAATATAGTAAAGCGGATTACAACCCAGCGGATGCACTGGCTTGACCATGTCGTGCGTATGGATGACAACACTCCTACAAGGTAGATCTACGAGATGGAACCCCGTGGATGATACCGAGCGAGAAAAAGACCTCATCTCCGCTGGAGAGACTAAGTGTTGTAAAACTTGTCAACGCTGGGAATCTGTTAATGGCCTCAGGAGCACAAAACAGATCCAGCTGGCACTGTACATATTGACTGCGAACATTAAAAATGTCGAGGATTTGAAAAAAATGGCATAATATTAAATTCAAACGAGTTAAGAAGTATATGTCAAAAGCATATTCAAAATAAAAAACTAAAAAAAGAATTGAGCATAGTTGAAAAAACGTATATCTCAAGGATTATGAAAAATAGCGATACAGAAGTAGAAGGAAAGATTTTAAGTAAGGAATTAAAAATAAAAATTCATGTCATAGAAAAACCATTAATTGATAAAAAGGAAATATATGTACATACATTAATCAACGGGTTTAAAGTTATACAGGCACAACCCAATTATCAGGAAAGGAATGTCGTACATATAATTAACAAAGGTAATAATCATTTTAACACAATAGTAAGAAAACAATAAGGTCAAAGATACTGAAATTATTAATGATAAACGAATAATATACATAAGCTCTGACGACATAAATAACAATTATATGACTGACATATTTAAACGATTATTGAAAAATGGAAAAATAGGAATTTATACAGAATTAACGGATCTTGAGTATAATAAGGTACAATTTAAATTAATAGAATTATTTAATAAAACTTTTAAAATATACAGATGTTCTAATCATGCTAAAGTTATGAATAATGAAGAGCAAGCTTTTAATTATATTGCAAAATATCATATAAACGAAACAGGACATGCAGGAATTAATGAAAACTATGAAGGTCTAAAGACACTTATATATATATATATATAATTTGAAAAAACTGATACAGAAATACATAAATAATTGTGACATTTGCAATAAAGCTAAATATAGCAGGAAACCTTTGAAACCAAAGTTTCAATTGACAGAGGTACCCACGAACATAAATCAAATAGTTCATACGGATGTATACACTAATAGTAAAAATTTGATTACAGTTTCGGAAAGATTTAGATAAACTTATGAAGAAAATATACAAGAAGGATATGTAAAGAATTATAAGGCACTTCGACATAGAAATGAGCATAGGAAATTAAAATAAAAAATCCTGCAAACATTAAACAACCCCATAAATTTTCAGGTCAGGTAGATACTAATAATAGATAGATAGATAGATAATAATAACTATCATATTACCAAAAATAAATAAAAAAATTTATTTACAAATATATAAATACATTTTATGATAACCAAGACAATGTAAATTGGAATCAACTTAAGAAAACTTATATTTTAAAAGATATTTGTGTAAAAATAAGAAATAACAATCAAAGATTATAAAAATCAATTGAATTTATACATTTAAAATTTAAATAAAAATTAAATAATATAAAGAAACTCAGGAGAGGTTTTTATCTGAGGGGGGAGGAGTTATGTCCATGCTAGTCATGTCCATATCTACTGCACCAGAAACCTCATAAGAAACGAAACTTTCCCATAGATTGGAAAATGTAATTAAGATCATTGAAAACATTTATAAAGATAAAAATGTAAAACACAAATATTATATTTTGAGACAGATACTTTGCATTTCTTCAAAATGCATTGTTTAGTAAGACAAATATATTGAAATAATAAAACCTAATAAAACGAAGACAACGGATAAATTGAAAAAGGAAAACATCCTAAATAAATAAATAGAAATTCCCAAATTGTAATTTCTTAAATAACTTGAAATCGGGACTAGTACTTTTATTATAAGTTATTAAACCTTTGTATAAGGATAACATAAACAAATATACAATATATAAATAGAAATTCCCAAATTGCAATTTCCAAAATAACTGGGAATACCCAAAATATAATTTCACAAATAAATATTGGAAACTCCCAGATTTTATTACGGTCGCAAGTAAACGCCGTATTTATTTAAGTATATTGATATCTTAAGATCATATATGTAAATTAAGTTTAAAGAAACCATTTTTGTAATTTTAGTATAAATACGAAGATGAAAAAATAAAAAAAGCAGTTCTGAAGAACCCAGCTGAAAATAAACATATTTTATTTTCTAATGTAAAAAAAAGATTTTTCCAATACATTTTTGGTGCAATCTCGTTACTCGCGCGCTATTAGGTTAGCTCGTTTTTGCATTGCCTGATGATATCTGATTTTGGTGAGACGAATGCTAAAAGAACTAATTGACTATCAGTATGCATGCTTCCGATAGTTGATGAGGATGATTACTAAGTATAGCATCGGACGGACAGACGCAAAGTAGTTTGGCTTTTGTTAAAGTGTCTGACAATTTGACTATTGACTCTCGTTCATTTTGCCTTTTGGCTCTTGTTCGCTGCCTCTCTTTAGTTTTGCTTTTGATCCTCATTTGTTGCTTTAGTGTATGTTATTCTATAAATGTATGTGTGTAAGTTATCGTTCGTTGTATAAGAATATGTTATTGTATTTAAGTTTGTATGGGTCTCTCTCTCTAGTTTTGTAAGACTGCAAAGTTTGGTAGCGGTCAGTCGTTGATTGTGAATTGTAAAGATCGAAAGTGTAATAAACAAATAGAAATAAAATATAATCATTGATTACATAAGTACCCTACATGCTTCTCTAATCTCTAGAGCTTTCGCTTGAAAAATGCTGGTTGAGTTTCTCAGACGAAAGGAATTGGATGCCTTGAGTTTTTTGGAGTACATCCCTGCTCCTACCCCTTCATACGACATGAATCCATCGGTATAAAGCTTGACGGTTTTTTCCTTAACTACTAGGTTCAGTTTCCATTCGCTCCGTGTGGGAAATTTAACCACAAACTTCCTTCGTCAAGCATTGTAGTGATATGGTCCTATTGAGACTTTGGCTTCCGAGAATTTTACAATGGCCAAACGGTTTTGCATGCCACACTCCATAATTCTGGTAACTGTATTTGCTGCTTTTAGTCGTAATTGAATTTCGATTTGGAGTAAGTTGAGAATGACGTTCAGTGCCTCGGCTGGGCATGATCTCATGGCTCCCGTTATAACCGCGCAGGCTGCACGCTGTAAGCTGTTGAGTTTTCGAACAAGTTTATCAAGTGCTGGCTACCATACTATTGCACCGTATGCTATAATTGGTCTAACTATAGCAGTTTCGGTTTTAGTCCCCAATTTCGACTTATGATTCATTAACATCTACATACACTTTCTCTATACGCTTTTGCACGTTATATTTCCAGTTAAGCATTGAATTTAGTACAACTCCTAGATACATAGCTCTGTTTGATAGTAAATTTTGACTCCATTGAGAGATAATCGGTAAAATACCATCCGGGCCCGCTGATTTAAAAGGTTGGAAACTATTTATAGAAAAGACAATCTTATCTTTATCTATTAATGAATCTTTCTCGTCATTTGATATGAATCTATTGATTTTCCAGGTCTCAGATCTCTGCTGCAACTCGCAACCGGGAAAGTGGCATTTAACTAGCGTTTATAGAGAATCCGTTGCGGAAGTCGTCTACTCTCGATCTACACTTTTAACATAAGTTGGATTGTAGTGCTCTTTAGAAAACATTTTACTAAGCCTTGCAAATTCTCTGGAGTTTTCTGTTGATGTGCAGTAGGATTGCCAAGATTCTGCCTTTGCTACCCTAATTGCTTTCTTGTATTTTTTCCGTATGTCGTTATACGGTTGTCTTAACCCGGCCAAATAACATTCGTTAAATACCGCCCTGAATTTGTCTATAAGTTTTTTCAGATCACCAGTCCACCATAAAGGAGGCTACATTTAAGACCTTATCTAAGTTATTAACCTTCTTGTCTATGTCTGAAATGGAGCATACATCTCCACAAGATTTGTTACCTCCTAGTTTGCGTTCTGATATTTTAATAAAGTTTTCCCATCGTGTTTTTCTGGGATTTCTGAAGAAGGAGGGGGTGAAGGACCTGCCACGGAGGTTGAACAGTATCGGACATTGATCACACATTAATGGTCTCTCTGATACTAACCAATACTCCACAGTTACACTATTGCTCTCTGTCATAAGCGTAAGATCCAAGACATCCTTCCATCCTTCTTCCGGAAAAGTATCAGTACTTGGGAAAATAAAGGTGGGCTTGTTACCCCTATTACATATACTTAGCTTAGTATATAATAAAAAGATTAATAGTGACTCGCCTCTGTCGTTTGTTGTCGTACTGTTCCATAGGGTATGCCTTGCATTAGCATCACACCCGATGAGACTGATGTCGTTCTGGTGGTGTTCGATGAGACGTTTCAAAGCCTCCGGTGGTGCCTCTGTGTCATGAGGCATATAGACGGATACCACTATTAAGTCCTGCAGTCCGGCCTCTTCTACCTTAACCACCGTCATATCTGATGTACTGTAATTAGAGCAGAGGAATGCATTTATACCTTTCTTGACTAGAATGCACGCCCTTGGCTTATCTGCATCTTTACTACAGCAGAGGTTGTGTGTACTGATGTTGAGTCCCATGATTTTGTCGTGTCTAATCCAGGGCTCTTGGACGAGACTGATGTCTATATCCCCCTCACTGAGGAGGATATTTAGATTGTCGGTGGCACACTTAGAGTGCTGCAGGTTTATTTGTGCAAACCTCAGCATTTTTACCTTCGTCTTGCAGGTTGACCACAGAAAGCAACTGACCCGCATTGTCGACCTCTTCCGTGTCGTCTTCCTCGGGGTTTGCATCGCCTCTGAAAATCTTCACCATGACCATCCGGATACTAAAGCTAATTTTGTTGTCCGCCTTTGACAATGCCTTTAATGATTCCTCACTGATGGCCAAGAGGAGTGGTCTGCTGGACTTTCTTGCTTCTTCGACCTTTATCAGCTGTCAGTCGCTAACAGCCTGTCTTTATTCTGCAGTTTGAAGCACCGCAGCAGCTTTTTGCCTGGTTCGTTTATCGGAGGCAACCAAATGCGAGCTCGTTGTCTTCCTGGGATTTCACTCACTGGAATCAGCTTGAGCTTCAAGCCTAATATCGTGCCGCTGAGCTTAGCGACACTGTCGGTAAGGAAATCTAAGGAGAAACGGTCTGCACATTTGACTTCTTTGTAACCCCTAAAGGTTTCCGATGAGTCAAACTCTGGGTGGGGACCTGCAGGATTATCGAGTACGTAGTTCATTACGAGTCCCTATAGTCCTACATTGATCTTTACCCATTTTTTCTGTACGGTGAGTGGCGTCTTCGTTTCTGCATCGATAACTGACATAGCAGGTTATCTCTGGCACTCGCAGATTGAGAGTGGGAACGTTCACCCCAAGAAGTCGAGACTGGGGTGCTGAGCCAAGCAGTTCCAAAGTTGCAACGCTAACAAGGCATTTTAGTGAGGTTGCCAGAGACATATATAGATAATTAAAGATCAGGTCAACGATGGAAGCTAAGCCTTATATAAATACAAATATATATATATATATATATATATCTATATATATATATCTATATATATATATATATATATATATATATATATATATATTAGCTTCCTTTAATAGAATAAGATAGGTTACTATATAACCATCGTCGACCTGATCTTTAATAGAAGTATGTAGTCGGATAAGATAATTTCTTGATTAAAATTAATAAATTTTCTAGATTTCTCTTTGAGTATATACAAGGTGGCGCAAAAGAAGTCATCCGATGTTGTTTGGCTCTTATTTTTTTTTCTAAATAAAAAACTTCGATTCTGTTTATTTAGACCTTTAGAATTAATTGTGTTAAGTCGAGAAGATGATATCGGATAAATGGGCGCCGTCACAATTGATTGCCATACGGGCTCGTTTTATGGCATTTTCCATCACTTCGGCGAGAGTTTCGGGCGATAAATTCTCGCATTCGTGTCGGATATTTTCCTTGAGGGCTTCCAAGGTCTCAGGCTTGATGATGTAAACACGAGACTTCAAAAAACCCCATAAAAAGAAGTCCGGGACCGTTAAATCGGGCGATCTGGTGGGCCAGTGCAAATCGCCAAAACGCGAAATTAAGCGACCCGGAAACGCGGCCTTCAAAATGTCGGTTGTGGCTCGTGCAGTGTGTGCTGTTGCTCCGTCCTGTTGGAACCACATGTCCACCAGTCCTAATTCGTCCAGTTCGGGCAGAAAAAACTCGGTCAACATTGTCCTATAGCGCGCACCGTCCACTGTTGTCGTTTGACCCGCTGCGTTCGGCCCGATGACTCCTCCAGCGTGAACAGCGCACCACGCAGTCACTTTGAGCGGGTGTAATGGTTTCTCGTGCATCACTCGCGGATTTTCGGTTCCCCAGAATTGATAATTTTGCTTGTTCACGTACCCGCTGAGGTGAAAATGAGCCTCATCGCTCATTATGATTTTTGCCAACACCACAGACGAATTGTTACGCAAAAAAAATAGACACAATTATTCCGCGTTCTTGGGGAGTGTATCGCTCCATGGCTTATTCACTTGAATTCTGTATCTGTCTAGTCCACAAATGTCAAAACAGATTTGACATTGGCGGCCATTTGCAAAAATGAGAGCATCTTCCAATAGGGTGATTTCTTTTGCGCCACCTTGTATGAGCACATTTAATACTTTCATATTTAGTTCTAATATCTTATCGTGCGGAACTTGGTTTAGTGAATTAGTTTTTTAACTTTTATGAACAAGTACTTACATAATCCGATAGAGCTTTCATTCCACTCGGGAACCGCTTTCGGTCTGCCACTAATCTTCCAGTTGGCGCTCGATGTTTTTCTAACCAACAGTCGTCAATGTTAATATATTCATATCCAACAGCAGCATATCCTTCACTTATTATAAGATCAGCCATTGTTTGAAAAAGGTTTTCACTAAAATGAAAAATCAATTTTTTTTGTCACTATTTAAACTAACGATTTCTTGTATACAAAAAATCATAAACAATAAAAAATGCAGGAAAACCATTTTGAATTTTTGTTATTTCTATCCGAAATATTTTTAAATTATTTAAGTTCTTTTATAAAGTTTAAGTTCTTATTTGGTCACGCGCATTTTTTGAGAGCAGTTTAGTATTAAATATTTAATTTAAACTGGATATCGGTACTGGAACTATTTACATTTTTTTGGTGAACGGAACAAAACCTGTCGCAATGGTAGAAGAGTTCGAGAAGAACCAGGCCACCAGGAACCTTTTCTTTAAAGAATTGTCGCAGGAATCCAAGAGGGCGAAGGCTCCCTCTAATAGGTCATTGAAAACATTCAGTGAAATAGCAAGAATACCGCTTCTCCTGCTGTTGGTTGTATTGAAGACCAACAATGGCAGAGGAGGGCAGAGCCTTTCTCCGATGAAAACGTTTTACAGTAAATTGAAGTTTGGAGTCAGGCAAGCAGTTCCTTGCTGAGCTTAGCATCGTCAAACGGAAGTCTTGTCACTTCTACAAAGAATATTTTAAAACTTATAAAAAAAAATCGATCTGTGCGACTAATGCCTGGTTTCCACTATGTTCTTTTAAATGCCATTTCGAAATGACTTTTTTTGACAAGGTGCCATATAACACATAATGTGTTTCCATTACGCCTTGAAAACTGGCACAAAAATGAAATGGCAACGCTAGTCCTAAAATTTCGTTGCCATATTCTATTTTGCCGTTCCCACTATTGGCATCAATTTGAAATTTAAAAACAGCTGTTTCAAAATTTTATGTTCTACTTGTCATTTGAAAATTCAAATGCCAACATGTTGGCTTTTGCATGTCTGTTAAGGCCGTATATTGATTGGAAATTGTTATCATTTAAATTGCCGTATTAAAAATGAATAAAATGAAGAATTTACAACTAGCTACAGCTACTTTGTATTTGGCTGCGGTTCTGCAGAAGCAAAAAAGAAAACAGGACCGAAAAAGAAATCACAAATGGTCGGTACGTCAAGCTTTGGTCCAACTGGTTCTACTAAGAAAATTTTGACTACCCTCATGGATGCTCATTTTTCTAATACTATTGTGTAGATTGTGTGAGAACAGATGCTTTAGGAGATGCTCAGCACGCAAACTTCTCGATTGTGGCTTACTTTCTTTTTTTTTCTTCTTTTAAATCTCCAGGTCCGGATTGTATACTTTCAGTTATGTTATAGAACCTCAGTAATAGCAGGCTAGGACATATTTCAATTCTAGGTACTCCACCTAAATAAGTAGTGCCAGCAACAACTGAATACATTTCACCGAAAACCATTCAGAGAGGAATCGTCATCTAATAGTGTAATCGACAATTACGGGCCATTTTTACGGATGGCTCCAAGTTGAGTTGCGAAGTTGGCGTCTTCTGGGTATTTTCATAACATAGAAGCTTGTAACATAGGCGTCAAATCTGTCATTTTCACTATTTTTCTGAATAAAGCCAAGTCTAAATTTAAAAATTTTGCAGGGTGCATAATATCCAAAAATACTCGACCGCACTGCAACCTTTCAAGATCCCTTGAACTTATTAACATCAGACTCTGTGACATCGCGCGGATTACATACATCTGCACTGGCTGCTTGGTGTGTATGCCCCTATAATGTCCACTGTCGAAGCTGCATCAACACCATTGAGCCAATGACACTGACTCACTTCTTCTGTGAATGTCCGGCTCTAGCAAGAATCAGTCATCGCATTCTATACTCCGCCTTTTAACCTCTTTAGAAGTGCTCTCTGTCTGACTTTTCACTAATGTACATATTAAAATTTCTTAACAATTAAGGGTGGCTTCAGCATTGATCCTTCCCCCCATTTCAAGAGATTGTTGTTTCAAAACGGCATTAATTTTACTACTTGTGCTGGTGGTGTTCCACCAGCTTTCTACTTATACTACTATAATTAAAATGCAAGCGCAACGTTTAAAAAAAAATTGGGTTTTTGAACTAGTCTCCAATTGCACCATACAGTGTGGAGTATTCTTAAAATTTTCCATTTTTTCATGTTGTTTGTACCCAAAAATTTGAGCTCCATGAAATGTTATTGACCTAGCGGCAGCATTTAAAATCTTCATCTTATATAATATTGAAATTTGGAATTGCATAATTACATGTTACTTAGACTTGTAGCATCAATATGTTTTGCAGTTATAAGTTTCGGAACTAAATGTTTATGATAAGACCAGTTATAAGTCAAAAGTGATTCCCAATATTAATACTCTTTCACAAAATCGATTTTCTCATTGCCTAGACTCCAAATAAGACAATTAGATAATGAAGGCCCCTCACGAAATACTAAAACTTTAAATTTAGTAAGATTTACTTAAAGACTCCACTGCATACAATACTTATGTAAAGAATTTACGGTCGAATATCCTTTGAGAAAACCCGCATGGTATTCGTTAATCATGTAATTTAGCTTAATCCAACCGTTATACGATTTAAAAAAATCCAGTTAAAATGCTGTAGTGTAGTAGTTGTAGTAAAAAATATATAATTAGCAGCAAAGTTTGCATCACTTTTTTTTTAAGATGCATTATAATTGATTTTCGGAAGGCAGGTATTTCGTGACGCAGAAAAATTCGATGCCTAGCCATGACCGGTTTATGAGCTCACGAAGGTCACTCTTTCGCCTATGAAGCGAGAGGACCTTAAATGGACAAAGGATGCGATTGAGAAAGGCAGGGAGCACCTTACAAAAATCGTAAGATTTGCAACAACGCACTCTGCTTTTGTCAACAAAATTGAAAAGAACGTGGCGAAAAGCCTTGTGGAGACGAGACGACAGCGGTCCACGGAGAGTAAGAAACCCGCAGACAAATGTCCTCGTACCTTCCAGGCATCTTCATAAAAATCTTGAACTCCGATTGACCAACCAATCTATACCAAGAAGGTGATTAAGGTCAGTGAGGTAGCCACACGAACCTGATCGTGGCCCTTGACCTAAGGTGACGGGAATGTGGGAAGGTGGAAGCTGCAGATAGTGGACAGGAACGATATCCCTAGTATAATTTTCCATTAATCGTAAGTCGCCCTGTTGCTATTCCAACGACAAAATCTCGACAGCCCGATTGTGGACTGGAAGCAGATCAATGCTGAAAAGCCTGACTTCAGCGGGGCGCTTAAGGAAACAGAAGACAAGTTCTTTCCACGCTTCAGGAATATATCTTAGAGAACGGGTAGTGCATACCTGCGCCTCAAGAAACGTCACCCGATGGATGGTAATGAGAACACGTTGGAAGCGGGAGAAGTGGAGTGGGATCTCGGACTAGAATCCGTGAAAAAAGTATTTGAGTGATGGCCATCCGACGATGAACGTGCCGTAACTGTGTAAACTACGGTAGTGCGATTACACCCTATTAGTGGGGGCGGCTAGAAACAGGATCCAGTTTGGTTATGTCTCTGCTATGAGTGCTGGTCAATGGTAATCAGATAAAGAGATGTAAACTCTCTTATATCAAATGCTATAATACAAGGGAACAGCATATACTGATGTATGAATGGTCGTTGGGAGTACGGTCGCTAGAATGTCTAAACTCTAGATACCTGACGACCTTAGTTTCATTAAAGCTTTTCTTGCCAATCTTGCTCTGCCAGGGGTAACTGTGGTTCCAAACTACTCGTGGGAAAAATATGTATCAAACAAAGCAAACCAAAAAATACGTGCGGTCTCAAAATGCTTCTGCCGCAGAGAAATCTGTTAAAACACACCTGCGGTCTCAAAATACTATTCGGAAAATTTCAGCCAAAGCTACGGGATTATAAAAATAAATTCCGTCTCTCCGCCCCTCTGCTTATAGAACCGGAGGCCGAGAGGAGTGGAGTGCTGAGAAAAAACACCTTCGTAAAAGTAGAAACTACTTAACGCGGTTAAATAATATAGGACCACTGAAGCTTGAAATGGTTATAAAACATCGCTGAATATTTGCCTTCAGTAGATAACCTTTCAGAAATTTTAAATAAAAACAAGCTATAATGGGCAATAGAGGGCTTCAAACCGTTAAAGGCCCCTGCACCAGATGGTTTTTTTTTTATCGAAAATCAGGAATCGTTATATTTAATATTTCCCTATCAATATTAAAAATATTCTTGTTCTTAATTACATTTCCAGATTGTGGAGATAGTTGAGGATAGTTTTATACCGAATGCAGGAAAATGTTCACATCTTTATCTCAATAATCTTAGACCAAATAGTCTTTCGTATTTTTTGTTAAAAATCCTTGATTATTCAAAGATTATTCTCAAAGATCAGTCAAGAAGAGAACACCTTAGAATGGAGTCATCTCTTTTCTCTTATGGCATTTGGCGGTGAATAAACGACTAGTCAACCTGGAAAGGGCGTGATGCGGAGTGGTCGCGTATGCTGATGATGTTGCTCTTGCCATCTATGGTAAATATACACCCATAAGAGATATAATGCAACATGGGTTTAATATTCTCTCTGGGCCACAGAATGCGAATTAAATGCAAACCTTTAAAATACCAAGCACTTTACTAATAAACATTGAATACTATACCTAGATCCACAAAAACTTAATAGTTCGGTACTTTTGAAAAAAATTCATTGGGAAAAAATGGGGGTAAAAGTTTAAATAGACCCACTGGCTATATACGGCCGTAATTAGGCCTATTATGATTTACGAAGTAGCTGCCTGGCGGCCGTTACTGGAAAAATTAAAAGAACTCTCAAAAGTTCAACGAACTCCGTCCTTGTGTATTAGTGGTGGATTACGTACCACTTTCACAATGGTCCAGCGCCACCTTGTTTTTTTTTTTACATGTGCTTAATAACTTCTTTAAAGAGTTGGTGGTGGAGTCTAATCTGAAGGCCGAAACCTTAATATTTCTTTTATGCTACATGATCACTGTAGTGTATTTCATGAGGAAATATCCGCTATTGACAAGGCAACTTCTTGGCTTTTGAAGAACCGAATATCAGGTATTAGCATTATTATTCAGATAGTCAAACTACTCTGAGAGCCCTGAAATGAGTTCAAATTTCATCAAACACATCTCTTAACGAAATTGAAGAAAAGCTACAAAACAAACTAAGCTGGGTTTCCGGCCATTCTATGGAACTGCAAATCCAATGAACTCTCTCGACAGAGTACAACGAAAGAAATTATATCCAGTTAAAGGGAATATGGTATTCTGTGACTGTGGCCTTAAATTAATATAAAAGTTTGGTAGTACACTTTAATAATATTATATTATTATATTTTTGTTAGTTGCCATTTGCTAATTATTAATTATTAAAAATGAAATAAAATTAATTTTGAAACTATTAAATTTATAAAATTGTTTTTAACATTATAAAAGATTTCCAAACCTTTCCTAGCCAAACTATAAAATATTTTCGAGATGATATAAAATAATGTATATGTACTACGTGGTACTAAAAATATTGGAGGTTTGCTGAAAATGTTTAGCAAGCTGAAGATGTTTACACGTTTTGACGTGTAATTATATATATATCTTTATTTTTTTAAATAATTAATTTAAACAAAATAACTGTTTCGTTAACAGGAACTTCGGTTGTTTTTATGAAATCTAAACATAGAATAATTTTTATGTCTACAAATTACACGAAATCGGCTTTGCTTACTTTTGGTGCAGAGCACGTTATTATAGAGGTACAAGAGAGCATCATAAACCCAAAGTCGGAGATTGTTCAGTCATGGTTTAAGACGGCCGATTCGCACCAAAATTGGTCTGGAATCGATAAATTTATAAATTTACGTGCAGTTTTTAAGAAAAATAAAAGTTAAAATTTGTAAAGAAAAAAAAATTTTAAATTATAGGACCTTGAATCATGTGGTGAAGATTTGTACAAATTTATATTAGAAGAAAGTCAATGAGACCTGGCGCATCATGGGGCTTTACTTGTACTTGTTGGTATTTCTGGAGAGGGCCAATGCGACCTAGCGCATCGTGGGGCCTTAGGTGAATGAGTTAACATTTTCGGAGAAGGCCAATGCGACCTAGCGCATCTTAGGGCTTTGTATAATTAAATGTTATTTATGTACAGACCAATGCGACCCAGCGCATCATGGGGTCTTAGCATGTAGAGAATAATATACAGGGTGGCGCAACAGAAATCACCCTATTGGAAGATGCTCTCATATTTGCAAATGGCCGCCAATGTCAAATCTGTTTTGACATTTTTGGACTAGACAGATACAGAATACAAGTGAATAAGCCATGGAGCGATACACTCCCCAAGAACGCGGAATAATTGTGTCTATTTTTTTGCGTAACAATTCGTCTGTGGTGTTGGCAAAAATCATAATGAGCGATGAGGCTCATTTTCACCTCAGCGGGTACGTGAACAAGCAAAATTATCGCTTCTGGGGAACCGAAAATCCGCGAGTGATGCACGAG
This sequence comes from Suillia variegata, assembly GCA_949127995.1. Lineage (NCBI taxonomy): Eukaryota > Metazoa > Arthropoda > Insecta > Diptera > Heleomyzidae > Suillia > Suillia variegata. Next base: position 26,748,866 of record OX421844.1, read on the forward strand.
AAACCATTACACTCGCTCAAAGTGACTACGTGGTGCGCTGTTCACGCTGGAGGAGTCATCGGGCCGAACGCCGCGGGTCAAACGACAACAGTGGACGGTGCGCTCTATAGGGCAATGTTGACCGAGTTTTTTCTGCCCGAACTGGACGAATTAGGACTGGTGGACATGTGGTTCCAACAGGACGGAGCGGGATGTCTGATTTGTATTTACCAATGATCGTGCCAACAGGTTGGGGTGACTTGTCAGTTTTTGCAGGTAGCTCTGCTTTATGCGCATGGCTTCATCTTTAACCATAGGTGCTCCAGTGATCGTTCTAAGTATTTTGGACTGAGCCCTCTGTATTAGTTCGATATTAGTTTTGCTTGTGTTACACCACAGCTGGATGCCATAAGTCCATATTGGCTTTAGAATGCTACTATACAGGAGTACTTTGTATTCCAAGCTTAGTGTAGATCGATGGTTAATAAGCCAATGCAGGCTATTTGCTTTTAGTCTTTAGTGTGTCCTTTTAGCTTCTATGTGCTTCCGCCACGTTAGTCGTCTGTCTAAATGAATACCAAGGTAAGTGACTTCATTTGTTTGCAGAATTATAGTATTATTAAGAATAACTGCCGGACATGTACCCATTCTTAATGTAAATGTGACATATTTAAACTTTTGCTCATTTACTGTTATTCGCCATTTCGGCAGCCACGTTTCTACAAGTTTCAAGTGTTCACCTAAGTCTCTGAATGCTTTTATTAGGCATTTATTGCTGCAAAGGATATCAGTATCATCAGCAAATGTTGACGTAGTTAAACCAGGATTCGTTGGCATGTCTGAGGTAAACAGGACATAGAGAATGGGCCCAAGAACGCTTCCTTGAGGAACACCCGCTTCAATTACATTGTCTTTCGTTATAAATTCATTTAACCTTACTCTGAATGTTCGATTTTGTAGGTATGATTCTAGTATCTTATGAATGCTAGGAGGGAGCAAACACTTTGTACACAAGACCTTCATGCCATACTCTATCAAATGCCTAAGCAACATCAAGAAAAATTACTGAGCAGTAATCTCGAATCTCAAAGGCATTTCTTATCACATTAGTTATACGATTCACCTGTTCTATGGTTCCATGGTTTTTTCGGAAGCCAAATTGATGGGATGGTATAATGTTACGATCAATTAAATGTGTTAGTTTTGATAGTAGCAATTTCTCGAAAAGTTTGGATTTAGGTCGTTTCGTATGATATCATTAACCTCATTACGGTTTAAAACAACTGACACAAACTATAATTTGAAAGGTTAGTTAAAGAAGGAATCACAAATCAATGAGTAGGCGGATTTGGTTTGAAAACCTGGCTCAAGTAGTTAGCAAATGCTATGGCTTTTTCTTGTTCGCTGCGTGCCCAGTTACCATCTTGAGTTCTGATTGGCGATTCGCCCTCTACAGGTTAATTTATCTTCTTGTTTGCCTTCCACAGTGAGAACTTTGTTGTACACATTGGTGATAATCTTTTCACAAAGTTACTTTGGTTTTGTCAACTTCTAGCTTTAGGGTCTCCTTAAGTTTTCTCGTAGCATCAGCGAGTCTTTGCTTTGCAAAAAGGGATCTATGTGCTTGCCATTATCTTCTCAGTCGAAGCTTTTCTGTTACGAGTTTTTCTATGAAGCTATTATTTAATGCTGCCATTTTTGTAGCAGTAAAATTTCTAGGAGTGGAATGTTCCGCCGCTGATGTCACCATTAATTTAAAAATTTGGACAAAGTCTTCGATATCCCCCCTGACTCTATTTTTGGGTTTGTATGGATATGACTGCTGATATACTTTTTATATTTAAGCCAATTCGTTTTATGGGTGGTAAGTCGGGTGGGAAACTCGGCTAGTATTGGCTTATTTAGTACGCAGAAAGTTACAGGAGAGTGATCAGATGATAGATCAAAACTTGTATCAGCTGTGATTAGATTTCTGCTTAATTTTTTTTTGATAGCAAAGTCTATAAGGTCTGTCATTTTCTTATTATCTGTAGGCCAGTAGGTAGGTTTACCTGGTGATACGACATAGTATCTATTTTGTCGGTTAAGTATGGTATTGTACAGTTGTCTACCTTTTGGATTTACAAGACGTGAGCCCCAATGCGTATGTTTAGCATTATAATCTCCAGCAGCCAAAAATCTGCCTCCTGAGTGTCAAAGAAATCTTTAAATTGTTTCTCAGTTACTGTAAATCGTGGCGGACAGTATACAGCAGACAGTGTAAAAGTTCCTCCGTTGCATTTTACGCATGAGGTAGCTTGCAGATAGCTTTTCGAATATGTTTCTAAGGCACGGTGTTTTATTCGCTTTCTTATAAGAATATATTTTAAATTACTTGGTTAGGTGCATTTGATGTAACATTATGTTGCTTAACAAAGTTTTGGGGTACAAATTCAGGTTGATAACGAACTGCTTGCTTGCGTTTATTTAATCTATCCAGCAAGTCTTTGTAGACAGGACAACCTCTATAAGTCGCTGTGTGATTTCCTCCACAATTATTGCATTTTTTCGAGTTTGGTTTATTTTTATTATTTGTACACTGGGAGGAATGATGGAGATCCCCACAAGGTACATATACTGTGCGCAGTGTGCAATATGACTTCGTATGTCCGTATTCCTGACAATTTGCTCATTGCACCGGACCACTGCGCTTATGTGGTTCCTCTACTGAGATTCTACGGTGCAGTAAATATTTCAGCTCATAGATAGGATGAGTTTCGTTTTTTTTTTTAATTAGTTGAATTTTGGTCTTATTCAATTTTAAACATTGGTTGATTGGTTGCGGAATTTTGCTCTTATTTATTATGTTGATCACAACTTTTACTCCGAACCCTTTTTCTTCCAATGCTTCTTTGATTTCATTAGAATCTACACTGGACTCTATGCCTTTAATCACCACTACTAGGCCATTGCTACTTTTGAGCTACTATGTGTAGTAGTTTTTGTTTTTATCATTTAGAAATTTAGAAATAATACGGTAATTACTCTCAGTGTATGTTTGTAATTTGGTTTTGGGACTATATGAAAATTATTACTGCCGATAAGTCGTGTAATGTTTAAAACCAACTTATTTGAGCTACACTCGTGCAAGTGAATTGGCGGCGGTTTGATGCTTTTAGCACTAGGAGCAGCCTCCGTATCAATATTTGATGAATCTAAATTGTTTTCACCTAATGGAGCAAACCTATTATTTTTAAGGGATCAGATTTTTCATCATAATTTATTTTGGTCATTTTAGGAGCATTACCGTTTTGTGGACTTAGTTTCCGTTTAACTAGTATGTAGCGATCCATACCAGTCTGTACTGCCGGTCCTTTTGACCTGCTTACCAATGCTGTTCGCTCACTTATTGACATACTTACAGATGGCGTCGTTGCGGGTTGTTCCTTATCCGAAGGTAGTGCTCCAATCTGCTGTTGGCTTTGCGATAGATGTTGTTTTGAGTTGTTGGTCGTCGTTTTGTGAGTCATGTTTCATGTTTAATTTAACGTTGGGGATATGATCCCCAAAAACTTTTTTGGTGTTTTTTATTTCCGGGGAAATGTCACCACACCCTTGCGTGTGGTGACTCAATCTCTCTTTTGTTTTTGTTTCAGCAACCAACATCGTTTTTTTAACCGTTGTTTTTTACGCGGACAAAATATTTATTGTTTTTAATGTTTGAACTGGTGTTGTTTTTAATGTTGCTATCGAGTCACATCTCTCTCGAGCTGGAGATCTCTCCACTGGCATTGTTGGTGTTTTTTGTTATTATTGATTTTTTTTTGTTTGTTTTGATTTTTATTTTATAAATTTTAGAATGTATTTGTTGAATTCTAAATGAGCAATCGTTTGTTAAAATGTTTTCTAAGAAAATTATGTTTCAAATAATTTTCTTCACTTTGAATTTTGCCTTTGTTAGAAGAACAACTTCTTATTTAAACTTTATTTAAATTGTCAAACTATTTTCACTTCAATAAATACCAAATGTGAAGAAAATTATGTTTCAAATAATTTTCTTCACTTTGAATTTTGCCTTTGTTAGAAGAACAACTTCTTATTTAAACTTTATTTAAATTGTCAAACTATTTTCACTTCAATAAATACCAATTACAAGAGTATTTAATTGTTTTGTGCCGTTGGCAGCTTTCTTAACAAGCCAAAACGATCATAATTTATTTTGAGCGTCTATTTCGCTATTTTGTGGTTAAAAAATACACTGTTACACACGAAAAAACGATTCACGATTCAATAAAAACGCGTCCACTGTTGAATCGATGTTTGCGGTACATGTAAAAATTATAAAATTATGCTCAACTAATCTTTACAGCATTATCTCTTCCTCGTGTTCCTGCATCAGGCCTGGCTGTATCGTATACGACGTGAGTAAATTTTGCAATTTTTTTTTACTTATTTATATTTTTTTTTTCACAAATGTACGTCTCAACTTTACTATGTATTAAATAATTGAACTATTTTGTATTATAGGGTTACCATTACCAGTTACAAGCAATAAGACATTACAATTCCACTATAAACATGTAAACCAGTGTTCGGACCTTTACTCTATCGTAATAGATTTGCTACGCTTTTCGAAAAATTTTAAAATATACTCCGCCACTCCGCTTTAACTGAAATCTAACACGATTTAAAGCTCTTAAATTATATACAAGAGCTTCTTTAACTGTTAATGTTATGTGATATTTTATTGGAAATAGTAAACAAGTATTTAAAGGTTAAAGTACAAAAGCAGATGGAGAAACACATAAAAAAAGATTATCAGTTTTTCCCAAAATTTTTTATTCAATTCTAAAACACTTTTGCACTTTTTTTACTACGAAAATTTAAGATTTACTACGATTTTGTTCATCATTCACTACGCCATCGCAATGCTATGGTCCGAACCCTGATGTAAACTCCTTATTCAGGAGATTTTAGATAGATAGATAGATATTGGTATTTGAGTTTGTATTGACACCGTCGAACATTTAACCCAAAATGGTTGTTGTTGTGTAAATTTAACGCCTTCTTTTATAAATAGTTTGAATCAATTTTAAGCCCACCATTATGCCACAGGAACTTGATATGGTATACAAAATCTCCCACGTCCACTACCACCCTCAATTTATTTAATTAAGTAAAATTATTCGATTACATTGCTAATATTGCTCCTATAAATTGATATTTGGTATCTGAGTTTGAATAGTATGGTCACTGTCGATAACTTCACCACCAAAAAAAAATAAATTTTCAACTTGGAGTACCTGTAAGGTCCACTTACTCATTATATTATAGATATTTCAAAACCAAACCCGGGCATCGCCGGGTACTTTAAACTAGTATACTATAATAATAAAGACCAAAGGGTATGGCGAATCTATATTGAGAAGTTTAATCTAATTCGCAAAACTTTCGAGCTTGCAAATCGCGCAGCCACTATCCGTTGCAAAACAAAACTTTATAAACTGTAATATATGTATATACTCCAAAAAAAGTACTAGAAATTACTGTAAAATTGATAAGAAAGCCCTACAAAACACGTCTATCAAATTGTAAAATATACATTACCTAAGAAATTCATTTATAATAAGAAATTAAAATTTAATGTATGTAATATTAATATTGAAAAAATATTAAAACCATATACATTTTTTTCGTTATATAAATATAACTATATAAAAGAATTGATGTTTTTTAAAAATAAAAAGATTCAATAAAATATAATTAATGTACTTTATATAGTAAAAATCATATCATTTATAATTTTAAATGTAAAAAGTACAATAATAATATATGTAATCAATAATTTTATATTGATTATCATTTATGTTGTTTTTTAAATATGTTACTATATAATAACATATTATTCTTTTGATAATTCTTTTTTGTTATGTATTTTAAAATTTTGTTCAAACATTGAATACCTTTCTAACTTCATATTTCGTTTTATATTTAAGTACAAATGAATTTCATTTAACATTTAAAATTTAATTTATTTGAATAATACAAAATATTTGTATTTATTTATAAATTGTATATAACTGTTGTATTTTAATCTATTTATATAAAACAACAACAAATTAGTTGATATACATACAATTGACGTTGCCTTTATATACAATAATCGATTTTTAATTACTTGAGAACAACCAATTTAAAGGAATTTGGAAACAACCAACTGTAAACCGGTTGAGACACAACCAACTTTAAAGTGGTTTAAAAATAACCGATTTTAAAGTAATTGAAGACACACCTAAAGAAAGTCAGTACTGACTTGTTTAGCGGTCATCACCTCACAAAACAAGTCTGTCCAATACAAAGAAAACTAGTTATGCAATTATTTTCGGCTATGCCGAAGTTCATATACCCTCCGCCATTTCAGTGACACCAAGAAATGTGCTTCTTTTAGCACATGAGTGCTACATGTCTCTATTATAAGTGGGCTTTGTTCTTATCGGAACATGACTATTTTTTGTCAGTAGTTTACTACTAAAGTGCTGAGTATTGAATTTGAATTGGCCCTGAAACTATTTAACAAAAAATTGTTTTTGCATTGAAAGGGGTGGTTTGTATGGGAGAGGGTAGAAATTTTGATCCTATTTTAGATTTGGCCTCCGCTTAGGGAAAGGGAGCTCGCATACCGAATTTCAGCACAATCCCCCCGATGGCGCTGGAGATGCATATAAAAAGAGCAAATCCGTGTGCTGCAATCGATAAAATAGGACGGCGTTTGGAGACCTGTCTAAACGGCAGGAAAGATGGTTAAGACAGAAGCAGGCAAGAGCTATCAAGAGCGCTAAATCTGCAAGACTGGCAAGGTTTATTATGATGAGGGATAACTTCAGCACTGTCTCCCAAGTCAGAAATTCAGCTGAGGCAACGTTAACAGGGGCAGCTTCGCTGATGCTTTCTTTCACTCCTGTTCTAGAAGCTCTCAAGAATGACAGGTCGGACGACACATCCGATCTGATCAACCTGTCAATGTATAGATCAATGTTTGTTCGGTGAAAAAGAGCAACGCGAAAAAGTGAAAGGCTGACAAGCTGATAACCGAAGTAGCCAGCTCCGAATTACCGAGGAAAAAAGCTGCAGGTCAAAAGATCGCAGGTATTCACTCTAGGCTAAATACAACGGTAGTTTAGAATGTGGTTGTGGGAGCATCGGGAATAGGAACAGAAGACATATGTTATCCTACAGATCTAATCTGGCGCAGTAACAATAGTCACAACAGTATCAATTGATACTAAGGTGACAATTGATTGCATATCGCATTCTGTCAAATTTTAAAAAGCTTTTTCGGTGTCAATTGATTCTAAAACTGTGACGGACAGTGAAGGAGGTAACAAAAATATATTATATGTATATATATATAAAACGGAATTCTTCTTTCTTTCTTTCTTTCTTTCTTTCTTTCTTTCTTTCTTTCTTTCTTTCTTTCTATCTTTCTTCCTTTCTTTGTACCAAATGGGCGTCTAAAGCATTCATCCGATTTTGATGAAATTTTAGGGAGTTGCTATGCTCACGCCAACTTAGGTTCAGGGCAAAGAAAATTTTGCCACGCCCACCTATTACGCCCATAATTTGTAAAACTAAGTAAAAATATTCGATTATTTCACTAATATTGGTCCTAAAAATCTGAAATTTGGTATCTGAATTTGTATGGTTACTGTCGACAACTTCACCAAAAATGAGCGATGTTGGATCAATTTAACGCCCCCTTGGAAAAAAAGTAACATACACGATTACATGGCTAATATTGCTTTGAAATTTGGTATCTAAGGTTGTATGAGCACTGTCTATAACTTCACTAAAAATGGGCGTGGTTGAATCAATTTAACGCCTGCTTTCAAAAAAGTTTGGATCAATTTTACGCCTATCATCATTGCTCAGGAACTTGATGTGCTATATAGAAAGCATGTAGCGGGATGCACCGGGAAGAATAACAGGATATACAAAATCTGCCACGCCCACTTATTACGCCCACATTTTTTTTAATTAAGTGAAAATATACGATTACATTGCTAACATTGCTCCTAAAAATTTGAGATTTTGTTTCTGAGTTTGTATACTGATAATTTCACCGCCGTAACTCAGAATCGCTACAACAGTGAGTATCGGGAAGTTTCGCTAACGGGGAGTAACGGGAAGATCTGCTAAAAAACAATTTTAAGTGGCATTGCAACGCATGCCGGGCATTCGCTAGTTTTTAATAAAAATGTAGGAGTTTTTGGTGGTTTACGCTGCGATTCTTGCCATAAAAAAGAAGTTGTTGAAAAGAGGCGACTTAAAAAGCATCTGCGAGATTGCAGCGACCCATTCAGCCTGCCGGACAGTGCTTTTGTTCAGTATTTTCGAAATCAGTAAAATACTCTGCCGGAGTCTGATTCAGGAACTACAACCTCATGATGCTCAGGTGTCGTCAATGCCTTTCAATCTTCGCTTCCTGGTAGCGCTTTCCTTCTACACACATGGGTTTTATCAAAAATGTGTTGGTCACAATTTCGCAATATCCATGTGCCAACCGGTATCCCGTTCATTGCATTATATTTCCCAACTCATAATACAAATCAAATCCAACAAAATACGATTTCCAATGACGACTGAGAAACTACTTGATACAAAGACAGGGTTAGTATAAATACTTATGTCATTATTGTTGGATAGATATTAATTAAGTCATTATTAGTTTCCACAACCATTTCAGTAATTAGGGCACGATTGGAGCCATCGATTGCACGCATATTGGCATAATTACATTCCATTTTTTCTTTTCATGCACTTCTGCTTTTTTCACACTTCAGTCACAGTAGTCCTAAAAAGCTTTCACCACTAAGGTGAATTTGGTTTAGCTTTTTCGGTGATACCTTTTCGCCAGAATACCACAATAAAATAAGGGTAACAAAATTGTATCAATTGTTTCGTGTCAATTTATTGATACCTTTTCGCCGGAATAGGTCTGTTAGAGCGACTGTTGGAGTTCCTAGGAATGAAGCTTCGGGCAGCACATTGAACCCGTCTTTTGAAAGTCGAAAGTCAACCGCGGGCGGTGAATACACACAAGTGGACTCTCTTGCTTTGACTGTCAAAATTCGATCAGAAGGAGGACAAGAAAATAGATTTTGTCTTATTCTAATTTAAGGATCATTGGTGTTTTAAAGACGCGTATGTGGCTTGGGTGGAATAAAGTGGGGGTCCATCCTCTACTGTGAAGAGGTGGAACGACCACGCTCGTGTCGACTGCCTGACGTTGCGGCAATTTTATTGCCAAGACTTGATTGCGGTAAAAATTAGGTATCGTTATATGGGAGGAATGGTTGAAACCATTATAGTTTCCGCCTGTCTTCCCTACGACACCATCATGCCTCCTCCTACAAACAAGCTTTTGGCAGTTGTACGATATGCTAAATCCAATAACTAATAGTGGGATGTGACGCCAACTATCCGAACACTATTTGGGGCAGCACCAAGTGCAACTTCAGGGGAAATAAGTTACTGGATTTTATTCTGTCTACACAACTGGTAATTTAAAATGTTGGCACCAGCCCAACTTTTGTCATCAGTAGAAGGCAGGAGGTGATTGATCTAACACTATCAAATAACTTAGTGACTGAACAAATCAAAAATTTGCCGAGCTCTTGAAGATGATTCTCTTTCGGACCTCCGCTGTATAGAGTTTCGCCTTGCGGCTGAATTGGATTCGATACCCGTTGTACGAAACCCTCGTAAAGCAGATTGGTTACGATTGCCGAGTCTTACCGGAGAAAGAATTGCCGTCGTTTTAAAACTCCGGAAGCCTTTAACTTAGTTGGGCGAGTCTTGATTGTATGTTATGAGATTGTGTGCCCGGAACGTAAAAACAAACAGGGCACAGCAGTCCCATGGTGGAACGCTAAGCTCCCGAAACTCCGATAACTCTCCAGGAAACTTCTGAATCAAGCCCTTAAAACTCGGAAGGAAACGGATTGGTCTGCCTACCGTCAACTTCAAAGAATAAGGTCAAGCTTGCTAAACTGGACTCTTATAGAAATTTTTGTAGTGAAATGGAAGATTATAATTCTTCAGTGAAGTTATACAATGTACTTATAAAGGACCAAGGTGCTGGATTCACTTTTAAAGCCTGATGGATCCTACACCAACTCTAGATCGAAAGTAAGCTGTGTTCTACTTATCATCATTTTCATTTTGCAAGGAAAGCGCTCCTCGGAGCAACACTACCGCTCTCGAACGGAATGATGTCTGTCCCAATAGATCCGATTCGGTCGCTTAGGTTCGCCTTTTCATCTTTTGATGATTTTAAGTCCTGAGGACCCGATGGTACGTATCCAATCATGCTAAAGCGAGGTGGAACAAAACTATTGATGATCATCAAAAAGATCTTCACAGCATATCTTGCTTGTAGTTACATTTTACAAATGTGGCGCACGGTTAAAGTGGTGTTTATTCCCAAACCAACAACGGACAATTACGCTTTACCGAAAATTTTTAGACTGATAAGTTTAACTTTATGCCACTTTTGACTCGATGTGCTCCTCTTCTAGATGGTATGAAGAAACTGTAGTTCAGTGAATTCAAGCCATGCTCTCCAAAAGATTGCTCACGACGGGGGGAGAACATGATGACAGTGTGGATGTCGAGGTTGATAGAGTATGCACTCAAGGGGTGTACTCTTTCCTCTCCTTTTTGGTGCTTCGTTGTAGACTCTCTTTTGACTGAATTGCAGGACTTTGGTGTTTACATCCAGACATATGGCGACGATGTGTGCGTATCAATTTCCGTAGTGGTCCCACCTAAACTCCTGAAAACCACCAAGTGTTTCTTGAAACAACCAAGTATGAAATTAGCAAACCTTCTTTTAAAGCTAAGAAGGAATATCCTAAAAGTACTGATTGGTGTAATCACGGGGCATAATACATGTGGTCAATATATGACCAACATTGGCGTCATCAACGATTCAATTTGTCAGTCCTGCTTTGAGAACTTGGACACTATCCATCTATCTTGGGTTTTTTCCTGTACTTCCGAAACTCAATTAGCAATGAAACATATGAGTCGCGATGAATTGCTAGCCAATGGAAAACGATTTGTGAATCAGACCAAAAGTAAATTTTTAAAATAAATTTTGAAATTTTATGTTGAATCTTTTGCCATGTTTTGCTCAACAGTACTGCGACACAAAGTTCGAGATGGTGCATTTTTTGCGCTTTTATAGGCGCCACCTTCGACTTAGCAATTAAAAGTGTTGTTTTGTAACATCCATTAATTAATGTTCGCACGTAAATGCAGCAGCCGTACGCGCTCTCTCTCTGACGCGTCGCCGAAACCGTGATTTTCACCTTTGTCGTTGATCGACGTAAAAACATATCGAGGCACTTCAATGCTATTTATATGCATTAAATCTTCTTTCAATTTAATCCACACTCCAATTAATTCATCAGAAATTGGGTCATCCCAACCAACGTCTGAAATCCATATTTCTTGCAATAAAATCTTTCAGCGCACAATTACGGGACTAAGAAATCCGAGCAAATCAAAAATTCGCTCGGCGACGGATAAAATGGATCGCTTTGTATGTGTTTTTACGTCTGTTAAATCGTAGCGAAAACAAAATGTATCTGGATCAGGCTTCCATGACATACCAAGAGCTTTGGTAATTTCCTCTTCACTGGTGCTTTTTGTCAGTGCTCGAAAACAGTTGTGTGTAGTTTGAATTCCATTTTGCCAATTGTAAACCCGATGCTGCTAAAATTTCTGAGATTTCATTTCGTTTTTGTTTTAGTTCTTCCAAATTTTCCGCTCCAGTGAGTAAATCGTCAACATATAAATCCTCTCGCAGAATTTGTGCTCCAACTGGAAACTTTTTCTAGCAATAAACTTCGTATTGCTAGAAAAGGTGCGGCGGATAGCCCATACGTTACGGTATTGAGTTGAAATGTTTGAAGTTCTGCATCGATTTCATTTCTCCATAGAATGAGTTGGAACTTTCGATCGCGCTTATCAATGAGAAATTGGCGATACATTTTTGATATATCGGCTGTGAGCGCAAATCTATTTAAGCGAAACGAAAAAAACGTGGTGACCAAGTCTTGTTGTATAGTTGGTCCAACCATTAAAATATCGTTTAATGAACGATTCGATGAAGTAGATGCCGACGCATCGAAGACGACGCGTAGCTTGGTTGTCTCGCTTTGCGGCCTAAGCACGCAGCGGTGGGGTATAAAATAGTGTGGTTTCGTTTGTTCAATTTTAACCAGTGACATATGACCTAAACTCACATATTCGTTCATAAAATCTATGTACATTTTCTTTGTTGTTGGGTCATTTTGTAAGCGGCGTTCAAGAGAAACAAATCTTTTACGTGCTATTTCGAATGATTGTCCCAGAGTTTCTGGTGATGTTTTGAACGGAAGTCGTACTTGCAAACGACCATCTTCGCAAACGACAACATTATTTTTGAAATGTTCTTCGCAGTTGCGTTCCTCTTCGGAAAACAATGGAGCGGAAACAGAGTAATTTTCTACTCCCTAAAATCGTTGTAAAATCGTGTCTAACTTTGTATCTGAATTTGTGAAGTTAGAGCCAACAGCTATGTTGCAAGTAAGTGCACGCGAAGAATTTATTTTTGATTCAATTTTACTGACAACGATCCATCCAAAAATTGTATTTACCAAACATGGCATCCCTTTTCCTAATGAAAGTTTTCCATCGAGTAAAAGGTCGAAAAGTAATGGATCAGCGAGCTCTACTTCTTTAGGAATTTCCCAAGAATTTGTGCATACCAACTCACCAGGTTGTTCTGCGGAGATACATTTAGTTACGGAAAAATTGGATGACCATTGAAAAGAACTGATGCGAGATTTAATTGTTGCGCTCTTTGATGAAAATTAAAGCAGTTGGTATCAGCGCTCTCTTACTCGATCGAGTTATAAGCGATACTGGTGTGTTCTGCGTATTATGTTGTTGAGCAGACGAAGTATATGAAGTTGTAGCCAAATTTGCTGGCTGAGTGGAAGCAGCATTATACACATGTAAAATAGTGTGATGCGAAAAATTACAATTTCGACAGCGAGATTGCGATTGGCATTTAGAGACTGTATGCCCTTTTCGTAAACAATTAATGCATAGTGCCGACCGATACCTGGATAGACAAACATGATGAGCAGCTTCCTAACATATGTTCAGTACTATTGCAATATGCGCAATTCGATTTTGAATTTACAAAAGTATGAGCAGATTTTTTTGGATCTGGTTTCGATTTGTTTTCTCGGGGTTTGTCCAGAGTTTCAACTTTGTTGCCATGGCTTTCCAAAAATTGACAGCGGCGACTTAAGTTTTTGTAACATTCGTCCCACGATGGCAGAGTGGCAAAATCCTGTTTTTCATCATACGAAGTTTTCGAATCTGTGTCTAATTTCGATAACACAATATGAACGATAATTGAATTCATGACATCTTTTTCTGATCCTAATGATAATAGAGAACCACGTACCGCTGAAACAGTATCGAGTATATTTCGTAGCGAATTCGAATTAGATTTTGTCATTGCAGGAATATTGAAAAGTGCATGAATATAATCGAGAAAAATTAAAACGTCGTTGTCATATCGTTCTTTCAATCGAGCAATCGCCTTCGGATAGTTTTCCTCTGTTACTTGAAATGATTCTACAACCGCTAATGCAGGCCCAGATAGACAATTTAAAAGATAGCCAAATTTATCTATTTTAGAAATTGTCGTATTTGCATCAACCATGTTCGAGAAGGCCTCAAAAAAGCGTTTATATTCAGCATACTTTCCGTCAAAGCATTAAAACATTAAAACGTAAAAACATTTAAAATAACTGTTTTAAGTCTAGACAGGACTTAAAAAAATATTTAAAAAAAATGTCAATGACATTGAATACAATAATTAATTTTCAGCAACGAACTTTTAAAAAATTATAGTTTTATTTGCTTATGCTAAAATCAATTAACAAATAAATAAACTTATGATTTTAGCTGTTAAAGTTATTAAACATTTAAAAAACGTCTATATAAAGTGAAATTTTCAATAAATTCAGTTTTATAATCAGTCAAGGAGAGACGTGACGTTGGGACAAGGTCAAATTTCCTTATCCAACAAGTGAACCACGCGAAAAAAGACCAAAGTCTGGTGGATTTTTCGCAATGAAAAATTTAAATTTGAATATCAGTGTTTAAGCCAAACGTTCAATTTTATATTAAGTTTAATTTGAAATAATGTTTAACGTCAAACGCAGATGGCGCGCGCATCACTAGGATCCGCGTCATATAATGTTAACCGTTTTCTGAGCCTTCGGCTAAAATATGTAATGTCGGTCAATCGTTTTACGACAGCGACCGAGGTAAGATTCGTTACAATAAACCACCTTTATTTAATTCTAAACCTAATTACGCCTTTTTATTTCATTATCATTTCATTGCGAGACTTCTTGGATTTCACTAACCCCCTTTTTCGTTGCCACAAAATTAAAGGAATTTTCTGCGCAACAATCAGTACAGGATTGAATTTTGTAATACATGAGAAATTAAGTTTGGATTTGATTTTTGAATTGAATTTAATTTTGTTATTTAATTTAAATTTTAAATGAAGTTTAATTTTTAAATTAAATTGAATTTTGATTCTATAATTAATATTTAAATTAAATTGAAATTTGATTTTAATATTAAATTGTGTTTTATTGTTAAATTGGATTGAAATTTATTTATAAATTGATTCATTTTTTGTTTATACACGGTCTTATGGATGAAAAGCTAACAGAAGCCAATCACCAACTAACAAACCTTCAAAGTGAATTTTATAGTTTAACGAGATATTGCTTGGCTTCGAAAGAAAACTTTATTGTTAAACAGCAAAAATTCAATGAGAAAAAATTTTCGACAAAATTATTATCAACCGGCCCTCTAATAACAGAACTGTTGATACATTTAGAAGACGCAACAAAAAATAACAACGAGAAACAAAAAAACTGAAGGCAAATCCGGACACGGTACTTTTACTTAAAGAATCAAACAACAAAATCTAAAAATTACGAAATGAATTGGAAAGTTTTGAAAAGTTTAAACACATAAAGATATTTAATTAGGCACAAGCGCTCTATTGACTGACTATCACTGACACTAAATTGATAGAAAATTGTTGTTAGTATTTTAGGTATTCTGGCAAATTTATGACAAGAAGAAAGCTTTCTCAATTCCCTACACTGTGGAGAAAAAGCTTTTTCAAGTTTACCTGTTCAAATTTGTCAAACTGACAAATTTTAAATATAAAGCAATTCAATTGGCAAAGCGTTTTGTATTTTTTATGAACATAAATTGTATGAAAACGAATTTTTTTTTCTTTTCTCCTGCCAATTACAGGTAAGCAGACGAGGACCAAGTGTGATTTTTTGCCTAACATTTATTAAAAATAAAACTCATTTGTATAGTATTTGTTTCTGTAACGTACTCCGCAAAAAGCGCATTCCACAGCAACAATGTGCATAAAAACCTTAAAAAATATAAAATTTTGGTTTTCCAAAAAAAAACTAACTGCAGATGCATTGTTTTTTTTATAAACAACTTAATCAAAATGTTTTTAAAAAAAATAAAATCTGGGTTAACATTTGTTAGTTGCTCTCTTGGAGCAAACAATTTGTCTGTCAATTGTCAGTCTCCCACACCTAACAACTTTAGTCAGAATACGAAAACCAATAAATTCTCATTCACCACATAATTTTTATGAAATTGACATTGTCAGTGTCAGAAGTCTGATAAAATGAGCCTGAAGCCAATATCCGACCTAGTAAACAATGTGGTACCTCTTTTTTCGGGGGTTAGAAATGACAATCTGACTGAGGACGTTCGTAAATTTATAGTACTATAGTACAATGTACGTTAGTAGACGCTACTTTAACTACAAATGACGAAAAAAAAAATTGCTTGCTTGAATTAAAGTAAGTAAATGATTTAAAAGAGTAGGAATTAGTATTAAATAGTGATAAAATGAAAACTTTTATTTCTTGAAGATATTTAACAACAAATAAGACAAGTGGTACAATCCGAATTACGTAATACGGCTGAGCAATTTGCACGCGTCGGCACAGGCAATAATAAGTGTGCGTTACGCAGAAAAAAGCAATAAAACATTATTAGAAGAATTACAATTTTCCTTATTATCGTCTTTCAAATCAGGTTTTAGAGATGGAGCCGTAAGGATGCATATAATGCATTCTACTAAATGACCATGGAGATACTGGATGGAGATCCTGGAAGCCGAGGCAAAATGGGTAGATATTCAATTCAAACGTTGTCCATTTTGCAGACCAACGTTTGAATCGCAACTATTACATCAGGACACACAAAAAGCGACGCATGCAGTAAACACAATTTTCCCTACTAGTCTCGGGGTGAATTTACAATATCCAAATCCAACAAACAAACGCCCGCCGATACCACAATGTAAATTCTGCAATAAAAATGGACACACACGAAGAATGTTTAATTCGTGAAAATGCCACCTTTACCAATAGTAATAATAATTCGAACAATAGAAAGGGAAACCAAAATTTTGGCAATAATAAAAATATGAACGGAGTTTTGAAAAAAAAAACTAGGGTGATGGCCAACCTTTTGGTAACAACCAAAACTTTGGAAACAACCAAAGTAATGGCCAAAATTGTGTTTAACATTTTAGTAAAAACTAAAATAACGAGCAACATACAAAAAATGTCAGCATTTTGTATTTTGATACCAAATTCTGAAAGTAAAAACTAGAAAAAATTATCTTCGGATATGCCGAGGCTCAGTTACCCTCCGCCATTTCAGTGACACCAAGAAATGTACTTCTTTTAGCACAAAAGTACTACTTTTGGTTAGTAGTTTTGTGTTCCTACCGAAGTGTTAAATATCGAATTTGAACTGGTTATTTACACTGCAACTATTTTTAATAAATTGTTTTCTGCATAGAAAGGGGTAGTTTGTATGGGAGGTGGGCGTGGTTCATATCTGATCACTCCCATTTTTTGTGAGCACTTTTGTGTAACTACTAAAGTACTAATTATCGAATTTGAACTGGAAATCTGCACTGGAACAATTTTTAATAATTTTTTTTTCGTATAGAAAGGGGTGGTTTGTATGGAAGGGGGTAGTAAAAAAAAAACGTAAAAACATTTAAAATAACTGTTTTAAGTCTAGACAGGACTTAAAAAAATATTTAAAAAAAATGTCAATGACATTGAATACAATAATTAATTTTCAGCAACGAACTTTTAAAAAATTATAGTTTTATTTGCTTATGCTAAAATCAATTAACAAATAAATAAACTTATGATTTTAGCTGTTAAAGTTATTAAACATTTAAAAAACGTCTATATAAAGTGAAATTTTCAATAAATTCAGTTTTATAATCAGTCAAGGAGAGACGTGACGTTGGGACAAGGTCAAATTTCCTTATCCAACAAGTGAACCACGCGAAAAAAGACCAAAGTCTGGTGGATTTTTCGCAATGAAAAATTTAAATTTGAATATCAGTGTTTAAGCCAAACGTTCAATTTTATATTAAGTTTAATTTGAAATAATGTTTAACGTCAAACGCAGATGGCGCGCGCATCACTAGGATCCGCGTCATATAATGTTAACCGTTTTCTGAGCCTTCGGCTAAAATATGTAATGTCGGTCAATCGTTTTACGACAGCGACCGAGGTAAGATTCGTTACAATAAACCACCTTTATTTAATTCTAAACCTAATTACGCCTTTTTATTTCATTATCATTTCATTGCGAGACTTCTTGGATTTCACTAACCCCCTTTTTCGTTGCCACAAAATTAAAGGAATTTTCTGCGCAACAATCAGTACAGGATTGAATTTTGTAATACATGAGAAATTAAGTTTGGATTTGATTTTTGAATTGAATTTAATTTTGTTATTTAATTTAAATTTTAAATGAAGTTTAATTTTTAAATTAAATTGAATTTTGATTCTATAATTAATATTTAAATTAAATTGAAATTTGATTTTAATATTAAATTGTGTTTTATTGTTAAATTGGATTGAAATTTATTTATAAATTGATTCATTTTTTGTTTATACACGGTCTTATGGATGAAAAGCTAACAGAAGCCAATCACCAACTAACAAACCTTCAAAGTGAATTTTATAGTTTAACGAGATATTGCTTGGCTTCGAAAGAAAACTTTATTGTTAAACAGCAAAAATTCAATGAGAAAAAATTTTCGACAAAATTATTATCAACCGGCCCTCTAATAACAGAACTGTTGATACATTTAGAAGACGCAACAAATACTGAAAAAAATAACAACGAGAAACAAAAAAACTGAAGGCAAATCCGGACACGGTACTTTTACTTAAAGAATCAAACAACAAAATCTAAAAATTACGAAATGAATTGGAAAGTTTTGAAAAGTTTAAACACATAAAGATATTTAATTAGGCACAAGCGCTCTATTGACTGACTATCACTGACACTACATTGATAGAAAATTGTTGTTAGTATTTTAGGTATTCTGGCAAATTTATGACAAGAAGAAAGCTTTCTCAATTCCCTACACTGTGGAGAAAAAGCTTTTTCAAGTTTACCTGTTCAAATTTGTCAAACTGACAAATTTTAAATATAAAGCAATTCAATTGGCAAAGCGTTTTGTATTTTTTATGAACATAAATTGTATGAAAACGAATTTTTTTTCTTTTCTCCTGCCAATTACAGGTAAGCAGACGAGGACCAAGTGTGATTTTTTGCCTAACATTTATTAAAAATAAAACTCATTTGTATAGTATTTGTTTCTGTAACGTACTCCGCAAAAAGCGCATTCCACAGCAACAATGTGCATAAAAACCTTAAAAAATATAAAATTTTGGTTTTCCAAAAAAAAACTAACTGCAGATGCATTGTTTTTTTTATAAACAACTTAATCAAAATGTTTTTAAAAAAAATAAAATCTGGGTTAACATTTGTTAGTTGCTCTCTTGGAGCAAACAATTTGTCTGTCAATTGTCAGTCTCCCACACCTAACAACTTTAGTCAGAATACGAAAACCAATAAATTCTCATTCACCACATAATTTTTATGAAATTGACATTGTCAGTGTCAGAAGTCTGATAAAATGAGCCTGAAGCCAATATCCGACCTAGTAAACAATGTGGTACCTCTTTTTTCGGGGGTTAGAAATGACAATCTGACTGAGGACGTTCGTAAATTTATAGTACTATAGTACAATGCACGTTAGTAGACGCTACTTTAACTACAAATGACGAAAAAAAAATTGCTTGCTTGAATTAAAGTAAGTAAATGATTTTAAAGAGTAGGAATTAGTATTAAATAGTGATAAAATGAAAACTTTTATTTCTTGAAGATATTTAACAACAAATAAGACAAGTGGTACAATCCGAATTACGTAATACGGCTGAGCAATTTGCAGGCGTCGGCACAGGCAATAATAAGTGTGCGTTACGCAGAAAAAAGCAATAAAACATTATTAGAAGAATTACAATTTTCCTTATTATCGTCTTTCAAATCAGGTTTTAGAGATGGAGCCGTAAGGATGCATATAATGCATTCTACTAAATGCCCATGGAGATACTGGATGGAGATTCTGGAAGCCGAGGCAAAATGGGTAGATATTCAATTCAAACGTTGTCCATTTTGCAGACCAACGTTTGAATCGCAACTATTACATCAGGACACACAAAAAGCGACGCATGCAGTAAACACAATTTTCCCTACTAGTCTCGGGGTGAATTTACAATATCCAAATCCAACAAACAAACGCCCGCCGATACCACAATGTAAATTCTGCAATAAAAATGGACACATACGAAGAATGTTTAATTCGTGAAAATGCCACCTTTACCAATAGTAATAATAATTCGAACAATAGAAAGGGAAACCAAAATTTTGGCAATAATAAAAATATGAACGGAGTTTTGAAAAAAAAAACTAGGGTGATGGCCAACCTTTTGGTAACAACCAAAACTTTGGAAACAACCAAAGTAATGGCCAAAATTGTGTTTAACATTTTAGTAAAAACTAAAATAACGAGCAACATACAAAAAATGTCAGCATTTTGTATTTTGATACCAAATTCTGAAAGTAAAAACTAGAAAAAATTATCTTCGGATATGCCGAGGCTCAGTTACCCTCCGCCATTTCAGTGACACCAAGAAATGTACTTCTTTTAGCACAAAAGTGCTACTTTTGGTTAGTAGTTTTGTGTTCCTACCGAAGTGTTAAATATCGAATTTGAACTGGTTATTTACACTGCAACTATTTTTAATAAATTGTTTTCTGCATAGAAAGGGGTAGTTTGTATGGGAGGTGGGCGTGGTTCATATCTGATCACTCCCATTTTTTGTGAGCACTTTTGTGTTACTACTAAAGTACTAATTATCGAATTTGAACTGGAAATCTGCACTGGAACAATTTTTAATAATTTTTTTTTCGTATAGAAAGGGGTGGTTTGTATGGAAGGGGGTAGTAGTTTTGGTCCGATCTTACCCATCTTCGAACTTCGAACTCCGCTTGGTAAATAGGAGCTCACGTACCAAATTTCAGCTCGATAGCTTTTAAACTACGGCTGTAATCGCTGGGACAGACGGACATCATTAAATCGACTCAGAATCCGACGCTGATCATTTATATTGTATATACTTTATCATACCTACCACACCCCCTTCTGAGCGTTACAAACGGAAGAACAAACTCAATATACTATTAGGTACGTGCACTTTTACGTGGCGAAGGGTATAAAAAGGAGTCTGAAATTTTAAACAAAATTTCAGAAAATAATAAAATTAAAATAACTTTTCAAAAAAATGATTGCTTACAAAATAAAACTCTATTTTAATTAAATTTAGATAACATGGAATAATAGAAGTGAAGATATTAATTTGGTAGAACAAGACGAATTGAACAATTATCAAAAAAAATTTTCTCCTATTAGAATGTGATCCTTATCACCGAAAAAATAAAATAAAATTCCAAAACGAATCATTAGAAATAATAGAAAAAATATTAGTGGTAAACTAAAAACGTATAAAAAAAATTACAAATATAAAAATCAATTTGAAACAAGTAAACAAACGAAAAATGAAAAATCTGATTGGCAACAAGAGAATGGCAAATCAGAATTTAATTTTAAAACCTACCAAGATATTTAAAATGATTTTTAAGCATTTAAACAAATAACAAGTGACGTAGCTAATTAGTCACTTATTACACTATACAACATTTTAATGTTTATTTATTTTAAATACAATTTCATAATTTCAAAAATTCACAAGTATTCACAAGCCTAAAAAATTTGAGTGAATATAATTTTAAACTGTTAAACAGTGTAAATACACTCTCAGTCGTTTCTAAAAATTTGGTAATGTCATTCATATGGCGACACCTACCAAAATGGCAAAACTACAACTACCAGGTAACCACAAATAGTGTGGTGTTTATCGAATAAGTCTGCAAGATTCTAAACGAAATTTTGAATTTGAAACTAGTAGTGGATTTCGGAGCTGATACGAGCTAAGTGAAATTAAGTATTTTGTTAAATTCAATTACCTGGGATGAAGGGGAGGTCAAAGATCTGAGAGGTGCATTTGGGGGTAAAGTTACTACGTCAGGATTATTAAAAATCAGACAGCAGGACTGCCATCAATTGATATTCAACATGCACACTATAAATGTCGTTCATTTTATACCAGCGGATGGTATATAAGGAAAAGACAATGTGTGGAATAAATCGATAATAAATTATATAACAAAAAAATTAATTTTGTTTGATATTTCAAAAAATTATTTAAAAAAATCAATTTTAAAGCATTACACTCTTTTGAAGAAATTTGTTGTAATGAAAATGACAGTACCAATGCATTTCTACTTTGGTTATACAATTAGGCCAGGCGTCTATCTGGCTGACACTTTAGCGCATAATATAAAGGGCATAGTATATGCACCTGTTTTAAATGCGACCCAAAATGACATAAAATTGTATCGAAATTTCAGACCAAAATTTACTAATTTTAACAAATTTCTAGAAAATCAAGATAGTGGGGGCGGCTAAAAACAGGCTCCAGTAGGTCATGTCTCTGCTGGAGTGCTGGCTAATGGTATTCGGGCGGAGAGATTTAAACTCTCTTATATCAAATGCCCCAATCCAAGGTGGAACAGCATACGCTGGTAGATGAATGGCCGCGGGGAGTGCGGTCGCCAGTATGTCTGAATTCTAGATACCTGCCGACCTCTAGTTTCAATTAGGCTTCTCTTGGCAATCTGGCTCATCAAAGGTAAAAACGTTCCTGTTGCGGAGAAATCCGCTCAAAGCAAAATTCTTAGAATTTCAAATACTGCAGC
The DNA here is from genome assembly GCA_949127995.1 of Suillia variegata. NCBI lineage: Eukaryota > Metazoa > Arthropoda > Insecta > Diptera > Heleomyzidae > Suillia > Suillia variegata. The sequence goes on from OX421844.1 coordinate 26,771,219, forward strand.
TACTTCAGGTGCCTCTGCAAATCTCTGGCAACTTTTGTAGTCTTATTTTTTTTGTGCTCAAATTTTTTATATTTATTTGTGATTTAAAGCTAAATAAAATTTTGAAAATAGTGATAAACAAATTGCATCTTTTAACTTTTAATATCAAAGTGCTAATATTATAAGCATTGCTTTATGTTTAATTGTGGGAATTTAATTTTAATTTTTTGTGAAGCTTTTTTTGTTTTAGCTTTTTTTTTTTTTTTTTTATTTCTGTTTCTGTCAATTAGTGTATGTATTAGTATTACAGCTTACTTTTGGCGCACTTTTTGTTAGTCCACTGTACACTGTGTCGGTCAACTGTCACCATATATTTTTAGGGACGGTGATTTTTTTTTTTCATTTTTATTGAATCTTCTAATTAAATTAGAACTAACAATAACAATTCATAATTTTTAAAATAAATAACTACAAATTAACTAATAATATAGATAATATAGATTAAAACTGCTTCAGCTACTGTTTTAGACAAGTTGTGTTTAATGTTTTTTTTGGTTTGAATTTAGAGCATCCTCCATATTAACCGAGTGTATCCATCGCTTTGTAATTAAAGTTTTCTAGCTTAAACATGGGGATGTTTTTTTAGTCTTCTGTGATAGACTATAGCATGGATTTTGACCTCTTAAGTCACAAGCGGTATTTTTAGGTCCTTGTGGATATTAACGTTTCTCATATACCAGGGAGAAGTGGTAATCATTCGTAAAATTTTTTACTGTATTCTTTGAAGTTTTTCCACATTAGAGGGAAATGCGGTACCCCACAATTGAATTCCAGAGGTCCATATAGGTTTTATTATGTCCTTGTAGAGCAGGACTTTATAATCCAATTTTATATTTTTTTATTTAAATTTCTAAACATTTTTAAATAAATATTTTTTCATTTTTCTTTCATTTTTAATTCCATTATTTAGTATTATTAATATGCAGTGCGGAAACTTGAATTTCACTTTGAAAAAAGCGTCTGATGAATATTTATCTTGCTGGTTATGTGACAATAATTGGCCGGCAATCAGATTTTATTCGGGGTGACTTTGGGCTTCGTTGGTCATGTGCGAAATGTCGTACTACTGATGTTGATATACTCAGACTTTTTAGGCAGACAAGATCTGGTTTAACAGATCTGGTTTTACGGGAGGGATCTTTGAATAAAAACTAACAATTTATCAAATGAAAAAAAATCATGCCAAGACTTGACTTCAACTACGGATGACATGTAAAAGAATTGATATGTTGCCAAAAACAGAATCTGTATGAGCTTTGCGATGAGCACTTGAGTTTCCCACCCTATAAACGATGTTTAACAAAAACACAACACCTTGACAATCACTGTGCTTAAAATCCTATAAATGATTACCCCTTATGCTAGCCTATATTATTTAATTCGCCATCTGTATAAAATTAAGATATCCCAACATTTCCTTTTAAAATAGCTTAAACTCACATTATTTTAAATATAATAATTCATTTATTATAAATTGTACTTTTGTGACAAAAACTACAAAAGTACACTACCCTTTTTTTACGCTTTTAATTTTAGATCCAAAAAAACTTATATAAAAATACACATTGTAAAAAGGTCGAATGGAATAATTTTAAATACAATCTAAATTACAATGGACTATGAAAATTTAAGGAAAATGTAAATGCGTTAATCGATTTAAGATAAAAATGAAAATATTTAAAATTCAAATAATGAGATAATATCAACTAATTTTGTTTCTGATATTTGAAAGCCAACTTATTAATAAACATGTTTCGTACTTTTTAAGTATTGATACGATATACAATATATATAAAAAAGAGTAAACTTACATATTTAACTGCAACAATTCGTTCATGTAAGTTATCTTCTTTAAATAAGCAACTTGCATAATTTTTCACATATTTAGTTAAAATTTGTTTAAATAACCGAAAGTTAGTTAATTTAATTAGGACTTTTTTTTGAATATACTAAACTGATGTAATTTAAATTTAAATTTTGATTTACATTTTTATGAAAACGCAAATTAAATTAATTTAAATTTAAAAGAAAAACGTTCATTTAAATTGTATGATTTTGCCGTATTTTAGCCGAGCACATGTTACGGGTTGAAAATTTGATCTTGATGATGATAACAGGTTGAAGGTGAAAATTTTTGGAAAATCGCTAAAGATGAATATTTTCGTATTCTGTTCTATTAAAGCTGTATAAAATTCGTGTTGATGGTTTATTAATTGATGCAAAAAAAATAGAAACTTTTAGACACGTCTGTATATGATGCAATTAGACATTTACAGCCTTATTATGAACCTTTCGTTTCCCTGCGTTTCGATTTAAAACGCAAGTGAAACTAACAGCCTTATTATGAACCTTTCGTTTTCCTGCGTTTCGTTTTGAAACGTGAGTGAAACTAAAATTGCTGTTATGATAAACCGAAAACAAACGGAACACCTCTCAAATGAATTTTTGAGAAAGGAAAAAGCTTTTTTGTTATAAACACGGTATTATGCAGAACGAAAATTGATATATTATCGCAAAAATTTGATATGTCTGACTGTGGTGAGTTAAAACATTTCATGGGAATGAAGATTGAATATGACCGAAACAGTGGTCATTTGGCTCTATCACAAGAAACAAATATCGACAAAATTTTAAAGAAGTTTGAAATGGAAAACTGCAATACTGTACGAATACCAATGGGGTGCAGATTGCTGCTGAGGACAAAGAAGTTAAAGATCATCCATATCAAGAGAGTTGTTGGGAAGTATCATGTTTCTCATGCTATGCGTTAGACCAGATATTTTGGGGATGAAGTATAAAGTGCTTTACCAGTCAGGATGTGGTTCTAAGGCGTCTCATCAAAGGGGCAGTGCATACAGAGGTGTAAGGCAGTAGTGCTTGAAACCTAAAGACCGACCATTGTGATAAATCGCCACTCCTGCACGAGGTGCCCCTCCTTTCGACTAAAAATAGCAGATCTAGAGAGGTAATCTCGAAAAAACCCGGGTGTTATCATACCGTGCCTATGGGATGAATGGCACTACGTAAGTATGTCTTCCAACGGTGACCTCCAGATATCGGGCGCCCTCTGGTTGTAACTAGCCTTACCGCAACACCGGGGCACTGTTGTGGCTGACTTTATTTCCCCTTTACTCGTGGGAAGAAATGGCAGAATCTTGTGAAATAAATATACTGAAAGAGGCAGTAGTGACTGAAACGAACCAGGTCTATATTGACCTTTCGGTGACTTGCGCCGAACTACCAGCAACTTCGCAGGCTGTAAGGGCATCACAAAGCCCGTCTAAAGCCAGCGAAACTTGTGAAATGGATATCGATGATGTGGACTTGGGTCCCAGCGATACCATTAAAAAGGATGAGGAGGAAAAGCTCATAACATCACCAGCTCTAAACCAGCAGAGGCAAGTGACAAGAAGTTGCGGCTCAGTGGTACCGTCCGGAAACGTCTAAAATACCTCCTAGGCCAGGGCAATACAATTGAGGAGGCAAGAGGACTGGCGCAAAATCCAGTTACTCTGAAGCGTCAACGCTCTAGCAGCACCACAACCAAACAAAGCTATTCAAAGAGAGCTAATGTTGGAGCGGTACCTCATATGCCTAAAAAGACAGTCGTGGTCACGGAACCTGAAAAGCCAAAGGCCTTCACTGAAGGGGGATGTGGACATGGCACAAATGTCTTATAAGGATGTGACGTGCAACAAAAAACTGGGTATCATATCACCTAACTACCCAAAAACATTATGGTTCACTGATCAGCTGAAGGCCATACAACATGCGATCTTAGAGATGATTCGCAAAAACCAGGCTGCCAAAGAAAAGCCGGTTTTCAACAGTTGTACTTTCCGTGCTGGGTGGCTTGTCATCTCCTGTGGCAACGATGACACAGTCAAATGGCTAAAGGCATTAGTGTCTAAACTAAAGCCATGGAAGGATGCCGAGCTAAAGATCATGGAAGAGTGCGATCTACCACGCCCTCATATCTACATTGGTTACTTCCCAGAGTTGGACAGTACAACAACGGAGGACATACTAGGCCTCATTAACGGGCAAAACATCGGCCTAAGGGTCCATGACTGGCAGGTACTAAACCGAGTGCGCAAAAGTACGGTTGCGGATATAACCTTCGCAATCGATCCATCCTCTATCGACGCCATGAAAGATCGTCAATTCTGGCTGAACTACGGCTTTGGTAAGGTCCACTTGCGCCCCAAGAACAAGAATGAGGCTAGAGACGAGGCACCGGCAACAAGCTCTTTAAATGCCGGCCCATCTACTTCAACGGCTGCAAAACCAACAACAGCTGAGCTTCTAAAGTCCTGAAGAGCAGCCGCAGCGCAGGCTACAACAACAGCTGGTCCGAAAACTCCGTCAGACGTCGAAAGACGTACGGAGGTCACTGAAGGCAAAAGAATGCGACCACCGCTTCGTGCCGACAGACGCAGCTCGGACCACGATAACCCACGTACTCGCAAGGGCGACAACAGATCCGCAGAGGTTCGCTAGGTAGCAACAGGGGTAAAAAGAGGGCAGCTATTGCCCAAAAAGGGCCAAATAATGACCCTACCACCACAAAACCTCAGCAACCAGAAAAGGCAACTCGGATGCCTTTAAATAAATCTCCACCATGCCAAGGCAGCCTCGGATGTACTGGTACGGAGGTTTAACGCGGAGCTCTTGGGTATAGTCACTATCCAAAAACCATGGGTGCACAAAGCAGGCATTAAAGATCTCCAAAACACTAACGTTAAGTTAATCTACGCCACTAACAAAGATCGCCCCAGAGCGGCATTGTTAGTAAGAAAAGAACTAACCTATCTTTTTATTTCACAGGATCTTGTCAGGATCATTTCTGAGGATCTTGTTGTGATATGGGCAAAAGTGCCTACCAGCAAAGGGGAGCATGAGGTAATCCTTGCCTCTGCTTATCTACCAGGTGGAACTGATATGGCACCAACAAGGGCAGTTATAGCCCTAGCGGACTACTGCCAGAAACGACATCTTCGGTGGATCCTTTGCTGCGATGCGAATGCTCACCATACTATATGGGGAATTATAAACATCAACCCAAGAGGTGAGTTTCTTCTTAAGTTTTTACTTAGGTATAATTTAACTTTACTTAACCGAGGAAACGAACCGACTTTCATTAATGCTATACGGGGGGAAGTCTTAGATCTTACTCTCGCAAGTCAAAATGTATCGTCCGAAGTCTTAAATTGGCATGTGTCACAGGAAACATCCATGTTTGACCATAGACACATACGGTTCGATGTGGGTACAACTGCAACACAAGCAAAAGTTTACCAAAACCCGAAAAAGTCTATTTGGGATATCTTCCACTTTAACTTACAACAAAGTGTTAACTGCTCAAAAATATTGCTCTGAAATCTGAGCTTGATATGGAAGCAAAAGTGCTTCTTTAAAATTTTACGAGTGCCTTTCATGAAAGTTGTCCTGAAAAAGCGCAAAAACTCCGTAGGGATGTTCCCTGTTGGAATAATAAGTTAAGTGACCTTGGACATAAATCAAGGCAACTGTTCAATAGACAAAACTAACGGGAGATTGGTTCTCCTACAGAAATGCTCTAACCGACTACAACATAGAACTGAGGAAATCTGAAAGAGTTACTTGAAGAGATTATTGTGAGAAGATTTCAGAATTTCCAGATGCAATTCGCCTTCAAAAAGCTTTAGTAAAAGATCACTCAAACGGCATATGAACCCTGAAAAAGCCAGATGGTAACTTCACAAAAACCCCGGGAGAAACCAGCCAACTACTGCTGGACACTCACTTTTCTGGAAGTTCAGTTTCCAATGAGCACCCAATACTGATGGAATCTTAGATATCTAGCAGTACTGAAGACATTAGACTGACAAATAAAATGTTCCATGAAAAGCGGGTACAATGGGCTCTATCATCATTCAGTCCATATAAATCTCCGGGGCTAGATTGAATGTACCCTTGCCTTCTCCAGCAAGGTGCCACCTATAATGTCCTTACACTGGTCTGATTATTTAAAGCAAGTCTTTTGCTAGGAAATATTCCTACAAAGTATGCTGATGTTAAAGTAGTGTTTATCCCAAAAGTAGGGCGAAAGCCAGAACAACTACCCAAATTTTACAGACCTATTAGCCTCAGCTCATTTTTCCTAAAGACGATGGGAAAGATTTTGGATCAACACATAAGGAAAAATAACCTCATTACTTTCCCATTGCATAGGCTACAATTTGCCTATCAATGCGCCAAATCTACTGAGACTGCAATACACAGCCTGACAACAGTCATTGAAAAGGCTCTTGATTCCAAACAAATAGCTCTGTGTGCATTTATTGACATATCAATAGCTTTTGATAACACTTCTTATGAGGCAATAAGCAATGCCCTTCTTCAAAAAGAAGTATCGTCATCCATTATAAAATGGATACTAGCAATGCTAAAATCTCGGACTATTAGTGTAGAGCTTGGAGGAGAACTGAGATCTATCACAGCCACAAGGGGTTGCCCGCAAGAGGGTGTACTCTCACCGCTTCTGTGGACATTAGTTATAGAAGAACTTCTTCATAAGCTTAATATACTAGGTTTTCACACACAAGGTTACACAGAAAACCTAGTAGTACATATAATAGGCTAGCATGAGCAGACCATTTCGGACCACATGCAACATATATACTATATCCATATATACTATCCATACTAATATTATTAATGGAGGTGTATTTTTGTATTTATTAATTTCGTTTGCACCGTTTCACGCCTGAACGGCTGAACCGATTTATTTCAAACTTGGAACATATATCTAGATGGGTCTGGAAGGAATAAAAGGCTATATGAAATCTGCCACGCCCACAATTAGTAAAATTAAGTCAACAAAATCGATTACTTCGCTAATACTATTCCAAAAAATCTCAAATTTGGAATTAGAGTTGGTATGGTCACTTTAACTTTAGTGTGAATGTGTTTGGGAACTATATTTACCATCTCACCAAAACTGGGGTCTATTTAACACCTACCGCCATAGCTCAGGAACGTGATGGACCACTCTGAAGACATTTGGTTCATAGTATCTAAACTCAGTTAAGAGGTAGATGGTGACAATATTTGCAAACACACAACGGTGAGTAACGGGATGTTCGGCATACAAATTTTGGTAAAAAATTACCAAATTAACCAGATATTCATACATCATCTTAATTAAAAAATAAACTTAGACTTGATTCTATTAAAAAAGAACCCGGGTACCACCGGGTAATTTAAGCTAGTAAATAATAAATGGTGTGTAGAAAATGGCTCTCCATTAACCCGACAAAAACTGCACTGGTGCCGTTTACCAGAAAAAAGAACATTAATCTCACATGTCCGGTTCTTAACGGCACCACAATCCAATTCTCCAATGAAACAAATTATCTAAGAGTAATCCTTGATAAAACGCTAACGTGGAACCCTCATCTTGAGAAAATTACAAAAAAGGCAACAAGGGCATTTTTTGCCTGTACAAGACTTTTTGTTAAAACTTGGGGTCTTAATCCCAGAATGATCTACTGGACATTCAACACGGTTATCAGACCAATAGTCACTTATGCATCTCTTGCTTGGTGGCCTAAGGTCAAACAAAGGAAAGCAGCAGACATATTGAGCAAACTGCATCGCTTTGTTTGTGTCAGTATCTCAGGTGATATGAAAACCTGTCCAACTGATGCATTGGGGGTGCTTTTAAACATCCCTCCACTACCTATCCTAATTGAAACGGAAGCCAGTCGTGGCGCCTTGAGATTAGAGGGTATCGCCGAACTAAAAAGCGGTGATTTTAAGGGGCACTTAAAGATTTTAGAAACTCTTCAACAAAGTCCCTTGTTATAAAGAGTCGATATCTTATCCTCAAAACCTATTGTATTCAAAAACTTTCAAATCATTATTAATGACCGTGAAATATGGAGAACCAATTCCATCAATTTCAAACCGGGCTCCCAGATATGGTTCACAGACGGATCAAAAATTTAAAATGGTAGAACAGGGATATTTGGCCGAAATTCAAAAAAGCAATCTCAATGGGTGTATACCCAACAATCTTCTAAGCAGAAATTCATACTATTGAAATCTGTGCGAGGGAGTGCCTTCACAGGAAAATGAGAGGAGCATATATACATTCATTCTGAATAAAATTCACCTCAAAAATGGCATATGACTGCCTACATCTGTTAAATATACTGGTTAATTTCAACACTGTAGTATTATTATGGATACCGGGACACGAAGGTCATGAGGGAAACGAAAAAGCTGACTACTTAGCAAAACTAGGAGCAATCATGCCATTAATTGGCCCTGAGTCCTTCTGTGGTCTTTCAAAAAGCCACTCCAATGAAGGTATCAGGAAACTAGGGGAAAGGAATTTTGCTGATCACTGGCTCAATAGCATAGGTCAACGACAAGCAATACGATTGCTCATCCCATCAAAGGGAATATCTAGAAAGTAACTTTTTCTTAGTAGAGAGGACTTACGCATTTTAGCTGGTTACTTCACAGGTCATTGCAACCTAAGATATGATCTAAAAAAGTTAGGCCTTGCTGATACTGACGTCTGTCGTTTCTGTAAAATGGAAGCTGAAAGTTCAGAGCATATGCTCTGCTAGTGTCCTGCACTCGGCAGACAAAGATTTTGTCACTTCGGTGACACTGTTGTAAATCCATATAAACTTTGAAACAACAATCCCCAATTAGTGCTAAAATTGTTTAAAAGCCTATTGGGATAAAAAATATACGCCATGCACAATAGATCTTGTTGGTCGCTGTGCTTTCTGGCTTCTAATAATAATAATAGACCAGATATTTGTTATCACACTGGATTTATGGGACACGTAATCCTCCCCGAGACTAACATTAGGGAGCTGTTTGTTGATGCTGCCAGACGCAAAATTGGAGTATTAGTTGGCTGTGATGCCAACACGTACCATGATATATGGAGAATTACAAATGCGCATGAAAGGGGTATGTCACTTTTCGATTTTATCCTTATTTCTAACTTGCAGGTTTCTAATGTTGGGTCTGTCCGACGTTTATAACTATAAATAGACAATAGGTACTTGATGTACCTTAGTCTCTGATACTATATCCGATAGGGTCGTCAACTGGAGAGTTTCTAGTGAACTCTCCTTCTCTGACCATAGGTTTATTGAATTGAACATTGATGACCGCATTCCAAGTCAACCTGACTTTAGTAACCTTAAAAAGGAAAACTGGGGTCGTTACAGGTGTATATTAGAGAAGCTTTTGCTGAATATGCAAACAGATAAACTAGATACTCTAGTTAAAACCTTCACCGTTAAAATGAATCAAGCTCTTTACACTGCTTGCCCTACTACTAAGGTAAGGGGTAAGAAGAAGCCTCCCTGGTGGAGAGCTGGGATAGAAAAGCTACGTAAAAGAAGTTCTAAACTTTTTAATGCGGCCAAAGTGCTTAGGACCACTGAAGTCTGGGTTGATTCCAAAACATCCCAAAAGATCTTTAAAAATGAAGGAAGGATTGCTAAAAATGCATCCTGGAATAAATTTTGTGATGAAGTCTCTGAAACATCTGAGGCCTCTAGAATACGGAAAATTATCTCGAAATGTCCATTTAACCAAAGCTTTCTTAGAAGAGATAATGGTACCTGGACTACTAATAGCAGTGAATCATTGGAATAATAGATCAATACCCACATTCCGGGTTGTTCAGAATCTTTAGACAAGCCTTCTGTAGCAACCCTTTAGAAATTATTAATAAAATATAGCTAAAATATGCAATAGAGAACTTTATACCATATAAGTCCCCTGGACCAGGTGGAATTTATCCGATCAAAATTCAGGAATAGTTAGATTTACTATTCCCCTGGCAACTGATAATATACAGATGTATTCTTTATCTTAAGCACTATCCCAAATTGTGGAAACAGTTGAGAGTATTTTTAACACTGAAGGCAAGAAAATTAAACCATTATCGCCTTGTCAACATGCCTACTTAAATCTGTGTATACAGCACTCCACTCCTTAGTCTATATTATAGAAAGATCTTTACAATTACGAGAATTTACCATGGTAGCTTGAACCTTATTCCATTACCAAGGCATTGGCTGACCTTGGGTGAATTTAGCTTTGAGAACATTAATAATTCAAATGCTTACGGGTAAAATTATTAATGCACTACTTGAAACCACTTCCGCTCACGAGGCGACTTCATGGCTCTGGAGAACAGGATATCAGGTATCGACATCCTTATTCTATCGGAAGTCAAGCTGCTCTGAGAGCCCTGGAATCAGTTCAAATCTCATCAAAAACTGTCCTTAGCTGTTGCAAATCTCTTAATGAGATTGCGGAGCAGCTACAAATAAAACTTAGCTGGGTGACCGGACGTAGTGACATTCCAGGGATCTGTAAAGCTAATGAACTCGCCAGTAAAGATACAACAAAAGAAATTCTATCCATCAACAAGGAATATGGTATTCCTCTATCAACATGTAAACTCCTCATTAGGGAAACTAACTCCAGATTGATGGGGAGTAGTATATGCAACATCTCGCGTATAATATGGAAAAAACTGAATCAAAACCGCTAAATCGATCTAATCTCTCTAAGTTGGTCTCAAATTAGCACCATAGTAAGCGTTCTAACAGGACACTGTATAATAGGCACTCATTCAATTAACTTCTGTAGAAGCTGTAGAGATGAGGAGGAGGATGAAACAATAATACATCTTCTCTGTACATGTCCCGATTAGGGTAAAAAACGATATATTCTTCGTAGGCCTAGTAGATATATCCAAATCGAATATAATTAATATTCTTCAGTTTATAAACAGTACAGGATGGTTCAGTTAGCGGTATAACTCGTATACCGCATGGCATCATAAAGAGCTCCCATCCTAAGCGGGTCTCTTATTAAAAGACGCCATTACTAACAAACGAACTAACTAACTAAATAAATAACTAACTTACTAATGCCAAAAGGCATTTATCGATCTAAAAGAGGCAATAACCTCGCCACCAATTTAATTTTATCCCGACTTTACAAAACTATTCTTACTAACAACAGATGCTAGTAATGAGGCTTTATGTGCAGTCCTGTCGCAAGGCGTAGTTGGCGAGGACCGGCCTAATGCATTTGGCAGTAGAGCACTAAATGACGCTAAAAAAAAAAGGTATTCCAATATTGTAAAAGAATTTTTGGCAACTTAAAATGTCTTACCTTTTAGGGCGACATTTTAAAATATATACAGACCACCAACCCCTCGCTCGTTTCCGGCATAAATTATCGGAATATGACTAAGAAGTAGTTTACAAGCCAGGAAAAGAAATCTTAATGCGGAAGCCTTGAGCAGAGTGCCACAGAACGGACAGGATGTGACAACCATATACTGCCCTTCAGAGCAATTTCCCAACAAAATGGCAATTAATGAGTCTAATGAGGAGAATGGTTTCCTCGCATTATTACTTAAGATTCGACTACACTACCCGATTAATAAATACAAAAATCCAATTATTGTGCAAAAATATGACGAATAAAAATGTAAAATAACATCAATATTTGGTATTAAAAAATTATAATAAAATCGCCAATTTAATTTTTGAAACAATATTCGAAAATCATTTTTCCACAGAGAAAAATAATTTTGTATACACGGATGATGAACATTTTTAACAATATGTAAAGTTTTTTCGAAACGTCATGATCAATTCGATAAAATGACGATTCTCCGATGCGAAAACTCACTAAAAGACTTCGATAATGTTGAAGAACTGTTAAATATTATTCGAGCAGAACATGAAGCACGTAATCATAGAAATTTTTCATCAGCGCACTCTGGCATTAAATATAAATATTACCACCCAGACTTGCAACAAGCGTTATGAAAAGTTATAAAAAGATGCCAAATATGCCTTATAAAAACCGAAAATTTTGTTAAAAACATTACCCTAAAGCAAACAAATTTTGCTGTGGAAACAAGACAAAAAAAGAAAATGAGAAAAAAACCTACAAAAATATCAAAGTAAAACAATAGTTCCTGAAGTCAAAAAATTGCCAAAATCAATTGTAGCTGAACCAGTTCAAATACTAAATGACCAAAACGAAATTGAGACAGTTTTTCACCTTTACCTTTAGGAGGTCATCAAGGGGCATTAATGACGTATTTTAGAATAAGAAAAAAATTCATTGGAAAGGAATGCAAAAACGAATAAAAAATGTTATTCGAAATTTTTTCGAATGTCATTTCAAAACAAAAGTTCAAAATTGACAAAAATGCCTATAATTTTAACTGGCACTCCTCAACGTCGTTTCGAAAAGTTTTTTATGGACATGGTAGGACCACTTCCAAAAAAACTGCTGTTTTCTGACGTGTGCAAAACGTTATTAATCAAAAAACTTCACCCGCTGGGTAATGGCTCACTCGAAAGGAGCCAAAGGACTTTGGCGGAGTATTTGAGGAGTTTTGCTAGTGAAGGTGGATTTAACTGGGATCAGCGGATATCGGCTGCCATGCACGTTCATAACAATACGCCGAATACTACTACAGGACCGACGCCATTCCATACCTTATATGGATTTGATGTCGACTTGCCTTCAAATTTAAAACGAAAACCGAATCCGCTATATAATGTGGAAGATCCGGCGAAAGTCTTAAAATATCAGATCCAGAAATCACATGGAATGGTAAAGATAAATCAAGACAAGGACAAAATCGACCTCAAAGTCGAAATTCTACAAAAATATTAACGAAGTCATATTTAAAGTAGACGACAAGGTGCTGTTAAAAAACAACAACAAAAAAAAAACAAACTTTCTCCTATATGGACCAGTCCATACGAAGTAGCGTCCATTGTGGGACCGGTCACCACAATGATTAAAATTAAAAGGAGAAATAGAAAATTCCACAACAATTTACTCAAAATTTTTAATGAGTAAAAATACTGATAAAAATTTCGAAAACTTAAAATTAAATTACATCAATTCAGAATTTATCAATACATATTAACTAAAGCTAACATGTTTTTGAAAGCAGACTTAGTATGAACTTTCATTATATATTATATCGAATTGAATATGATACTTGAGAAGAACATTTTTCCAAATTGTTATTCCAAATAATTTTCACTCATATTTAAAACTGTAAAACTAAGAAAAAATATTTTGTTTTGTTAAATAACAAAACACAAGAATTGATTTCATTTTTTTTTAATATATATACTTCACTACTACTATTATTGTTTTATGAAAAACACGATGAATGATTACTCATTGTTTGTTGTGTTTTGAAAATATTAAATTAAAAAGCAAATCCCAAAGCTTTTATTCCACGGCTAAGGGAGGTGGCAATAGTAAATAAAACGGTTACGATTCTGCACGTAGTTGACCCATTAGAAATAGATAAGATTGAAGATCCGATAGAAATCAACGCTAACATGTTGAATCTGACCACGACAAATATGGGTCTGCTATTGGCAGATATAACTATAATTAAAGCCAAATTGAGATCCATCACCTCTAGCCGTAATAATAAAAATAAGAGAGGTCTTATTAACAATTGGGGAACAGCGGAAAAGTGGCTGTTTGGCTTAATGGAAAACTCAGACAGACAGGAAATTTTGTCACATTTGAGCGTCGTTGAGCAGAATAGCCATTTAACCATTGCTGCTGTTAAACAACAGATTAAAATCAATGAGTTTGTTGCACAATAGGTTGCACAACTTGGCATTGGCTCTATTACGAATTATTCTATATGGGACCCCATGATGAGATGATGAGCTAGGTCGCATTTGTATGTATATAATTAGTATCTACTCATACCAGGTATTGAGGTATACTCATTCTCTTAGGGCCCTCTCCGGGAAATAAAATTTATTCAGTTATGGCCCCATGATGTGCTTGGTCGCGTTGGCCCTCTCGAGAAATTCGAAAAAATACAAGTAAGACCCTATGATGTACTAGGTCGCATTGGCCTTCTTCGAACGTTATTTTGTATAAATCTTTTTTGTCTCATGATGCATTATATATATAGCAATGGCCACGACGTTCATATATGCAATTTACTTTTATTGCTGAAATTTTAATAAATATTTTTTATTTTTAGAGTCTTCATCTTTGCTACCCACTAAACTTATCAAAAATTTAATTATTTTACAACTACAGCTGCCTCTGAAATGTCGTTTTAAGATTTGAATACTTATTGTTAGTTTTTAGGTTAAGAAGATTCAATAAATGAAGTGATGGTGGTCCATGGGGGGAACCTTTACAAATAAAAAATAAATAAAATTTCATGGAACATACATATTATATATGAACTCCGTGCTCCCGTGAAAAGGAGAAGTGCCGTTACCACAGTTTCAAAATATTTCAGTTGTTTCTGCGTAGCTGACTCACTGCATTGGTGACGTCATGCTTTGTCGCTAAGCTACTGTTGATAATCACGTCAAAACATCTGTTGCAGCATTTGCATATGTACGTAGTGCTGCAATTACTTGAACTATGCTGTACATAAAATCGGGGATACCACCTACGCTCAACACAGCCACTTAGGGTACTATAGTACCCACTCACCATTTTCGATTACCAAAGCCGCTCACCGCAATCGCTTACCTCAGGGTTTTGAGCTTTTCTTAACTTTTCACAACAAAGACAAAAAAAAAGAAAAAAAATGCAAAAAAAGAAGATTCGAAAGTGCGTTAAAGGTAAGTGTGTGCATCAAATTCAGTATTAATGCCAATTGCTATCAAAGGAACATGAGTGACTACATCGAGGCATTAGTGAAGCTACAAATGAATCGTGGAGCGACACTTGAGTGACTACTTGTTTATTTAAAAAAAATCGGTTTCATGCAAGACAAAACAGTTTTTTCAACAACGACTGAAACAAATCGATGAGATGAACATTGAGTTTTGTACTACACATAAGACCATCGTCTGCTGTACTATTGAATCTGATCAAGTATATATAAAGAAGGGTATCCCTTTTATATTCGAAGAAATTCACATCGATTTTTTTTTGTCTGCTTGTTCAGCAACAAATATTTCCTTCTTAACCTCAGTCTGTTATACAAACGAATAGTACTCGACAAAAAAATACTCCTGCTCAAGACTAGTCTTATTTGGAGGATTTTGGGTTGGATTTTGTCAGGACGGGTTGGACCGACTCCAATTTCCCCCATCACTGTACGCTGCCATTATAATTACATTGAACTAGATGGCCTAGTAAAAAAAATAATACGAATCTGAAATGGTCCTCACTAAAACACCATTGTCAGAACAAGATTAATGGTGTAAAGACTTTTTTTGCAATACACACAGCAGACGAACAAAGTGTAAATATCTCTTGCGATAACCTCTAAAGTGACTAAACTTTAGCAAAGTCAGAAAAACAGATATCCCTCAATCGATTTTATCAACTCGAGCAAAGACTTGTGCGTGATCCGAATCTCGGTACCCGTTACGCAGATAAGATTGAAGATTATTTTCGACTTCATCAAATTTTCCCACTACTACTAGCGAGGAACAACACTGGTCAGTCACAGCGAACAACAAACCTACCGCATCTTCTTGTGTACTGCCACACCATGCGGTTTTAAAAGGGGAAAGTCTCACAACCAAGCTGATAATTGCTTACGAATCCTGCCGTAATTTTGAACTTTCGGCTACATAAATATGTATTTCTCGCAGATATACAAAAAAACGCATCGCTGCATCGATATGAACAACGACGATGCCCAGTACCAACGACTACTGTGGCCAGGGTTGCTGACCTAAAAAAAGCGAACATTTCTTGAAATTGTAAGTACTTGTTCGTGAAAGAATGAATAATATCCAAATATACCATTTCTAAATGAAAAAAATGCAAACACATTACCCATATCTGGAACTAACTGCAGTTAGTAAAATAATAAAATTATTTATTGACTGTAAAAAGTTAAATCTTTCTGTTTTCAGTTATAAATATAATTTGCTTTGTTTTTGTTTTGCCATAATATCGTTAACTTTTTCTGGATCCAATTGAATATTCCAATGTATTGATACCATTGAATATTCAATTAGCTGCTCGTCTCCAATTGCATTCTTGTAAACCGTTTTAAGTCTTTTCATTGTTAAAAATTATCTTTCAACACTACAAGTTGTTACGGGAAGAGTCAAAACAGTTAATAAACAAATTTGATATATAAAATTTTTTCAGCAATTTTGTTTTTCCATTAAAATGTTAAATATTCAACTAGAATTGATTATCTGCAAATATAACTATTTTAATTAATTTGTTTCCGCATGGAAAGGGGTGGTTTGTATGGGAGGTAGGCGTGGTTTTATCTGATCACGCCCATTTTTTGTTAACAGTTTTGTGTTTCTACTCAAGTGCTTAATATTTAAACTAGATATCTGCACTGGAACTATTTTAATTAACTTCTTTTGCGTATGGAAAGTGGTGGTTTGTATGGAAGGGGGTAGTAGTTTTGGTCTGACCTTGGTCATCTTAGAACTTATAAACACAAGTCCAAGTGCACTTACCGAAGGGTATTTTGAGTTTGTAACGCCCACAAGGGGGCGTGGTAGGTATGACTAAGTATATTTATAAATGTCGGATCCTGAGTCGATTGTTAATACTCCAAAATTCGAAATAAAACAAACAAAGGAATAACTATTTTATCATTTCATTTAATTATAAAAGTTAATACTTCGAAACCAAATCAAAGCTTAACCTCAAACATTCTAACTTTAAGATTATTCGCTCACCGTGAGAGCGGTTTAATAAAATACAATTTTAATAAAATACAATTTAATTTTGAGGTTCTGACATCCTTCGGTACCAATTTGCAGAAATCGCATTATCACACCATAATCGTTGGTGGATTTGTATCAGGTGTGTTGTCATCTTCGGCGAATGAGAATGGTTGGGGTGGTTCCTCAGCGGTGTGTATTGTGGTTTGCTGGTACCTCACTCTTTTACGTACTGTTGGATTAGCTGGACACTGAACGGGTAGACGCTGAACGGGTAGTCGTGTACGTAATTGGCGTTGACGCGTCGATAGATTATTCACGAACTGCCATTTTGGGCGAAGATGTGCATCTGAGCGCTGAACAATACGATCGGATGGCCAAACGTCTAACGTTTTGAGTGTTAGTGTGTCTCGATGGTGGCAGACACAATACAAATGCAGCAGCGGCCCGAGTCGGAAAAATACAGCACGCTCAACTGGCAGTCGCAAGAAAAGAACGCTCCGAAATAAATTCCGGTCAGTTTTATGATGACCTCTTTAAAGTGTTCGAACGCCTGACGATTGTTCGTACACTTGCGGGCTAGGTCGGTGCACTGCGTTTGAGCGCTGAGCGATACGATCGAATCACCAATCGTCTAACGTTTTGTGTTTTAGCGTGGCTCGAACTTCTCTCATGCGAGATATCTGTCTTTTCATTCGGTTTCCATGTAGCTGATCTTGCATGTTGCCCCTTTTTATGCACCACCCAGTGGTGTATACTAGTTGCTCTTATGCTCGAAGAAGTGATTAGATTAGATAGTGATGGGCCAATCCGCCCATGACCACTCCCACTATTGCAAAAATAGTGATTTCTTGTTAACACGATAACTTGAGAACCATATGAGTTATTTAGTTGTACTTGGGAACAGCCCATATTTGTTATTTTTTTATTTTATGATTAAATAAATCTCTTAAAACTTTAATAGGTTATTTTGTTACACAAACGATCTTCAATACCATACTAATGGGAAGAAATCCTCCCTAAAAGGAAAAAACAAAAATAAAAGTTAAAAAAAAATTAATTCAAGTACAATTCTCGCACATGCCTATTTTTCCGCTTCTGTGAGGCAATTAAACTTGCATTATTTTGCTTTAGCTGCTAAAAAAAAGCGAGCATTGATTTTATAGACGACTCAAGTTTTAGTATTATGTTTATGTTATTGCCATCCACATTAATTGGTCAGGTCATGATTTCATTATTATGAATTTATTTTCTTTTAAGATTAAATTTGAAAATGAAGAAAGAGTAAAAATTAGATTTATCATTTTCATGTTACTGTGTAATAACATAAAACAGATAATTTTCTTTAATAAAGTAAATTTTAAAAATTTGTATACTATGAGTTTCCTTGTGACGGTAAACATCATGTGGCAAAAGCAAATGTATTTCATTAATTTTGATGTAATTTAAACAAAAATTAGTATACTTGCGCAAAAGAGACCCGGTTGGGCTTCGTTAGAACTTAGTTTAGTTCTGTGTCCTCCTTTTGTTTGCTTTATTTTTCGTCTTTGGAGTCTCCTTTGGTTCCTCTTGATTTACCCTAACTTCACAATTCACTACATCCCTAGTCGTGACATTAATGGTAACACCCTTTTTTATAGGTAGTAAACACAATTACCCCAATGGCGGCACACATTATAATAGTCGCACTCAAATTATTGGAGACAATTCTATGATATTTAAGTTTCTCTTTAGTTTGAATGTTTTCGAAATTTTTCAGAATAATGTTTTCAAATTTCGGTAAATTGGTGCGTGTGTGTTCCATTTAAATTTTCTGATGGGTAGTAAAATTTATCTAGTACATACAATATTATATCTTTATGAATGTTTCGTTGTGAATAACGCCTTCACAGTTAGCTACGCTGACCATGTAGTTGCCGTTTAAAACGAGGTTCCTTCTTATGTCACAATTGTTTGTAACTTTCTCGTTAACAGCATTTTTAACGAGGATCGTATCCTCATCAATTTTTTTATTGATTTGTGGTTACAGTTATTTTTAAATATGCAACTGTTGCTTTTGTTTAATTTCTTGAAATGTATATTGTCTTTATAACTGTAGGTGGTACCATCAATAGTCACAACTAATTCTGAGAATTCACCTATTTCCAAATGGTGTTCATTTGGAAAAGGTGTTATTAAGTTCAGATCGGTAACTCCTGGGGATTTGTATCGCTATCACCAACAGATTGTCCTTATATACCATTATTCCTAGTATTATTAATTGCAATTTGGAAAAATCAATTTGATATAGGTCTAACTAATGGGCATTCAGTATACCGGATGTATTACATTCTTTTTTACTGACACTATATATTCCTGAATGGTGTCAATCCGACTTTCAATGTTTTTTAGTTTTAGATATAATTTTTTTGTGGTCAGTTGGGACACGATTTCTTTATCTCTTTTTTCCATTTTTATAAGAGACTCAGTTCTTAATTTCCTATCATGTTCCACAGCTGATTTCAGAAATATGAAAGTCGAATTAAACTGGTCATTGATTTTAATCTGTTGTTTAACAGCAGCAATGGTTAAATGGCTATTCTGCTCAACGACGCTCAAATGTGACAAAATTTCCTGTCTGTCTGAGTTTTCCATTAAGCCAAACAGCCACTTTTCCGCTGTTCCCCAATTGTTAATAAGACCTCTCTTATTTTTATTATTACGGCTAGAGGTGATGGATCTCAATTTGGCTTTAATAATAGTTATATCTGCTATTGTCAGATATAACTCTAATTAAAGCCAAATTGAGATCCATTTATATCTGCTATTGGCAGATATAACTATAATTAAAGCTAAATTGAGATCCATCACCTCTAAAAATGCTGTTAACGAGAAAGTTACAAACAATTGTGACATAAGAAGGAACCTCGTTTTAAACGGCAACTACATGGTCAGCGTAGCTAACTGTGAAGTCGTTATTCACAACGAAACATTCATAAAGATATAATATTGTATGTACTAGATAAATTTTACTACCCATCAGAAAATTTAAATGGAACACACACGCACCAATTTACCGAAATTTGAAAACATTATTCTGAAAAATTTCGAAAACATTCAAACTAAAGAGAAACTTAAATATCATAGAATTGTCTCCAATAATTTGAGTGCGACTATTATAATGTGTGCCGCCATTGGGGTAATTGTGTTTACTACCTATAAAAAAGGGTGTTACCATTAATGTCACGACTAGGGATGTAGTGAATTGTAAATCAATAGGAACCAAAGGAGACTCCAAAGACGAAAAATAAAGCAAACAAAAGGAGGACACAGAACTAAACTAAGTTCTAACGAAGCCCAACCGGGTCTCTTTTGCGAAAGTATACTAATTTTTGTTTAAATTACATCAAAATTAATGAAACACATTTGCTTTTGCCACATGATGTTTACCGTCACAAGGAAACTCATAGTATACAAATTTTTAAAATTTACTTTATTAAAGAAAATTATCTGTTTTATGTTATTACACAGTAACATGAAAATGATAAATCTAATTTTTAATCTTTCTTCATTTTCAAATTTAATCTTAAAAGAAAATAAATTTATAATAATGAAATCATGACCTGACCAATTAATGTGGATGTCAATAACATAACCATAATACTAAAACTTGAGTCGTCTTTTATAGACGATGCTTGCTTTTTTTTAGCAGCTAAAGCAAAATAATGCAAGTTTAATTGCCTCACAGAAGCGGAAAAATAGGCCTGTGCGAGAATTGTACTTGAATTAATTTTTTTTTAACTTTTATTTTTGTTTTTTCCTTTTAGGGAGGATTGAAGATCGTTTGTGTAACAAAATAATTTATTAAAATTTTAAGAGATTTATTTAATCATAAAATAAAAAAATAACAAATATGGGCTGTTCCCAAGTACAACTAAATAACTCATATGGTTCTCAAGTTATCGTGTTAACAAGAAATCACTATTTTTGCAATAGTGGGAGTGGTCATGGGCGGATTGGCCCATCACTATCTAATCTAATCACTTCTTCGAGCATAAGAGCAACTAGTATACACCACTGGGTGGTGCATAAAAAGGGGCAACATGCAAGATCAGCTACATGGAAACCGAATGAAAAGACAGATATCTCGCATGAGAGAAGTTCGAGCCACGCTAAAACACAAAACGTTAGACGATTGGTGATTCGATCGTATCGCTCAGCGCTCAAACGCAGTGCACCGACCTAGCCCGCAAGTGTACGAACAATCGTCAGGCGCTCGAACACTTTAAAGAGGTCATCATAAAACTGACCGGAATTTATTTCGGAGCGTTCTTTTCTTGCGACTGCCAGTTGAGCGTGCTGTATTTTTCCGACTCGGGCCGCTGCTGCATTTGTATTGTGTCTGCCACCATCGAGACACACTAACACTCAAAACGTTAGACGTTTGGCCATCCGATCGTATTGTTCAGCGCTCAGATGCACATCTTCGCCCAAAATGGCAGTTCGTGAATAATCTATCGACGCGTCAACGCCAATTACGTACACGACTACCCGTTCAGCGTCTACCCGTTCAGTGTCCAGCTAATCCAACAGTACGTAAAAGAGTGAGGTACCAGCAAACCACAATACACACCGCTGAGGAACCACCCCAACCATTCTCATTCGCCGAAGATGACAACACACCTGATACAAATCCACCAACGATTATGGTGTGATAATGCGATTTCTGCAAATTGGTACCGAAGGATGCCAGAACCTCAAAATTAAATTGTATTTTATTAAAATTGTATTTTATTAAACCGCTCTCACGGTGAGCGAATAATCTTAAAGTTAGAATGTTTGAGGTTAAGCTTTGATTTGGTTTCGAAGTATTAACTTTTATAATTAAATGAAATGATAAAATAGTTATTCCTTTGTTTGTTTTATTTCGAATTTTGGAGTATTAACAATCGACTCAGGATCCGACATTTATAAATATACTTAGTCATACCTACCACGCCCCCTTGTGGGCGTTACAAACTCAAAATACCCTTCGGTAAGTGCACTTGGACTTGTGTTCATAAGTTCTAAGATGACCAAGGTCAGACCAAAACTACTACCCCCTTCCATACAAACCACCACTTTCCATACGCAAAAGAAGTTAATTAAAATAGTTCCAGTGCAGATATCTAGTTTAAATATTAAGCACTTTAGTAGAAACACAAAACTGTTAACAAAAAATGGGCGTGATCAGATAAAACCACGCCTACCTCCCATACAAACCACCCCTTTCCATGCGGAAACAAATTAATTAAAATAGTTATATTTGCAGATAATCAATTCTAGTTGAATATTTAACATTTTAATGGAAAAACAAAATTGCTGAAAAAATTTTATATATCAAATTTGTTTATTAACTGTTTTGACTCTTCCCGTAACAACTTGTAGTGTTGAAAGATAATTTTTAACAATGAAAAGACTTAAAACGGTTTACAAGAATGCAATTGGAGACGAGCAGCTAATTGAATATTCAATGGTATCAATACATTGGAATATTCAATTGGATCCAGAAAAAGTTAACGATATTATGGCAAAACAAAAACAAAGCAAATTATATTTATAACTGAAAACAGAAAGATTTAACTTTTTACAGTCAATAAATAATTTTATTATTTTACTAACTGCAGTTAGTTCCAGATATGGGTAATGTGTTTGCATTTTTTTCATTTAGAAATGGTATATTTGGATATTATTCATTCTTTCACGAACAAGTATTTACAATTTCAAGAAATGTTCGCTTTTTTTAGGTCAGCAACCCTGGCCACAGTAGTCGTTGGTACTGGGCATCGTCGTTGTTCATATCGATGCAGCGATGCGTTTTTTTGTATATCTGCGAGAAATACATATTTATGTAGCCGAAAGTTCAAAATTACGGCAGGATTCGTAAGCAATTATCAGCTTGGTTGTGAGACTTTCCCCTTTTAAAACCGCATGGTGTGGCAGTACACAAGAAGATGCGGTAGGTTTGTTGTTCGCTGTGACTGACCAGTGTTGTTCCTCGCTAGTAGTAGTGGGAAAATTTGATGAAGTCGAAAATAATCTTCAATCTTATCTGCGTAACGGGTACCGAGATTCGGATCACGCACAAGTCTTTGCTCGAGTTGATAAAATCGATTGAGGGATATCTGTTTTTCTGACTTTGCTAAAGTTTAGAGTCACTTTAGAGGTTATCGCAAGAGATATTTACACTTTGTTCGTCTGCTGTGTGTATTGCAAAAAAAGTCTTTACACCATTAATCTTGTTCTGACAATGGTGTTTTAGTGAGGACCATTTCAGATTCGTATTATTTTTTTTACTAGGCCATCTAGTTCAATGTTATTATAATGGCAGCGTACAGTGATGGGGGAAATTGGAGTCGGTCCAACCCGTCCTGACAAAATCCAACCCAAAATCCTCCAAATAAGACTAGTCTTGAGCAGGAGTATTTTTTTGTCGAGTACTATTCGTTTGTATAACAGACTGAGGTTAAGAAGGAAATATTTGTTGCTGAACAAGCAGAGAAAAAAAATCGTTGTGAATTTCTTCGAATATAAAAGGGATACCCTTCTTTATATATACTTGATCAGATTCAATAGTACAGCAGACGATGGTCTTATGTGTAGTACAAAACTCAATGTTCATCTCATCGATTTGTTTCAGTCGTTGTTGAAAAAACTGTTTTGTCTTGCATGAAACCGATTTTTTTTTTAAATAAACGAGTAGTCATTCAAGTGTCGCTCCACGATTCATTTGTAGCTTTACTAATGCCTCGATGTAGTCACTCATGTTCCTTTGATAGCAATTCGCATTAATACTGAATTTGATGCACACACTTACCTTTAACGCACTTTCGAATCTTCTTTTTTTGCATTTTTCTTTTTTTTTGTCTTTGTTGTGAAAAGTTAAGAAAAGCTCAAAACCCTGAGGTAAGCGATTGCGGTGAGCGGCTTTGGTAATCGAAAATGGTGAGTGGGTACTATAGTACCCTAAGTGGCTGTGTTGAGCGTAGGTGGTATCCCCGATTTTATGTACAGCATAGTTCAAGTAATTGCAGCACTACGTACATATGCAAATGCAGCAACAGACAAAGCATGACGTCACCAATGCAGTGAGTCAGCTACGCAGAAACAACTGAAATATTTTGAAACTGTGGTAACGGCACTTCTCCTTTTCACGGGAGCACGGAGTTCATATATAATATGTATGTTCCATGAAATTTTATTTATTTTTTATTTGTAAAGGTTCCCCCCATGGACCACCATAAACCTGTGTAGTATCGATATACTATTGTAAAACGGCTGTTTTTGTTTTTTTTTTAACTTTCCTTTATTTATTGAATCTTCTTAACCTAAAAACTAACAATAAGTATTCAAATCTTAAAACGACATTTCAGAGGCAGCTGTAGTTGTAAAATAATTAAATTTTTGATAAGTTTAGTGGGTAGCAAAGATGAAGACTCTAAAAATAAAAAATATTTATTAAAATTTCAGCAATAAAAGTAAATTGCATATATGAACGTCGTGGCCATTGCTATATATATAATGCATCATGAGACAAAAAAGATTTATACAAAATAACGTTCGAAGAAGGCCAATGCGACCTAGTACATCATAGGGTCTTACTTGTATTTTTTCGAATTTCTCGAGAGGGCCAACGCGACCAAGCACATCATGGGGCCATAACTGAATAAATTTTATTTCCCGGAGAGGGCCCTAAGAGAATGAGTATACCTCAATACCTGGTATGAGTAGATACTAATTATATACATACAAATGCGACCTAGCTCATCATCTCATCATGGGGTCCCATATAGAATAATTCGTAATAGAGCCAATGCCAAGTTGTGCAACCTATTGTGCAACAAACTTCGTTTGATTGCGGAACGATAGTGTTGTTAAGAGTAACCGGTGAAAATGTACCCATTCTTAATGTAAATATGACATGTTTACACTTTTGCTCATTTACTTTTATTCGCCATTTCGACAGCCATGTTTCTACAAGTTTCAAATGTTCGCCTAAGTTTCTGGATGCTCTAATTTTGTATTTATTGCAACAAAGAATAGCAAAGGTTGATGTCGTTAGACCAGGATTCGTTGGCATGTCTGAGGTGAACAGGATATAAAGAATTGGCCCGAGTACGCTTCCTTGAGAAACACCTGCTATAATAACATTGTTCGATTTTGAAGGTATGATCCCAGTAGCTTAAACAAATTGGGAGGAGCAAACACTTTAATTTGTACACAAGACCTTCAAGCCATACTCCATCAAATGACTGAGCAACATTGAGAAAAAAAGGTGAGCAGTATTCTCGGATGTCATAGGCTTTTCTTATCACATTAGTTATACTATTTCTGTTTTTAAAGCATTTTCAAATATTTATTTAGACAAATCAAAGACATATATATATATTGTTGACATTAACAATGCATTGGCCGTTCACTTTCGTGTGAGTTTATGGTTATTTAAATTGATAACACATTAATTTGAATGACTAATGGTTCCCATGCAAAAGTGCACTGCTTGCAGAATTGCAAGTCGATCCAGACTAGCTAGTCGAAAGACAAACAAAGACTTCGCGTTATATTGTTGTGGTTGCTTTATGTGCCAGTACAACTGAATTGTGAAAGACAAACAAAGACTTCTCATTTTAGTGTTGTGTTTGGACAACCATTGTGCAGGACATCATGGCTAATTAAGAAGATTTTGTGGTCTAACAGGACCAAAATGGACTTAATCTTCAGAAGGCTAAATCAAATTACAAAAACAAAAAAAAGGAGCGCAAAACCTTGGAGAACGGGAAAAACGAATGTTGAATTCTATAATGACCTGATCGACCACTATCGACCAAGCTCGTTTATTTAATTAATATTTAACTCTCTTGTAATTGGCATTTTTTGAAGTGAAAAAGATTTGACAAATTAAATAAAGTTTCGTTAAGTTGTTCTTCTAACAAAGGCAAAATTCAAAGTGAAGATAATTATTTGAAACATAATTTTCTTAGAAAACATTTTAACAAACGATTGCTCATTTAGAATTCAACACCCCCTCTCAATCGTTTAATATAATTTCGTTACGGAATATCACAAAGTTTGTTACATCCAAATATTTTGTAAAAATATCTGCCAACTGATCTTTAGTTCCAATAGGAGCAATTTTAATTATTCCATTGGCCACATTGTCTCTGATGAAATGATGTTTAATGTCAATGTACGTTTGCTTTCAGCATTATGTGCCATTCCAATACATAAAAAATTATCCTCGTAAATAGTAACTGCTTCTTCATTAAGTTCTCGAAGGTCTTGCATTATTCCACGCAGCAAAATTGCCTCTGAAGTTGCTATACTTAGTGTGATGAGGTTGCCACTGTGAGTTGTTTCCATGAAACAGTACATCCATATATTTTAAAAATATATCCGCTCACAGATTTTCTGTCTACAATATCACTGGCCCAGTCGGCATCAGCATATCCAACAATGGCTCACTTTGTTCTTCATTGAAACATAACTTGTAAGTCTTCGTACCCTTGAGATATCCTACAATCCGTTTCAAATGTTGCCAGTGTAATTCTGATGGATTTTGTTGATGTCTGCCCATATATGCAACTGAATAAAACTAATCGGATCTTGAGCTTAGCATAATATACATGTGGAATAGTTACTTGTTCCTTGATACACTTATGTACTTAATTTTAAATTATGTTTGTTAGAAAATCTTTGAAGTTGTTAATCATTTTCTTTTCAATATTTTGTCACTTTTTAAAAAATACGAAAACAAATAAACGAATTTTACTATTTGTTTAATAAACCTAATCGTTTATCACATTTGGGGGCTCAACCAAAAGCTGAAGATTCAAGAACGACGTAAAGAAGAATTAAAGACGAAAAACAGAAAATTAAAGACGGTTTAACATGATTTCGTTGTCAAGTGTTGATAGGTTTACTGTCGGAGAATTGCGCGCTGAATTAGAAAGGCGTAAAGCACCTATCACAGGCAGCAAGGCAGTACTAAAGCTGCGCTTGATGACACTGGTTAACGAGGAATCCGGAGACGGCCATGAAGATGCAGAAACTGAGGAAGAATTCGTAGAGGCTGCAGGTGTTGACGCAGAGACAGAAGAAGACGACATTCAAGACGCGTTAGTATCTGGAGTTGGTGGCTCGAGAAGATCCTCTCGAAATACGATTGTGCCAAGACTTCCAAAGATGTCATTTCGCGACGCAGAAGGAGTTGTGGAATCATTCAATGGAGAAGACGGAACGGCAGTAGAAGTGTGGTTAGATAGAATTCAAGAGCTGAGGGAAGATTTGGATGGTCAGACATAGACTTAGCGATTTTTGCGAAGAGGCAATTGAAAGGTGCTGCGAAGGCCTTTATGTCCACTGTTCAGCGTAGCAACAACTGGCGCATTTTCAAATCAAGCTTAACCAAAGAATTTAAAAAATCTGTTAATTCCAAAGAAGTCCACGATAAACTTCGAAGACGTCAAAAAAATATGAACGAGTCTTGGAGAACGTACGTTTATGACGTACGCGAAATGGCTGCATCAATAAATCTGGAGGATTCTGCTACAATCGAGTATATTGTTGACGAGTCTTGGAGAACGTACGTTTATGACGTACGCGAAATGGCTGCATCAATAAATTTGGAGGATTCTGCTACAATCGAGTATATTGTTGATGGTGTTAAAGATGATGCAGATGCAGAAAAACTGATACTGCACGGTGCAACGAATTTTGAAGAACTTAAATTGAAATTTGCTGAATACGAACGGGTCAAGCTAGGAAGAAAGTCTCGAAAACAAGTGCAAGAAATAAATAGGGAACCTGAAAAATATAAGTATAACAAAATAAGATGTTACACATGCGGAAAAGATGGACACGCTTCGAAAAATTGTCCTTCTGCCAAGAAAGGTCCAAAGTGCTTTTGTTGCAATAACTTTGGCCACATTGCGCCCAATTGTACAACTG
The DNA here is from genome assembly GCA_949127995.1 of Suillia variegata. Lineage (NCBI taxonomy): Eukaryota > Metazoa > Arthropoda > Insecta > Diptera > Heleomyzidae > Suillia > Suillia variegata. The sequence continues at coordinate 26,798,938 of OX421844.1, forward strand.
CTGTTTTAGAAAAGAGGAAGTCGATCAATTGCAATGATCTTAATAAATCTATTGTGACAGTTGCCATCGGTGTCCACTCCTTTAATGCCTTGGTGGATACCGGAAGTTCGGTCAATTTGATGAGAAAAAATGTACACAAGAAAATTGACAGCCCGTCGCTACGACAGACGCTTTGCAGCTATACAGGACTTGGTGCAACAGAAACAGTGCCAGAAGGCATATCTTCGGTTGAAATTTTGGTCTCCAATGAAAGCTACGTCTGTGATTTTTATGTCACATCGGTAGTATCAATGAATTATGACATAATCTTAGGACGCGAATTTTTAGAATTTTGTAAGATGAGCATGGTATCTGGAGAGATAACACTGAAGAAAATACAAAAGAAGACCGATAACGAAATGACAGTTGAAGATTTAAGTAACGTTCAGATGGTGGTCGATAGCTTGGAAATAGATGTACCAAAGAAGTACGAGAATAAAGTTTTAGAAATGATGAGAAACTATTCGCCTGAGAAGACTGAAAACTGTCCAATCAAAACCGAACTTATTTTGAACGATGAAACTCCAATATACCAGCGGCCGCGTAGACTGGCACCATTAGAAACCAGAGTTGTACGAGAACAGGTCGATGAATGGCTGCGAGAAGGTATTATCGTGGAAAGCAACTCAGAATTTTCAAGCCCAGTAGTAGTCGTTCGCAAAAAAGATGGACGTTACAGGGTATGTGTGGATTTTCGGAAGTTAAATAGGGTGGTTCAAAAAGACAGATTTCCTATGCAACGTATAGATGAACAATTGGATAAGCTGGTAGGTGCAAAAGTTTTCTCGACGATTGATCTAAAAAATGGTTTCTTTCACGTTCCAATGCATGAAGATAGCATGAAATACACTGCATTTGTGACGTTCGATGGTCAGTTCATGTTTAAGAAAACTCCCTTCGGATTATGCAACTCGCCGTCTAGCTTCAATCGATTCGTATTTCATGATTTCAAAGACTTAATACGCAAAGGGATTGTTATCCAATATGTTGACGACATAATCATTCCAGCAACAACTTACGAAGATGGCATGGAATGAATTTTTACGGTTATGGAAGTTGCAGCTAAGAATGGGCTTGAGATAAATTGGAAAAAATGTCAATTCTTCAAGAAAAAGTCGAATATTTGTGTCACGTCATCTCAAACTCAATGATATTTCCATCCACAGAGAAGATAAAAGCGGTTACTAAATTTGCTAATCCAAAAACTTACAAAGACTTGCAGAGTTTTTTGGGATTGGCCGGTTATTTTAGGAAATTTATTCGAGGATATGCAAATCTAGCAGCTCCTCTCAACAAGCTTTTACGAGGTGGTGAACAGATTATTAAGTTTGACGATGAACATCAATACGCTTTTGAGGAAATTAAAAAAAAGCTTGCAAGTGGACCTGTTTTGCAGATTTATGATCCAAGTTTTATGATCCAAACGAAATAACAGAGTTGCACACTGATGGTAGCAAGTTGGGTTTTGGCGGAATATTATTGCAGAAATTTGACGAAACGTCTAACTTTTGAGCAAATGAAACACGTAGATGCTTTGAGTAGGTATCCTGCTATGTTTGTTGAAAGTTCATTGACGGCTTTGATAATAAAAAACCAAGGAGAAGACGAGGGACTTGTTGCAATTACCAAATAACTTGACGTACAACAGTATGGGAGTTATTTGATTAAGAATGGCGTTCTAATGATACATAAAGATGGTCGTGATTTATTGGTTGTTCCTGAGTGTATGGAAAAAAAATTATAAGAAAAATTCACGAAAAAGGACATTTTGGTTGCGAAAAGACTGAAAGGGTGGTTAAGATGGAATTTTTTATCGAAAAACTGCATGACAAAGTTGTTAAGTGCATTTTGATGAATCGCAAACGTGGAAAAATTGAGGGAAAGTTAAATCCGATTCCAAAAGATGACCTACCGCTAGTGACTTTACATATGGATCACGTTGGTCCTTTAAATATGACAACGAAGGGATACAAGTACTTACTAGTTGTTGTAGATGCATTTTCGAAGTTTACATGGATTTTTCCGACAAAAACTACTGTTGTTACAGAAGTTTTAAATCGATTTGATAGTATTGTCAAGACATTTGGGTATCCTGAAAGACTTATTACGGATAGAGGTGCAGCTTTCAGTTCCATAGACTTTAAAGATTACTGTATGGAAAATGAAATATTACATATTCAGACGACTACTGGAGTGCCTCGAGGCAATGGACAAGTTGAGCGGGTAAACGCGGTGATTTTGCCTGTGTTGAATAAGTTGACGATGGACGATCCAGAGAAGTGGTACAAATATGTTGACAGCGTTCAAAGGTGCATCAATTCTTCTTATCATCGGGTTATCAACTTCACGCCTCATGAAAAATGAGAACATTTGATGACATTAATATATCTAAAGTTTTACAAGAGGAGCTGGTTCAGTCGTTTTGTGACAACCGTGAGGAGCAGAGAGTTCAAGTAAGAGAAAAAATACTTGAAGCTCAATCACAGCAGAAAGCTAATTATGACAAACATCGTAAAGAAGCTTCAAAATACAAAGTTGGAGATATTGTTGCACTTAAACGAACACAATTTGCAACACAAGCAAAATTGAAGAGAAAATTTTTTTGGCCGTACGTCGTTAAGAATGTAAAATTCAATGATCGATATGACGTTGAAAAACTTGGATCTTCTGAAGGACCAAAAATAACTTCGACTGCAGCCGATCTTATGAAATTGTGGGTTTCATCGTCTGGAGCCGATGACATGTCAGGATAGGCCGTGTGGAATAGTTACTTGTTCCTTGATACACTTATGTACTTAATTTTAAATTATGTTTGTTAGAAAATCTTTGAAGTTGTTAATCATTTTCTTTTCAATATTTTGTCACTTTTTAAAAAATACGAAAACAAATAAACGAATTTTACTATTTGTTTAATAAACCTAATCGTTTATCACATACATAAGACTTCCAAGAAGTTTACGATATGGCGTATCTGATTTAGTTTCATCACTACTAGAATTTATTTGTAGTCCTTTTTCCATTGGATTTTTAACCGAATTGCATTCTATCATCCCAAATTTAGTAAGCACTTTATCAATACTTGCTTCTTGAGATAATTTCAAACTTTTTGTATCATATTCCATTTTAATACCAAGAAAATATTTCAGAACTCCGCAATAACTTATTTCAAATCGAGCGGAGAGATCCTCCTTCAGCTTTTCAATAGTTTTCATCTTGCTACCATCGATTAACAAATCATCAATCTTGTTTATCATCAAATTTGGTATAAAGACAAAAATCGTGTTGTGATCTCTTAAATTCAAGTATCAAGAGATACTTATTGAACTTGTCATTCCAGCAACGTGGAAACTGCTTCGCTTTTATCCCATCTGGAGTTGACAAGTAAATCTCTTCTTCTTCTTTGATTTTAGCAACATGACGCAATACTTCCCATACATTGTTTTTCTGCATTGAACTAAGTTCGTCTTCAATGGCATCTTTCCAGCATTGTTCATCAGGTCTTCCGAATATATCTTTATATTCATCAGGAACATCTGTGGAAACGTTAATGGCGGCGGAATTCGCTTTTGAACCAATAAGGTAATCAAGTAACTTACTTGGTCTCCGGTGCTCACTTTCGCTGCGCCGGACAGTAATCTCTGGAAGATTACTGAAATCTTGTTGCGGAGGGAGCGCAGCAGGTAGCTCGTTTTCTACAGCCGCATCCTCAAACTCGTCTTCTTCCTCTTGAATAGGAATCGGAATATCAGTCCAGAATCAGTCACGACAACATTATCAGCTCTCTTGCAAGTCTGGTTTACTTCCATACCACAACTCGGCAGGTGTCGCTGCATTTTCCAATGTTCTTGTTGGACTCCGATTGATTATGTAAGTTGCAGCTACCGCAGCTTCAGCCCACATCTTCTTCGGCATTCCAGACTCAATCAGCATAGCTCTAATTTTCTCTGCCAGTGTTCTGTTGAATCTTTCAGCTACACCATTCTGCTGAGGGTAATACGAAATTGTTGGTTGAACTTGGATACCTTTTTGCTTGTACCAACGCTCCTGCTCTTTTGATAAGTATTCGCGGCCTTGATCTATGGTATGCATTGATATTGTAGTACCAAACATTGCAGACCACATATTTAAATATTTAACCTTCAGCACGATCCCGTGGTCAATAATCTTCCTTCAGCACGATCCCGTGGTCCTTCCAGCCAAGTTCCGCTTAAGTGGTCTTAACAGTTGAACTGAACTGAATCGAATTAATTATCTTATCAGTCGTTAACAGCGAACGAACAAAAACAATCGACGACGACGACTTTGACTTTGACAGTGAAACTAGAAAACACGTCCGAACTATTTCAAAACCAAATTTAAAACACTTTTTATTTCACGGTTAAAAAGACACTGGCTTCGTTTTACCGAAGCCCTTTATTTATAAACTCTAAAAACTACCCTTATTTCTATTCTAATATAACATACTAGTTATTTTGTTATCAGCCGATAGATAAGCGTCCTAAACAATCATACCTAAATAAATATGATGATCATAAAACCACCAGACACATCTTTTAGGATAAGATTTGTAACCTAAATAAACTGGCTGATCACTAAGTAAATGACCAGACAGATTATTGCGGACTAGATACTGCTTATCTATCGCTTTGTTCACTTTATTAAACTACAAACAACACCAAACATTTCTTGGTGCTGTTTAGAAGTTTATACATACTGCCCGCGTTGAAAGATTGTAATCTTTCGAAACAAATTATACTTAAAAACCTATAATTAGGTGCACATTTTTTTCATTAATATATTGTTAAAACTGCATTTATGACAATATTTTATTCGTACGGGTCTTTACTTTGTTTTTATTACGAATTTAGAATCCTTCTTACATATATATTTTTATATTAAATTCATAAAGTTTCTTTTTAATTATTTTTCTTCATATTCAATTAACTTTACTTTTAATAAAATTAAACAATATTTAAAACAGACATTTCTTATTTAGATTTAGTAGATTCTTTAAATTCAAATTTTAGTTACATTTCAATTTTCACAATAAATCATTACAAAATAACTTTATTTCAGCTATTTAATCATATGAAAAATATTTTTAATTTAGCATTGCAATTTATATAAGACATCGAAATTATTACTTTTATTTATTAAATTGAGCATTTTAGAATTCTGCCCGCGTTGAAAGTTCTTAATCTTTCAAAATAATATCTTTATATTTATATTATTTAAATTTTTTTTTTTTTTTTTCAAATTTAACCAATAACTATCTTTGCTTATGTTAACGTTTTAGTTTTTATTGTCTTACATCTTGTTTTTTTTTTATATATAAAAAACCAAATTAATATTATTTTTTGTTTTTTAAATTATTCTATGCGTGGAAAGGCAATAGGGGCTGCTATAAAAGTTGGGGATATTCGGAACATCTTTCGAATGATAATGATTAATGCTGCGATGACGAAAAGAATGACAATCCACATTGTTAAACTCGTTCCGTAGTGCGCCAAATGATAAACATCCAAGTCTATTGGAAATCCCCAAACTGCATTCAGTGCTGGAATGTGCGGAATCTGATATGATTCAATATCACCCTTTAATTTAATGTGATTCAAAGCCGGTAGCTGCGTCGTGATATTAATATTCGGAATGATGTAAGTGGCATTTGAAGTGTATACATCATAATCAACAAGATTCACTTCCTCCGATTGAAGATAGCAGTCGGGTTTTAGTCGCATTAACCCTTGGTTTTCGAGAACAAACGTGTGACGTACTCCACGACATATTACCTCAGCTTCTGCAGGTTCGCTCATCAAAAAAAATCCATGAATTCGTCGCATGTAGTTGACGCCAAAAATTACGCAACGGCATAATATTGACAACACAGTCACGAGGTAGCTTCCTCCGATTGAGGAATAGTTGAATTTCACAAGTAGCACCTGCCCGTATATTGTAAATCGGGTGATTTTGTGGGCAAAGCAACATCTTTGCCATGAGTTGGCAATGATCGAGTTTGTCAACGGTCAGGTCATAATATACTGTCTTCCTCGCGTCCAACAATATATATTCGTAGTTAGGCTTCACGCTGACAAAATACCCATCGTGGAAAGTTGAATACGAGTATACTGCATACGCCTGTAGCCGGTCTTTATTGATCAGTGGAATGCGTATATTAAAAAGAATAAATTCTGTAGTAACTCTTGTAGTGGTTTTTGCTACCTTCGCCAGCTCAAGTGGGTCAAGATCGGGTAACACTAAATTTTCGCTGATACTTGATGCTATCAGCTTGATTTGCTGGTTAAATTTATGCAAAGGAAATATCTTCACCAGAAAATTTCCATTCAAGTTCCAGATAACGTCAATAATGTCTTGTTGAACCTTTTTCGTCGAAGTTTATTTAGTACAATTGCGTCGTTATTTTGATTAACGCGTTTATACCTTGAAGCAAGTTGATTTACCGTTGCCGCTGTGTAAACGTCGTTCACTAGCGAGTTCTGCAAATGTTGTATCAGCTTCATTGCTTCATCTAATTTATCCTTGTAGAGCCAATAATCCGTCATATTCACATGTACCACAATATCCCCTGACGTCTTCGTAAGCCCAATTACCTCTCTTTCCTCATAAAATATACCTGACTTATCTTTACTTATTTCTACTTGTCCTTTTATTAATGGAAATATGCAAAGCAAAGATAGAATTGACATTATTACATTTTTATTTTTTACTCTTTTTGAAAGTCTTGGTTAATTTAAAATAGGGCTTTCATTTAATTTTTTCTCTTCATTTTTAACATGACTATTATCCGTAGGAAAAGGACAAACATTGTGAATCGCTCTTGTCGACACTCCATTGCTTGTTCTTACGTCTACCATTCTGCAAAAGCCATCTTTTCCAATTGTTGTCTTTATTACTCTCCCCCTCCTCCAATTCATTGAAGGAATATTTTCTTCTTTTAAAAGAACAAGTGCCCCTGGTTCAATATTATCGGACGGATTTTGCCATTTGTATCTTTTTTGAAGCTCGGACAAATATTCTAACGACCAACGCTTCCAAAATATTTCTGCATTAGATTGCACTGCCTTCCAGTGATCTTTCAACCCATGATAACTTTTATTATCATCAGAATCTACAAAAGTTGTAAATGGTTCTCCAATTAAAAAATGACTTGGGGTTAAAACTTGACAATCATTAGGATCATCTGATATTGGCGTTAAAGGTCTAGAATTTAAAATGGCCTCAATTTGCGCCATTAACGAACATATTTCGTCAAATGTCATAATACCTTCATTAACTCTGAAAAAATGTTTCTTGACCGACTTAACACACGCCTCCCATAATCCACCCATATGCGGCGACCTTGCGGGTATATTTTTCCACTCAATTTGTCTTTGAACACAAAAACTGTTAACTATTTGTAAGTGATTTTCTTCTTTAAACAATTCATAAACTTCATTTAAACTATTTGCAGCACCTATAAAATTAGTTCCGTTATCACTATAAATTTTTAACGGACAACTACGCCTTCCTACAAATCTTTTTAATGCTCCTATAAATGCTGCTGTTGACAAATTTGATACCACTTCCAAATGAACAGCTTTTGTCGCAAAACAAACAAAAAAACACAAACAAAAGCTTTATCTAATTTTTTTTCTCGTACTCTATGGTGTATAGTTATTGGACCCAAAAAATCTATGCCAACATTTAAAAATGGTCTAGTTCTAATCACTCTATCTCTTGGTAAGTTTCCCATTAATTGATGAATCGTTCTTGGTTCTGCTTTAAAACATCTATAACACTGATGAACCACTTTTCGAACGAGTTGCTTACCTCTTAAAGGCCAAAACCCTTGTCTAACAATTGCTAATAATCCCTGCTGTCCAACATGCAAATGTTTTTTATGCAAATAAATGACTAATAAATACACCCAGTCATCTTTATATGGAAGCAACATTGAATGCTTTGCTTCATATGACAAATTTGAATTTTGAATTCTGCCTCCAATCCGAATTATTCCGTCTTTATCCAGAATTGGAGTAAGTGACTTAATTTTCGACTTACCCGGCAGGTTCTTTTTTGTTTCCAACAGATTTTTCTCATCCATTAAGTACTTTTCTTGAATTGTTTTTACAATGATTTTAATCGCATCTCTATTATACTCAATCATTGATTTAATCGGTTTTTTCTGAATTTTATTAATAAATTCCAACACCCTTCCAACTACATTTTGGAAAAATTCAAAATTATTTCTATGGTTAATTCTTTCTAACCAATAATTATTAGTAATACTTACTAAAACTATTTTGCTTTTCTTAACACCTGGAAGATCTCTTATTACCTGCCAATTTGATACATAATTTTTTGGTGATTTTAAAAATGTCGGACCTTCGAACCATAATGTGTTATTAATTATTTCTCCCGCAAATAATCCCCTAGATATTAAATCAGCAGGATTTTCCTTTGTTCCTACATGTCTCCAGTTTTGTACATTACTATTTGCTTGTATAAAATTAACTCTATTAGACTCAAATATTTTTAGCAACGCTGGATCCGCTTTTAACCAACTTAAAACTATTTCGGAATCTGAATAAAAGTAAATATTTTTAAACTCCATTTTTAAGCTGTCAATAACCTTTTTCATTAATTCAACTACCAAAACTGCAGCACAAAGTTCTAGCCGTGGTACGGTTTCGATCCTAACTGGTGCCACTCGAGACTTTGCCGCTGCAATATTTGTTAAGATTTCGCCCATCGCGTTTACCGATTTTACATACACAACTGCTCCATAAGCTTCCATTGATGCATCAGCAAAACCATGTAGTTCAACCACTACGGGATTTTTATTATTATTTGTCTTTTAATTTTTAACTTATTCAAGTGTGGTAATTGATTTTTTATTTTATTCCAAATTTCTAAAATTTCATTGGGAATCTTTTTATCCCAATCAATATTCAGCTTCCATAATTTTTGCAGCAATATTTTTGCTTTTACCGTTACTGGACTTACTATACCTAAAGGATCAAAAAGCTTAGAAATATCCGATAACATACTCCTTTTTGTCATTTTTTCATCCCCTTCCCAATTGCATTTAAGTCCTAAGTCGTTTAAAGCAGGATTCCACACTACACCTAATGCCTTTACTGAACTCGCATTGTCCATTCCAATATCAAGTCTTACTTCACGATCTTCAACTGGAATATTTTTAAGCAATTTTACATGGTTTGAGCACCACTTCTTTAACGGAAATCCATATTTAAGTAAACTATTGTTTACTTCTTTTTGTAATTCCACCACCTCATCTAGACAATCACCACCAGTCATTAAGTCGTCCATATAAAAATCATTTTTTATTATTTTAGCCACTTCCGAATTTTTTTCTTTTTCTAAGTCGGCTATCATTTGCAGACATTTTACAGCTAAATACGGAGCTGCTGATGTCCCATATGTTACAGTTTTAAGAGCAAAAGTATTAATACTTTCCTTTGGGTTCCAACGCCAAAAGATCAGCTGAAACTTTTGATGATCTTCTGCTACCCATATCTGTCGATACATTTTTTCAATGTCTGCTGAAAACACATAGTGATGTTTTCTAAATCGTAACAAAATATTAAATAAGTCTTCTTGTAATCTCGGCCCAATAAACAACATTTCATTTAACGAAATGTTATTATAAGTTTTACAAGAAGCGTCAAATACGACTCTCAATTTTGTAGTCCTACTTTCTGGCCTTAAAACGCAGTGGTGGGGTAAATAATATTTAGATTTTAACTCTTGTACATTTTTTATTTCTTTCATGTGACCTAAAGCATGATACTGACGCAAAAAATCATCATATTGTTCCTTTAGTGAACTATTTGTATTCAACTTTCTTTCTAAGGAATAGAACCTTCTTTCGGCTTGCATCGATGAATCTCCTAATTTGTCAATGTTATTTTTAAATGGTAATGCAACAATAAATTTCCCATCATTACCTACTTTTAAACTCTCTTGAAAAAGCTCTTCACATTTAACTTCATCCTGAGTTTGTAATTTTTTACTTTGAACTTCTTCCAATTCCCAAAATTGTCTTAATTGTTCACCTAATTTGTCCTCACATGTTATCATTCCACAATACATTACGGACGAGTCCACAATTGCTGGCCCACAGGCTACCCAACCGAAAACTGTATCTTGAAGCATGACACCTTGACCAGCCATAGTCAGTCGACCTTCTTTCAATAGAGCATAGAACACTTCAGCACCTAACAACATGTCAATTTTACCTGGAACATTAAATTTCGGATCAGCCAACTTTATACCTTCCGGAATGTTTCCTCTTACGATTTGTTGTGAAGGCAAACTCGAAACAATTTTTGGAACCACTAAAGCACTAACTTGACTTTTAAAATCAGAAACTAAAGAATGAATCTCAATTGCAACATTTTCATTTACTTCAGATTTCCTCTCACCCACACCTTCAATTGTAAAACATTCATTATTTCCTTGAATGCCCAACTGATTTTTAAAATTTGTTGTTATTAAATTAACCTGTGATCCATTATCTAATAAAACACGCCCTTTAACAAATTCACCTCGAACATTTTTAACTTTGAGAATGACAGTCGACAAAAGAATTTGTTTATTAATTTTGTTTTTACCACTTCTTACTATTGCACTTTTAGCAGACACTTTCGGTTTATCTGTGTGCAGAAGTACATGATGATCTCCGTTGCATTTTCTACAACCGGAAAATGTGCAATTTCTTTTAAAATGGCCACCATTTAAACATTTTCCACATAATTTGTATTCAAATACTTTACTAATTCTCGCATTTACTGATAAATCCTTGAACTTCATACACTGTGATGGAAAATGTGTAACTTCACATCCCATCAGACATTTTCTTTTTATTAAACTCTCGGCTTTCTTCACGAAAGTACTGGAATTAATCGAATTTTCCTTTTTTACAAACGGCGTTTTACTTGCCTCTAATGCAAAAAACTCTTGATCTAAAAATTTAGTTAGATCGTCAATTTTTGGAATTTCATTTGAATTTGCCAAAAACGTTTCAAAATGCATACGTAAAGTATCATCCATCTTTCTTGACAACATGAAACAGACAAAAGCTTGAAGCAACTCGTTTGCCGACAAATTAGTTGCCCTAAGTGCCTGTAAACTTTCCAGTATTAAGTCCTGAAATTTTTTTTACATTATTTGCATTGGATGCATTGGGTGCATCTAACAAATTTTTAAAATATACTGCCGTTATGGCGCGCTTTCGGACAATAAATTCCATGCAATCGGATAATTTGCATTCGTCGCAGGTAAATTTGCTATTGTACTAGCAGCGGAACCTCTCAACTTGGACTTCAAAACACACATCTTTTGTGTAGCCGAAATATTTGTTGAATCTATCAGTTGTATAAACAGTTCCCTAAATGAGTTCCATTGTACGTAATCGCCGTAAAATACAGGAATCTCAACAGATGGCATTTTAAAATGCAAATTAGAACTAACAGATTTTTGTTCCTCGTGAGAATAATCCTCCGATGCCTCTTCATATAACCTCTGCAACTCATAAAAAATTTCTGTGAGATCATCATCCTCGTGTTCTTCAATATATGATAAAAAAATTTGTTCTGCTGTTTCGTAGAATTTCTCCACTATTTCAAACTTAACTCCATTTCTATTAAAGGAATTTATTTTTGCTTGAAGCGTATCTACTGCATATCGAAATTTCCTAACTATCCCCGAAGTTCCTACCTTTTTTCGACCGCTAGCCGAACTAACCACTCCCCCATCCTTTCTTTTAATCTGTATTGACTTGATCTTGTCAATACATTCAAAATACAGGGAAGAAATTTTCGCAAAATATTTTTTAATGCTGTAATCTGACTTTTTCACTTCATCCCACTGGCGCTCTAACAGGTTGTGATTTCTACTGAATTCGTCATATGCAGACATCAACTCTTTTAATTGAGTATCTGTCCTGTCCTCCGACATAACTTCCAAATCTTTCGACAGGTCGTTAAATATTGAAGTGATCAAATTTCCAAATTCAGTTTGAGCACTCACAACCTGATGAAGCTCAGTTTGATTAAGCAATTTTGTCATTTTGTTTAATCTTTCTAAATGTTATTTAAATTTTTGGAAAAGAAAACTTCAAATTTTTACTTTTCCTCCTAAGCAAATTTCCGATAAAAAGAAAAAATATACAAATTTTTCCTTTTCCGAATGATTTTCTTATATTTATTTAATCTATTTTAAACTCCTAAATGCCTCTTTTTTTTAAATTTAATTTTGGAAAATTTTCAAATTTTCACTTTTCCAAAATAAAGAAAAACCTTTTTTAAATATACTCAATATAATTTAAAAAAAAACTTACCGCGTTCCTTTCCTGGGGTCACCATAAATATTTAACCTTCAGCACGATCCCGTGGTCAATAATCTTCCTTCAGCACGATCCCGTGGTCCTTCCAGCCAAGTTCCGCTCAAGTGGTCTTAACAGTTGAACTGAACTGAATCGAATTAATTATCTTATCAGTCGTTAACAGCGAACGAACAAAAACAATCGACGACGACGACTTTGACTTTGACAGTGAAACTAGAAAACACGTCCGAACTATTTCAAAACCAAATTTAAAACACTTTTTATTTCACGGTTAAAAAGACACTGGCTTCGTTTTACCGAAGCCCTTTATTTATAAACTCTAAAAACTACCCTTATTTCTATTCTAATATAACATACTAGTTATTTTGTTATCAGACGATAGATAAGCGTCCTAAACAATCATACCTAAATAAATATGCTGATCATAAAACGACCAGACACATCTTTTAGGATAAGATTTGTAACCTAAATAAACTGGCTGATCACTAAGTAAATGATCAGACAGATTATTGCGGACTAGATACTGCTTATCTATCGCTTTGTTCACTTTATTAAACTACAAACAACACCAAACATTTCTTGGTGCTGTTTAGAAGTTTATACAATATTCTTGAAAAGACTCGAAAACTTCAAACTTCTTTCTGATCCGAAGAATCATTGCAAAATGACTGTGATCATCGATAAACGATACAAAATACTTTGATCCATCTATAGCAATTGGATCGAGTGATCCACAAACGTTAGAGTGTATTCTTTCCAGTAGTCGTTTCGCTCATATTTGCGTTCTATCAAAAGATTCTCGACATTGTTTACCCTCAACACACACATCAAAAAAACCGATTTTTACTGATTTTTGACTTGAGCTGGGAATCATGTTCATTTTCATCAGCGTATCCAAACCTTGCTGACCTATGTGTCCAAGTCGTCGATGCCATAGCATTACTTCTTCTTTCCTGCACAAACTAGCTTCGGGTTTCTTTTATGTAAATCTCCAACTCATATAAGTTTCCAGATATTTCCAAATATCCAGTCGTAAGTAACTTTCGGTTGACAATAATAAAAGCTTTATTACGCTGAAACTGCACGTCGGCTCCAGCACTTGTTAACTTGCGCATTGATAACAGATTATCTCGAAGTTCTGGTATAAACAGCAAGTCCTTCATAGCTAATACTACTCCAGTATTGCTAAGCCCTTGAATTTTTTCACATTGCTTAGCCAAAATTGATTGATTATCCTTAGCCACGTTGATTTCAACTGGAATTTTTAAATTTTTAAATCAGAAAAATACCACTTTTCATTTTCAAGATGATCACTCGCTCCAGAATCGAGTTTAAAAATTATCTTCTTCTGATTGGTGTTCACTATGCTTCTATCGACCATGAAACAAAATCCCTTACTGCTGTTAGCACGTTTATCCACACTTCGAGCTTCTCCAGATCGACAGTCCCTAGCCTGATGTCCAAACTTATTGCATTTAAAGCACTTTTCATTGTCATCTCCAGATCTACAATCCTTAGCTTGGTGTCCAATCTTGTTGCATTTGAAGCACTTTCCACTAAATTTTTTCTTGAAATTCTTCTTGCTTACAAACGCAATCTTCTCTTTAGATTCATGATCTTCTTCATGATAGTGATCATGTAACTTGATCTCCTCAACCAATAATCACTCTTTAGCAATTGCAAGTGACAGTTTACCCACATCCAAATTTTGAAGTTCCGTTACTAAAGGATCAAATTTCTCGGGTAAAGTTAGAAAGAATTGCGCGAGCAAATCGCCTTCTTCCATATTAGCTCCTGCCAATTTTAGTTGGTGCCCCAAATTTTCGAATGCATGTAAATGCGAGACCATTGTGTCACCGTTCTTCAACTACAATTCCGACTGCAAGCTTTCCCACATGGCCTAAGCAGTATCTTTATCTCTCACATAGCTGCAACTATCTGAATGTACAAAGCTCACCAGTCGTTATTTTGCCTTTCGGTCCTTCTTCAGAAACTCTGCCTTTTCTGCCGCTGTACTTGGTGGATCGCCGGTCAGAACGTCCTCCAAATTATGCGACTCCAAATGAATGTTCATCCGGAATTGCCAACCATCATAACCGCAACCATTAAATTGGGGTATACCATTAACATATGTATTGCCTATAACCTCTTGTAATTGGTATTTATTAAAGTGAAAAAAATTTGACAAATTAAATAAAATTTCGATAAGTTGGATTTCTAACAAAGACAAAATTCAAAGTGAAAAAAATTATTTGAAACATAATTTTTTAAGAAAACATTTTAACAAATGATTTTTAAGAATGTGTTGAATTCCAAATTTAACACATTTTTACAATTCACCTTATATAGTCTTATTAGTGCTAATATCAGCAAAAAATGCAAACAATGAATGTGGACCAAGTTGGTAAATTCATTGCTTGCATCATTTAACAACCGTTGCAGTTATTCTGCACATATTGAAATGCAATTCAATAATTAGGTCACTATTTCCCGTTGACAATTCAAAAAAACAAACGAAAACTGCTGTGTTACATATACTTTTAATAATAATATATTTTTGTTGATTCTATACATCAACACGAAGGAAGGAAATCTACGTATTATGGTCGATTTTCGAACGGCTCGACAACATAATTCGTCGAGATCCGACTGCAACAGAAGACCACCCCTACTTCATAAAAAAATCTTCACGCAACAATCGGTGAAAAATACAGCGAGATACAGGATGACATGTCAAGGACCTTGAGGCTGCTCAAAACCCAGTCGACTTCAGGACTTACTCCAGACGAATTCAGGACCTTCTTCAAGGTTTAAAGCATCAAGACCCACTTCAAGGGCCACAGCGCTAATCGCAAAAATAGTCATCGCGAGCACCATTGTTGTTAAACAAAATATAATAATTGGTGTTATACAATGGATGCTGAATGATGTATTGAACGCTGAATCAACAGTCAATTTAGTATTATTCCAGTAAAGCTAAAATCATTGAGCACCACAGAAATCATACAATTATTGAACAATTTTTATTCTAGAGAAAACGATTTGGAAGCGTATCTACGAATCTCCACGATAGAGATTACCTTAAGTGGCGACAGTTTTTTTTTTTATATTTTTAATGAAATGATCCATAAAAATCCAATCCCCAAAATTCAAAAGATGTGGTACCTCAAAACCAATGTATTTGGAGAAGCTGAGAAATTTATACAAAATCTTTTTTTAACTGAAGATAACTATATTACAGCATGGACGATGTTACAGAACCGCAACAACAATAATAGGTTAATAGTAACGTCGCTAATGGAAAAGTTGTTGGGATAGGAAAGTATCCCCATGATACTCCATCAGTAGCACCGTTAAAAGGTCTTCATGACACAACAGAAGAGACGTTGTTGGCATTGGGACACTTTGGAGTGGAAACTAGCTCCTGGGATCCAATCCTACTGTACCTGTTTCTCAAAAAATTGGATAGGAACACGCATATGCTCTATGAACAATCACTGGAAAGGCCTAGAGAGCTGCCTTCCCTCGATAACTTTCTAAGGTTTCTGGAGACAAGATTTCAGTCACAAGAGGCAATTGGTCAAAAGGGAAGATCATCATAAGCAGAAACTTTAAACTCTGTAAACAATCAAAATATGCAAACTATGCAATGAACAGCAACATACACTTTATGCATGCTAGAAGTTTCTGCAGCTACCGGTCAACAAAAGGATATTGCATTTAAAAACGAACAAACTTTAATGAAATTGATTGAAATCAAAACATTTTGCGAAGGATTGCGCAGCAAAAAATTGTTCGAAATATGAACACAAACATAGCACACTTGTTCATTTCGACAACAACAGCGGAATTAGAACAGCAAACGAAACCACATCCGCCAGTAATTCGGCCCAGCAGTCTATCACTCTGGCAGCATCAAAAGGGTCGCATCAGCAAGGATACGTTCTCCTTAGCATCGCAGTGGTTAAACTGTTTGCTAACAATGGTCAAGTCATGGATTGCAGAGCGATTCTGAACTCTGGGTCACAGGTCAATATAATGACTAAAATGTTGGCAAATCAATTGGGACCGTCATTGAAGCCAGCAGCTATGACAATCGAAGGGAATGGGAATGGCAAGAAGGAACCACATAGTCGAGTAAATGTAAATTTAAAATCAAAAATTTACAAATACTCGACTCGATTAGAAACCTTTGTACTTCCCTATATTATAACGCACCAGCCAATGTAGAATTTGGACATTTCTAGATGGAATTTTTCCACGATGTCTTAGCAGCAGGAAAAATTGCCCTAGAAAAAGGATAAACAAATGAACTTTGAATGACAATTGAACATTTAAAAATTTCAGTGGCAGCAATGAAAACATTGTCAATAAAGAATTTTCTTTTGAGAAAAAAAAAATAATTGTGTTAAAACTTTGCAAAGCAGTTATTAATTTTTATTTAGATACTCGTTTGTTTTACGAAAGCAATCAAATATTGAAGCAACAAAATTTTTAAAGAACTAAATTCACTAAACGTATTTAGTTTTAATTGTAATAAAAATAACTTTTATATTACGATTATTTATGTATGTAAGCTTCTCCAGATCGACAGTCCCTAGCCTGATGTCCAAACTTATTGCATTTGAAGCACTTTTCATTGTCATCTCCAGATCTACAATCCTTAGCTTGGTGTCCAATCTTGTTGCATTTGAAGCACTTTCCACTAAATTTTTTCTTGAAATTCTTCTTGCTTACAAACGCAATCTTCTCTTTAGATTCATGATCTTCTTCATGATAGTGATCATGTAACTTGATCTCCTCAACCAATAATCACTCTTTAGCAATTGCAAGTGACAGTTTACCCACATCCAAATTTTGAAGTTCCGTTACTAAAGGATCAAATTTCTCGGGTAAAGTTAGAAAGAATTGCGCGAGCAAATCGCCTTCTTCCATATTAGCTCCTGCCAATTTTAGTTGGTGCCCCAAATTTTCGAATGCATGTAAATGCGAGACCATTGTGTCACCGTTCTTCAACTACAATTCCGACTGCAAGCTTTCCCACATGGCCTAAGCAGTATCTTTATCTCTCACATAGCTGCAACTATCTGAATGTACAAAGCTCACCAGTCGTTATTTTGCCTTTCGGTCCTTCTTCAGAAACTCTGCCTTTTCTGCCGCTGTACTTGGTGGATCGCCGGTCAGAACGTCCTCCAAATTATGCGACTCCAAATGAATGTTCATCCGGAATTGCCAACCATCATTACCGCAACCATTAAATTGGGGTATACCATTAACATATGTATCGCCTATAACCTCTTGTAATTGGTATTTATTAAAGTGAAAAAAATTTGACAAATTAAATAAAATTTCGATAAGTTGGATTTCTAACAAAGACAAAATTCAAAGTGAAAAAAATTATTTGAAACATAATTTTTTAAGAAAACATTTTAACAAATGATTTTTAAGAATGTGTTGAATTCCAAATTTAACACATTTTTACAATTCACCTTATATAGTCTTATTAGTGCTAATATCAGCAAAAAATGCAAACAATGAATGTGGGCCAAGTTGGTAAATTCATTGCTTGCATCATTTAACAACCGTTGCAGTTATTCTGCACATATTGAAATGCAATTCAATAATTAGGTCACTATTTCCCGTTGACAATTCAAAAAAACAAACGAAAACTGCTGTGTTACATATACTTTTAATAATAATATATTTTTGTTGATTCTATACATCAACACGAAGGAAGGAAATCTACGTATTATGGTCGATTTTCGAACGGCTCGACAACATAATTCGTCGAGATCCGACTGCAACAGAAGACCACCCCTACTTCATAAAAAAATCTTCACGCAACAATCGGTGAAAAATACAGCGAGATACAGGATGACATGTCAAGGACCTTGAGGCTGCTCAAAACCCAGTCGACTTCAGGACTTACTCCAGACGAATTCAGGACCTTCTTCAAGGTTTAAAGCATCAAGACCCACTTCAAGGGCCACAGCGCTAATCGCAAAAATAGTCATCGCGAGCACCATTGTTGTTAAACAAAATATAATAATTGGTGTTATACAATGGATGCTGAATGATGTATTGAACGCTGAATCAACAGTCAATTTAGTATTATTCCAGTAAAGCTAAAATCATTGAGCACCACAGAAATCATACAATTATTGAACAATTTTTATTCTAGAGAAAACGATTTGGAAGCGTATCTACGAATCTCCACGATAGAGATTACCTTAAGTGGCGACAGTTTTTTTTTTTATATTTTTAATGAAATGATCCATAAAAATCCAATCCCCAAAATTCAAAAGATGTGGTACCTCAAAACCAATGTATTTGGAGAAGCTGAGAAATTTATACAAAATCTTTTTTTAACTGAAGATAACTATATTACAGCATGGACGATGTTACAGAACCGCAACAACAATAATAGGTTAATAGTAACGTCGCTAATGGTAAAGTTGTTGGGATAGGCAAAGTATCCCCATGATACTCCATCAGTAGCACCGTTAAAAGGTCTTCATGACACAACAGAAGAGACGTTGTTGGCATTGGGACACTTTGGAGTGGAAACTAGCTCCTGGGATCCAATCCTACTGTACCTGTTTCTCAAAAAATTGGATAGGAACACGCATATGCTCTATGAACAATCACTGGAAAGGCCTAGAGAGCTGCCTTCCCTCGATAACTTTCTAAGGTTTCTGGAGACAAGATTTCAGTCACAAGAGGCAATTGGTCAAAAGGGAAGATCATCATAAGCAGAAACTTTAAACTCTGTAAACAATCAAAATATGCAAACTATGCAATGAACAGCAACATACACTTTATGCATGCTAGAAGTTTCTGCAGCTACCGGTCAACAAAAGGATATTGCATTTAAAAACGAACAAACTTTAATGAAATTGATTGAAATCAAAACATTTTGCGAAGGACTGCGCAGCAAAAAATTGTTCGAAATATGAACACAAACATAACACACTTGTTCATTTCGACAACAACAGCGGAATCAGAACAGCAAACGAAACCACATCCGCCAGTAATTCGGCCCAGCAGTCTATCACTCTGGCAGCATCAAAAGGGTCGCATCAGCAAGGATACGTTCTCTTAGCATCGCAGTGGTTAAACTGTTTGCTAACAATGGTCAAGTCATGGATTGCAGAGCGATTCTGAACTCTGGGTCACAGGTCAATATAATGACTAAAATGTTGGCAAATCAATTGGGACCGTCATTGAAGCCAGCAGCTATGACAATCGAAGGGAATGGGAATGGCAAGAAGGAACCATATAGTCGAGTAAATGTAAATTTAAAATCAAAAATTTACAAATACTCGACTCGATTAGAAACCTTTGTACTTCCCTATATTATAACGCACCAGCCAATGTAGAATTTGGACATTTCTAGATGGAATTTTTCCACGATGTCTTAGCAGCAGGAAAAATTGCCCTAGAAAAAGGATAAACAAATGAACTTTGAATGACAATTGAACATTTAAAAATTTCAGTGGCAGCAATGAAAACATTGTCAATAAAGAATTTTCTTTTGAGAAAAAAAAAATAATTGTGTTAAAACTTTGCAAAGCAGTTATTAATTTTTATTTAGATACTCGTTTGTTTTACGAAAGCAATCAAATATTGAAGCAACAAAATTTTTAAAGAACTAAATTCACTAAACGTATTTAGTTTTAATTGTAATAAAAATAACTTTTATATTACGATTATTTATGTATGTAAGCTTCTCCAGATCGACAGTCCCTAGCCTGATGTCCAAACTTATTGCATTTGAAGCACTTTTCATTGTCATCTCCAGATCTACAATCCTTAGCTTGGTGTCCAATCTTGTTGCATTTGAAGCACTTTCCACTAAATTTTTTCTTGAAATTCTTCTTGCTTACAAACGCAATCTTCTCTTTAGATTCATGATCTTCTTCATGATAGTGATCATGTAACTTGATCTCCTCAACCAATAATCACTCTTTAGCAATTGCAAGTGACAGTTTACCCACATCCAAATTTTGAAGTTCCGTTACTAAAGGATCAAATTTCTCGGGTAAAGTTAGAAAGAATTGCGCGAGCAAATCGCCTTCTTCCATATTAGCTCCTGCCAATTTTAGTTGGTGCCCCAAATTTTCGAATGCATGTAAATGCGAGACCATTGTGTCACCGTTCTTCAACTACAATTCCGACTGCAAGCTTTCCCACATGGCCTAAGCAGTATCTTTATCTCTCACATAGCTGCAACTATCTGAATGTACAAAGCTCACCAGTCGTTATTTTGCCTTTCGGTCCTTCTTCAGAAACTCTGCCTTTTCTGCCGCTGTACTTGGTGGATCGCCGGTCAGAACGTCCTCCAAATTATGCGACTCCAAATGAATGTTCATCCGGAATTGCCAACCATCATTACCGCAACCATTAAATTGGGGTATACCATTAACATATGTATCGCCTATAACCTCTTGTAATTGGTATTTATTAAAGTGAAAAAAATTTGACAAATTAAATAAAATTTCGATAAGTTGGATTTCTAACAAAGACAAAATTCAAAGTGAAAAAAATTATTTGAAACATAATTTTTTAAGAAAACATTTTAACAAATGATTTTTAAGAATGTGTTGAATTCCAAATTTAACACATTTTTACAATTCACCTTATATAGTCTTATTAGTGCTAATATCAGCAAAAAATGCAAACAATGAATGTGGGCCAAGTTGGTAAATTCATTGCTTGCATCATTTAACAACCGTTGCAGTTATTCTGCACATATTGAAATGCAATTCAATAATTAGGTCACTATTTCCCGTTGACAATTCAAAAAAACAAACGAAAACTGCTGTGTTACATATACTTTTAATAATAATATATTTTTGTTGATTCTATACATCAACACGAAGGAAGGAAATCTACGTATTATGGTCGATTTTCGAACGGCTCGACAACATAATTCGTCGAGATCCGACTGCAACAGAAGACCACCCCTACTTCATAAAAAAATCTTCACGCAACAATCGGTGAAAAATACAGCGAGATACAGGATGACATGTCAAGGACCTTGAGGCTGCTCAAAACCCAGTCGACTTCAGGACTTACTCCAGACGAATTCAGGACCTTCTTCAAGGTTTAAAGCATCAAGACCCACTTCAAGGGCCACAGCGCTAATCGCAAAAATAGTCATCGCGAGCACCATTGTTGTTAAACAAAATATAATAATTGGTGTTATACAATGGATGCTGAATGATGTATTGAACGCTGAATCAACAGTCAATTTAGTATTATTCCAGTAAAGCTAAAATCATTGAGCACCACAGAAATCATACAATTATTGAACAATTTTTATTCTAGAGAAAACGATTTGGAAGCGTATCTACGAATCTCCACGATAGAGATTACCTTAAGTGGCGACAGTTTTTTTTTTTATATTTTTAATGAAATGATCCATAAAAATCCAATCCCCAAAATTCAAAAGATGTGGTACCTCAAAACCAATGTATTTGGAGAAGCTGAGAAATTTATACAAAATCTTTTTTTAACTGAAGATAACTATATTACAGCATGGACGATGTTACAGAACCGCAACAACAATAATAGGTTAATAGTAACGTCGCTAATGGTAAAGTTGTTGGGATAGGCAAAGTATCCCCATGATACTCCATCAGTAGCACCGTTAAAAGGTCTTCATGACACAACAGAAGAGACGTTGTTGGCATTGGGACACTTTGGAGTGGAAACTAGCTCCTGGGATCCAATCCTACTGTACCTGTTTCTCAAAAAATTGGATAGGAACACGCATATGCTCTATGAACAATCACTGGAAAGGCCTAGAGAGCTGCCTTCCCTCGATAACTTTCTAAGGTTTCTGGAGACAAGATTTCAGTCACAAGAGGCAATTGGTCAAAAGGGAAGATCATCATAAGCAGAAACTTTAAACTCTGTAAACAATCAAAATATGCAAACTATGCAATGAACAGCAACATACACTTTATGCATGCTAGAAGTTTCTGCAGCTACCGGTCAACAAAAGGATATTGCATTTAAAAACGAACAAACTTTAATGAAATTGATTGAAATCAAAACATTTTGCGAAGGACTGCGCAGCAAAAAATTGTTCGAAATATGAACACAAACATAACACACTTGTTCATTTCGACAACAACAGCGGAATCAGAACAGCAAACGAAACCACATCCGCCAGTAATTCGGCCCAGCAGTCTATCACTCTGGCAGCATCAAAAGGGTCGCATCAGCAAGGATACGTTCTCCTTAGCATCGCAGTGGTTAAACTGTTTGCTAACAATGGTCAAGTCATGGATTGCAGAGCGATTCTGAACTCTGGGTCACAGGTCAATATAATGACTAAAATGTTGGCAAATCAATTGGGACCGTCATTGAAGCCAGCAGCTATGACAATCGAAGGGAATGGGAATGGCAAGAAGGAACCATATAGTCGAGTAAATGTAAATTTAAAATCAAAAATTTACAAATACTCGACTCGATTAGAAACCTTTGTACTTCCCTATATTATAACGCACCAGCCAATGTAGAATTTGGACATTTCTAGATGGAATTTTTCCACGATGTCTTAGCAGCAGGAAAAATTGCCCTAGAAAAAGGATAAACAAATGAACTTTGAATGACAATTGAACATTTAAAAATTTCAGTGGCAGCAATGAAAACATTGTCAATAAAGAATTTTCTTTTGAGAAAAAAAAAATAATTGTGTTAAAACTTTGCAAAGCAGTTATTAATTTTTATTTAGATACTCGTTTGTTTTACGAAAGCAATCAAATATTGAAGCAACAAAATTTTTAAAGAACTAAATTCACTAAACGTATTTAGTTTTAATTGTAATAAAAATAACTTTTATATTACGATTATTTATGTATGTAAGTATCTATAATTGTGAATTTTTTGCAACAAATTTTCTAAGATATGAAAATAATAAAATATAAATTTGTTATTACTTTCAAAGGTCATGTTGTAAATTTTCTTAGCGAATTGCGAAACATAGTCAGCACGTTTAAGTCCAAATATATATCGAGCAATATTATTAAAGACAACGTTTGCTTGCTTATATAGTCACAATTGGCAAAGATCTCACACCCGTAAATAAGAGTAGGAATGAGATATGTTTTTGCAAGTAATATTCTGATTCTTAAGGGTGTAAAAAATTGTGTTGTCCATAAACTTCGAAGCATTCCATAAACTTTACCGATTGTGCTAACTATGTAGTTGTTCCATGTTAATGTTCTGTTGAATGTAATATCTAGATTTTTAGCAGTGTTACCACATTCAATTGTACTATTGTTTAATATTATTGTTGGTGGTGGTAAAGGGTAATAACTTTTTTTAAATGACGATACATTTTTATTTTTTCGGGTTAAGACATAGGCCATTATTTGTTGCCCATTTCGCAATATTGGGAAGATCGCAGTTAAGGTCAGATACACAGTTAGATATATACGCACGATTACAACTAACATATAATTGGACGTCATCAGCATACATGTGCACATTATATTTTTTTACTGCCAACGGAAGGTCATTTACATTAATGGAGAAAAGTAATGGTCCTAGGACAGAACCCTGAGGAACGCCTCTGTGGACAGCCATAAATTCTGATGCAGTATTATTTGCATATACTGCTTGATATCTATCATTTAGGTAAGAGGATATAAGTTTAGTTGCTGTCAAAGAAAAGTTAAATATTTTTGAAAGTTTCGTTTGTAGTATTTCGTGGTCTACCGTGTTAAAGGCTTTAAAATGATCTAAAAGAACTAAAAAATTAATTTTGTCGTCTTTTGCCACTCGAAGTTCTTCTGTTATATCGATTAATTCAGTTGAACAACTTCGCTTAACTCTAAACCCAGATTGTCGATCAGTTAATAACGAGTGCTCAAGAATAAATTTGCTCATTTGTTTATGCAAAATCAGTTCAAGTGCTTTGGACACATAAGACAAAATTGCAATAGGTCGGTATTCATTTGCAGATTTTGGAATTGGTACAATTCGCGATTTTTTTCCAAACTTTAGGGAAAATTAAAGTAGTCAATATGGTATTGAAAATATGTGTCAGATATGGGAGAAGGATAGGTAGTAAAGCTTTTAAAAAAGGGGATGAATTTCGTCAACTCCAATGGCATTAGATTTAATGGTCAAAAAACTTTCAAGAACATCAACTTGTTCCACACAGGCAAAACTAAAAGTGGTATCATTATCAAGTACACTTGTGGCATCTAGGTAGTAATTTTGGGTCACTATTGGCAAGAAAATATTTATAAAATTATAATTTAACTCATCAACATTAACTACACAGCTTATGTCCGATTTTTTACTGTCAATACCTAGATTTTTTTACTCTTTCCACGTTTGTTTACTTCCTATCGCAGTACTAAATTTTGTGTCATAAAACTTTGTTTTTGCCTCTTTAATTTGTTTAATTACTTTATTTCTGATTTGTTATATTTTTTAGCTGCGGTATTTTATAACGTTTCCATCGACTGTAGGCATCGCGCTCATTTATTGAGTTTTTAATTAAATTGTTAAACCACGGTCGCTGTTGAGGTCTAATGAGTTTTTTTCTAATAGGAACTAACTCGTCAAATAGGTTATTTATATTATTTTGTAAAAAAGACACCTGTTCGTCAGTTGAAGTCATTTTGTAAATGTCATCTCACCTTATATTTCCAATTTCATTCTCAAGAAGCGTATAATTAATTTTTTTAAAGTCACGGTAAGAAATTTTTTTTAGGAAAATGAGGTCATGTTTTGAAAAAATAGGAGTAGAAAGTTGGTCATAAAGAAGAGCCTTAGATTTATTATTTACAAAAAAGAGATCAAGTAGAGTATTAACTGTTTTAGTAAAATGTGTGGGTGTCATTGTATTAACCGAAGTTAGTACTTACGATTGCATATTAAAAATTAAAAGCTCATCTGTCAATATTACTATTAAAGTCACCTGCGATAACTATGTCTTTATATGAAAGAGAAATGTGCTCTATAATATTTAAAAGTGGTCCGATATCAACTTTGCTATTCGGCCTGTATACACAACCAACAAGAATATTATTGGGACCATTCACAAGACAAACAAACAAATATTCAATAGCACTATCGACAGAAGACCTACAATGAATTTTACACACTATAGAACTTCTTACAAAAATAGCAGTGCCTCCTGCGTGACTCTGCCAATCGGCACGAAATAGTTTAAACCCGTTTAATTTGAAAAGACTATCTTGCATATTTTCGCTAAACCATGTTTCCGTAATACAAATCACGTCTACATTAGACTCTTTGAAAATGTATCTTAATTCGTCGATTTTTTTTGATTAAGCTTTGCGCATTAATGTGGTATATTTTTAAGCCTTTTTTTGTTTACAAAATACATGAATCAATTTGAAAACAGAATCTTTGGAACGAAAATAACCATTATTTAGGCCACTCAACATTGGTACAAATTAATTTATTTCCTATAACAGCGCGTGCAAAAGCTAGATTGAAAACTATTATCTGTTGCAATTATTGATAAAAGTAAATAATAAGATTGCTAACAAAAAAATTCATCATATTGACAGTAGATATATAACATTTGAGGAATAAACAAAATAAATACTCAAATGTTTTTTGGTGAATTATTATTTGAATAAAATTTGCGGTTTTTGTACCACTGTGCAGCTTAAGACTCACGAAAAAGAGAGTTTGCATCGTCGTCGCGAAGCTGCTCAGCAGTGAGAGAGTGCGTGTTGTTGCTGCTGCTCGCATTAGAAGAACGAGTGTGTTGTCTGACAAGACATTTAAGTTTGTCTATGCTCTCGAAGCATGTTGCATTTTAATTGTCTTCGAATTTAACGAAGACCAAACCACGCAGTGTATATGCAGTTGACAATTGTTGTTGTTTTTTATACCGTGTCGCTGCCTGGAGAATTTCGTAGTTTTCTTTGGTCAGACTTTCGTTGAGGTAGACCGGCTGATCGGAATCAAAGTCAGCGTGGTGCAGTCGGACACCATCGCGAGTTTTGCGCTTAAATTTCGATTGCGATTAGCGTAGAGTTTCTCTCAAATGCAGATTCCAGTTTGATAATAACCGTTGGATCAGTAGAATTGCGCGTGTTGTTTGTGCGTTTAAGCCGATAAATGTTTTTAACATTCGGCATCGGAGTGGCAGTTGTAGTGCACAGGTGTTTAAATATATCGAACAAATTTTCATTAGCATAGAACGGAATGCCGTTGAGTCGAAGGTCAGTCGCGACCGCTGAATTTTCTTGTCGGGATATCTTTGATTTTAGTTCGTTTAATTCAGCTCGAAGCGATCAAACTTCTGAAACTGAATTTTCGAGATGAGCCACTCTTTCAGTGACTGCATTCAGATCACGGCGCATGTCGGCGATTTTGCTGCCCAGCGCCTAGAGAATCTTCTTCTCCGGCTCTTGGATTTTAGCACCAATCAGCTCACTCATTTTGTTGAAGCGCTGGTCCATTAATTTCCAATGTCGCGGAGAATCAGCGTAATCGGTAAGCTTTGGTGTTTTGGAAAGTGGCAGAGCTTGCGCAAATTCATTTCTGCGCTTAGGTGCTGCCGTTGTTGTTGTTGGAGGTGGTGTTGTTGTTGTTAAACACGGCGTTGCAGACGGCAAACCAATTTTGAGTTGAGATGCTTCGGCTGATGCTGTTACTGCTGACATTGTTTATGTTTGTTTTGTTTTCTTTCGCAGCTGTTCGTTTAATTGATATACAGGGTGGCGCAAAATTAATCACCCTATTGGAAGATGCTCTCATTTTTGCAAATGGCCGCCAATGTCAAATCTGTTTTGACATTTGTGGACTAGACAGATATAGAATACAAGTGAATAAGCCATGGAGCGATACACTCCCCAAGAACGCGGAATAATTGTGTCTATTTTTTTGCGTAACAATTCGTCTGTGGTGTTGGCAAAAATCATAATGAGCGATGAGGCTCATTTTCACCTCAGCGGGTACGTGAACAAGCAAAATTATCGCTTCTGGGGAACCGAAAATCCGCGAGTGATGCACGAGAAGCCATTACACCCGCTCAAAGTGACTGCGTGGTGCGCTGTTCACGCTGGAGGAGTCATCGGGCCGAACGCCGCGGGTCAAACGACAACAGTGGACGGTGCGCGCTATAGGGCAATGTTGACCGAGTTTTTTCTGCCCGAACTGGACGAATTAGGACTGGTGGACATGTGGTTCCAACAGGACGGAGCAACAGCACACACTGCACGAGCCACAACCGACATTCTGAAGGCCGCGTTTCCGGGTCGCTTAATTTTAGTTTTGGCGATTTGCACTGGCCCGCCAGATCGCCCGATTTAACGGTCCCGGACTTCTTTTTATGGGGTTTTTTGAAGTCTCGTGTTTACATCAACAAGCCTGAGACCTTGGAAGCCCTCAAGGAAAATATCCGACACGAATGCGAGAATTTATCGCCCGAAACTCTCGCCGAAGTGATGGAAAATGCCATAAAACGAGCCCGTATGGCAATCAATTGTGACGGCGCCCATTTATCCGATATCATCTTCTCGACTTAACACAATTAATTCTAAAGGTCTAAATAAACAGAATCGAAGTTTTTTATTTAGAAAAAAAATAAGAGCCAAACAACATCGGATGACTTCTTTTGCGCCACCTTGTATATATATGTATATATATATATATATATATATATATATATATATATATATATATATATATATATATATATATATATATATATATATATATATATATATATATATATATATATATATATATATATATATATATATATATATATATATATATATATATATATATATATATATATATATATATATATATATGTATATATATATGTATGTACTTGCAAAAAATTCAGCAATAATAGTTTTGCAAATAATTATTTAAATTGAACTTTCAATTATATTGTTTTAAAAAGGTGTTATTTTAATAAACTCCGCAGCGCTTGAAATACACAACCGTTCCGTTGTTGATTTGTTGTTAAATAAATATATACCATAAAAATCGGTGAAATATGATATGTAGCAGTTCTGTTTTTACTTTGTACTTTTATTAATGTTGATAACACTTTTGCTTTTAATTTACAATTCAATTGACAACACTAAATGTTTTTTATATAAGTATGCAACATTGATTGAAGTTCGAATGTGTAATACAGTCGTCTCACTCTTACACATATGTTTTAAGCTAGTTCATTTTGATATTCATTTTAAGTTCAAAGCTCAGTTGTCAAGCTATAAAAATAAATTGTGATATAAAAATTGTCACATTACGCGTGAGCGAACGACGCAGAGAACAATAAGAAGGCACTCTTCGTGTCGGGCATTACACTGTCCTTACAACAAACACAAAAAATGTTGTTGTACAACAGCAAGAACTCAGCAACAACCACATTGAATTGTTTTTGGACGCTGCTTGTGTGTAATTTGTTGTTTTAGGTGAATAATAAATCAGCTGTTCAAATTTTGCGCAGCCGAAAATGAGAATTTTTTTATTTAATCATAAATTGCAATAATACAATACTTCTCTTTACATCGAAGTGAATAGATTCTCTAAGATAGTAATATAAGGAACATTTCGATATGCATAAAGTATTAATTCATGCGGTAAAAAGCACACAATCATTGAAAAATGTTAAAGGTTCCGCTGAAAAATTTTTTGGCCGACAGTGGTGCCGCTTCATTACCAAACAAGAAAAGGCTAAATCCGTAGAAAAATTAAACTTATCGGGTAAAAATTAATTTATATTATTTTTCTAATATTATAACGAACAATTTGATTTGTGAAGCGAACATTATTAAAAAATAAATTAAATATATCGAATCACGCTCATTTTTAGTTCGTAGTTTTGTATTCCTACGAAAATGTTAAATACTGAATATTAACGGGTTATTTGCACTGTAATTATTTTAATTAATTAATTTTTTGCATAGAAATATGTGGTTTATACGGGGTAGTAGTAGTTTTAGTCGGCCAGCTAACTTTTATTTGTTCTTAATTGACAACACTGTCGGCCCGCAAACTTTTTCACGGAACCTTCAGTAGTAATTCAGTGATTATGAACTTATTTCTGAATTGAGTTGTATTTTATGTGTACCAAAAGACTCTAGAAATGTATATATATTGAAATGTATTCTTTAAACAGTAAAAAATTACAAAGAATCTTAAAAATTGAACAGCTGTTTAATTATTCCCCATACTATTTCCATCTTTCGTTTTTTTCCAAAAATTTGGAAAAAGGTTCATAGATAATCTTTTGAAATGTTATTATTATTATTAAATTTATCTTGAAACCAGATTTTTGCAACATCATTAAAATAAAATTAAAAGTTGTATTAATAACATATTAACAAGTTTATTTTTCGATACAAATAATGTATACTACGAAAGCGTTCTAAAAATAGTACAATATAAAAATAAACACCTCTGGTTTCAAAAATTGTTCTCCTCTTTGCTTTGTGCAAAACACAATTTCATCGAATATTTGCAATTTAAGGAGATTGCCTGTATGTTTAGAGTTTTAAAGATGTGCCCTAAGTTTAAACTATTAAAAATACAAATATTCACATGTCTTTTGTGCATTGATTTCATTGCATTTATAATTTTTTCAAATTTTTTCAAATTTATGAATATCAGCGAATTAAATCAGCTGATTTATTTATTAAGCAAATTCTTCTTATTTTTGACATTTCTTCATCTACACTGTCTGTGAAATGCTCAATTTGAAAAAGTTGACGCTCTCAAGTAGCTACTAAGAGGAGTCTCCTGTCTTTTTATAGTTTTTGGTGAACAGTTTGTTGAACAGTGGAGGCTGGTAGCCAAAAACTATAAAAAGACAGGAGACTCCTCTCAGTAGCTACTTGAGAGCGTCAACTTTTTCAAATTGAGCATTTCACAGACAGTGTAGATGAAGAAATGTCAAAAATAAGGTGAATTTGCTTAATAAATAAATCAGCTGATTTAATTCGCTGATATTCATAAATTTAAAAAAATTTGTAAAAATTATAAATGCAATGAAATCAATGCACAAAAGACATGTGAATATTTGTATTTTTTTTTTTTTTTTTTTTTTAAAAATTCTTTTATTTATTGAATCTTCTTGGCTTAAGAACTAACAATAAGTTTTTTAAATCTTAAAACTAAACGATACATTACACATCTAAAGTAACTGTAGTTGATAAATAATTGTAAATTTCATAAAATTATTACAAATTCAGAATAAAACATAAATTGCATATATATATTTGCATAGGCTGCGAACATCGTGGTCAATGCGATACAGTGCATCATGGGACCTTAAATCATGTGAAGATTTGTAAAAATTTATATTCGTAGAAAGCCAATGCGACCTGGCGCATCATGGGGCTTTACTTGTACTTGTTGGTATTTCTGGAGAGGGCCAGTGCGACCTAGCGCATCATGGGGCCTTAAGTGAATGAGTTAACATTTTCGTAGAAAGCCAATGCGACCTAGCGCATCATAGGGCCTTAGGTGGATGAGTTAAAATTTTCGGAGACGGCCAATGCGACCTAGCGCATCTTAGGGCCTTGTATAGTTAAATGCTATTTATGTACAGACCAATGCGACCTAGCGCATCATGGGGTCTTAGCATAATATACAAGTGTATACAATTGTATGGTGTATCATGTGGATGCAGATTACATGGCTGGGAGATCGTTTCTTCGGAGACGGGATGTCTGAATTGTATTTACCAATGATCGTGCCAACGGGTTGGGGTGAATTGTCAGTTTCTGGAGGTAGCTCTGCTTTATGCGCATGGCTTCATCTTTAACCATAGGCAAATTAAGATCTTTATGAATATTTTCATTTCTTAAAAACCATGGTGCTCCAGTGATCGTTCTAAGTATTTTGGACTGAGCCCTCTGTATTAGTTCGATATTAGTTTTGCTTGTGTTACACCACAGCTGGATGCCATAAGTCCATATTGGCTTTAGAATGCTACTATACAGGAGTACTTTGTATTCCAAGCTTAGTGTAGATCGATGGTTAATAAGCCAGTGCATGCTATTTGCTTTTAGTCTTAAGTGTGTCCTTTTAGCTTCAATGTGCTTCCGCCATGTTAGTCGTCTGTCTAAATGAATACCAAGGTAAGTGACTTCATTTGATTGCGGAATTATAGTATTATTAAGAGTAACTGCCGGACATGTACCCATTCTTAATGTAAATGTGACATGTTTACACTTTTGCTCATTTACTTTTATTCGCCATTTCGACAGCCACGTTTCTACAAGTTTCAAGTGTGCACCTAAGTCTCTGGATGCTTTTATTAGGCATTTATTGCTGCAAAGGATAGCAGTATCATCAGCAAATGTTGACGTAGTTAAACCAGGATTCGTTGGCATGTCTGAGGTAAACAGGACATAAAGAATGGGCCCAAGAACGCTTCCTTGAGGAACACCCGCTTCAATTACATTGTCTTTCGTTATAAATTCTTTGACCCTTACTCTGAATGTTCGATTTTTTAGGTATGATTCTAGTATATTATGAAAGCTAGTAGGGAGCAAACACTTTAATTTGTACACAAGACCTTCATGCCATACTCTATCAAATGCCTGAGCAACATCAAGAAAAATTGCTGAGCAGTATTCTCGAATCTCAAAGGCTTTTCTTATCACATTAGTTATACGATTCACCTGTTCTATGGTTCCATGGTTTTTGCGGAAGCCAAATTGATGGGATGGTATAATGTTACGATCAATTAAATGTGTTAGTTTTGATAGTAGCAATTTCTCGAAAAGTTTGGACAGGCACGGAAGTAGACTTATAGGTCTGTATGAAGAAGGTAATGTTTTGTCTTTTCCAGGCTTTGGTATCATTATAATGAGTGATTTTTTCCACGCCATCGGAAAGTATCCAGTTCGAAGAATCGCATTAAATAGTAGTGTGATAAGCTCAACCGCTGTACTTGGTAGTTCGATAATCATTTTCGGAGTTATAAGATCATACCCAGGGCTTTTTTGGATTTAGGTCGTTTCTTATGATATTTTTAACCTCATCACGGTTTAAAACAACTGGCACCGTTCTATAACTTGAAAGGTTAGTTAAGGAAGGAATTACAAATCCCTGAGTAGGCGGATTTGGTTTGAAAACCTGGCTTAAGTATTTAGCAAATGCTTTGGCTTTTTCTTCTTCGCTGCGTGCCCAGTTACCATCTGGACTTCTGATTGGCGATTCGCCCTCTACAGGTAAATTTATCTTCTTGTTTGCCTTCCACAGTGAGAACTTTGTTGTACACATAGGTGATAATCTTTTCACAAAGTTACTTTGGTTTTTGTCATCTTCTAGCTTAAGGGCCTCCTTAAGTTTTCTCGTAGCATCAGTGAGTCTTTGCTTTGCAAAAGGGGATCTATGTGCTTGCCATTCTCTTCTCAGTCGACGCTTGTCTGTTACGAATTTTTCTATGTAGCTATTATTTAATGCTACCATTTTTGTATCAGTGAAATTCCTAGGAGTGGAATGTTCCGCCGCTGATGTCACCATTGAATTAAAAATTTGTACAAAGTCTTCGATATCCCCCTCAGACTCTATTTTTGGGTTTGTATGGATATGACTGCTGATATACTTTTTATATTTAAGCCAATTCGTTTTATGTGTGGTTAGTCGGGTAGGAAACTCGGCTAGTATTGGCTTATTTAGTACGCAGAAGGTTACAGGAGAGTGATCAGATGATAGATCGAAACTTGTTTCAGCTGTGATTAGATTTCTGCTTAAATTTTTTATTATAGCAAAGTCTATAAGGTCTGGTATTTTTGTATTATCTGTCGGCCAGTAGGTAGGTTTACCTGGTGATACGACATCGTATTTATTTTGTCGGTTAAGGATGGTATTGTATAATTGTCTATCTTTTGGATTTACAAGACGTGAGCCCCAATGCGTATGTTTAGCATTATAATCTCCAGCAGCCAAAAATCTGCCTCCTAGGGTGTCAAAGAAATCTTTAAATTGTTTCTCAGTTACCGTAAATCGTGGCGGACAGTATACAGCAGACAGTGTTAAAGTTCCTCCGTTGCATTTTACGCATATTGAGGTAGCTTGCAGATAGCTTTTCGAATATGTTTCTAAGGGATGGTGTTTTATTCGGTTCCTTATAAGAACTGCAGTTCCTCCATGAGCCTTGCCATCTGGATGGTTTGTCTTATATAGTGTGTAACCTGTTATGCCGAAATTATATTTGCTTGTAAGATGAGTTTCAGCAAGAAGCATGACATCAATTTCTTGATTTATTAAGAAAGTTGTGATTTCGTATTTATGTTGGCTAACGCCGTTTGCATTCCATAAACAAATCTTTAAAGAACTCATTTTTAAGCCAATAAAACTTGCAACATTTGATTTTGCGTTCTAATCATGTCTTGGAGCATACTTTGCATTGCAGACATAAATTGTGTCATACATTGCGTTAAGTTTGAAATCATAGCCTCCAGCCCTCCAGATACTTGGGGTATGATTTGAGGTACTTGTTCTGCTCCTGATTTTAATGCATTTGCATAGGATATATTTTGAGTTACTTGGTTAGATGCATTTGATGTAACATTATGTTGCTTAACAAAATTTTGGGCTACAATTTCAGGTTGATTACGAGCTGCTAGCTTGCATTTATTTAATCTATCTAGCAAGTCTTTGTACACAGGACAACCTCTATAATTCGCTGTGTGATTTCCTCCACAATTATTGCATTTTTTCGAATTTGGTTCATTTTTGTTACTTGTACACTGGGAGGAATGATGGAGATCCCCACAAGGTACATATACTGTGCGCAGTGTGCAATAGGACTTCGTGTGTCCGTATTCCTGACAATTTGCACATTGCACCGGACCACTGCGCTTATGTGGTTCCTCTACTGAGATTCTACGGTGCAGTAAGTATTTCAGCTCATAGATAGGATGAGTTTCGTTTTTTTTTAAATTAGTTGAATTAGGATCTAATTCAATTTTGAACATTGGTTGTGGAATTTTGTTCTTATTTATTATGTTGATCACAACTTTTACACCGAACCCTTTTTCTTCCAATGCTTCTTTAATTTCATTAGAATCTACACTGGATTCTATGCCTTTAATGACCACTACTAGGCCTTTGCTACTTTTGAGCTGATATGTGTAGTAGTTTTTATTATTATCATTTAGAAATTTAGAAATAATACGGTAATTACTCTCAGTGTAGATTTGTAATTTGGTTTCATGTATGTCCCCTTTAGTCAAAGGGACTATATGAAAATTATTACTCCCGATAAGTCGTCTAATATTAGTAACCAACTCATTTGAGCTACGCTCGCGCAAGTAGATTGGCGGCGGTTTGGTGCTTTTAGCACTAGGAGCAGCTTCCGTATCAATATTTGATGCATCTAATGGAGCAAACCTATTATATTATAAGGGATCAAATGGTTCATCATAATTTATTTGCATTCCATGGTCATTTTAGGAGCGTTACCTTTATTCCCGTTTTGTGGATTTAGTTTCCGTTTAACTAGTATGTAGCGATCCGTACAATGTCTGTACTGCCGGTCCTTTTGGCCTACTTACCAATGCGGTTCGCTCAATTATTGACATACACACAGTTGGCGTCGTTGCGGGTTGTTCCTTATCCGAAGGTAGTGCTCCAATCTGTTGTTGGCTTTGCGATAGATGTTTTTGCTGCTGAGATTTGAGTTGTTGGTCGTCGTTGTGTGAGTCTTGTTGCAGGTTTAATTTTACGTTGGGGATATGATCCCCAAAAACTTTTTTGGTGTTTTGTCTTTCCGGGGAAATATCACCACACCCTTGCGTTGTTGGGATAGCGGGAGAAACACATTGCGCGCTCCACGACAAAGGACCCGATTTCTCTTTTGTTTTTGTTTCAGCAGCCAACATCGTTTTTTTAACCGTTGGTTTTTTCGCGGACAAAATATTTATTGTTTTAAGTGTTTGAACTGGTGTAGTTTTTGTTGTTGCCATCGAGTCATATCTCTCTCGAGCTGGAGATCTCTCCACTGGCATTGTTGGTGTTTTTTGTTATTATTGATTTTTTTTTTTTTTTGTTTTTTATTGTTTGTTTTGATTTTGTTATTTAAATTTTATGTTTTTAATTGTTTTGTGCCGTTGGCAGCTTTCTTAGCGAGCTAAAACGATCACAATTTATTTTGCGCGTCTATTTCGCTTAAAACAACAAAACCTGATTTTAATAAGTTGTTAATTAAAAACAACAACAAAAATTCGTTTGCTAAAAATAAAACTCTGACTAGTTCCGACCACAAATTGTTTTTAATAGTTTAAACTTAGGACACATCTTTAAAACTCTTAACATACAGGCAATCTCCTTGAATTGCAAATATTCGATGAAATTGTGTTTTGCACAAAGCAAAGAGGAGAATAATTTTTGAAACCAGAGGTGTTTTTTTTATATTGTATTATTTTTAGAACGCTTTCGTAGTATACATTATTTGTATCGAAAAAGAAACTTGTTAATATGTTATTAATACAACTTTTAATTTTATTTTAATGATGTTGCAAAAATCTGGTTTCAAGATAAATTTAATAATAATAATAACATTTCAAAAGATCCAAATTTTTGGAAAAAAAAAGCGAAAAACAAATTTTTAATATGATTGAATTAATCAAAATTAAATTTCATTGCAAATTATAAGCGACCAACCTTGAACCATGTAGTTCTATAACTACATTTAGTATTGCTTGAAAAAAAGTATTATGAATAAAATCATATTTTAATATCTGATATTAAGATAAAATAAATATGTTAAAATAAACATTTGAATAAAAAGTTAATTTTTGTATAACTAGTTTTGAGTTTGGTAAATGTAATGAAAATTAATAATAAAAATATTGTTTTATTAAAAATTAGACAAAAATGTTCAGGCTACGGCATTCAAAACCGTAATAAAAATAGTATGAAAAAAATCCCCTCTGTCGCTTGCAGTATATTTTCACCTTTGTCTATGAAGTATAAAGAGAGAATTTTTCTTATTTCGTTTTAATATTGTGAGCGTAAGGAAATAATTTACGCTCCGTCGGCGAACTCAACACAGTTTTTACTCTCATTCGGCTAACTCAACACTGTTTTGATCTCATTCGGCATATTCAACACTATTCTTGAAAATAATTTCTAGTGTATTTTTAATATGATAACTACGGCTACTAAATTGGAAAATGACGTCGGCACTTGGCCAAAAAAAAATTAATACAGCGAGTTTGAGGCTGATGATGTCCTAGAACGCAATGCAAGTGGCCGCATGAGGCAAAAATGTTATTGATGCCCTGACATAAATAGAAAGAAGCAACACGGCATGGTTGTATCAAGTGCAAGAAACCCATACGCGTAATACATAGCTTTGCACAAATAAAAACCAATCTACGTCATAGCACAATATAATAACATTATTTTGTTACTTTCCCAACATTAAAAATAGCCGAGCAAAATGGCAATTCAAAACTGTAAGTAAAAACACATTGCTGTATCGATGATTGTCGACACGCAGATATCCTAGGAAATGTATTACATAGTTTTTTATATTGACATGTAAAGCAGGATGGCATGCATACTCGCAATTATACAAACGAGTACCTCGGTGAGGTAAAAATAAAAAATAAACCCTTTTATAAATGCAAGGTAATAAAAAAATATTTCTTGAATTTGAGTTTGCATAACCTCTTCTCTGCGTAAGTAATGCATGTTTTCGCTATATGTGCATTCCTTATTTTCCTGCTGAGTTACATATATACATTTTTGCATATAGTATACACAAAAATTTAATGATTTTGTGTATTATGTTTTCGAAATAACTTCAGAAAATAATCTTAATATTGTATTATCAACACTAGTAAATTTTTAAAAAGGGTGTTTCAAAAGGGACGCTACAAAAGTAGACCGATTGGGAGAGCAAACAACGCCATATTTTTTCCCGCTCTCTTGAAATTTCAGCGATGAGGCTCATTTCTGGCTGAATGGCTACGTCAATAAACAAAATATGCGTTATTGGTCAGGCAGCAATCCACACGTAATGATGACTCATGTCATTGCATCCCGAAAAAATTACGGTTTGGTGCGGTTTATGGACCGGCGGCGTCATTGGGCCGTACTTCTTCCGTGATGATCAAGACCGGCACGTTACTGTGAATGGGAATCGCTACCGTTTAATGATAACCGAATACTTTTGGCCCTAATTGGATGATATGGACTTGGAGGACATGTGGTTCCAACAGGACGGCGCCACAAGCAACACAGCGAATGTCACAATCAATTTATTGGAAACCATGTTTGGTAGACGCGTTATCTCACGAAATGGCCCAGTCGATTGGCCGCCTCGGTCGTGCGATTTGACGCCATTAGACTATTTCCTGTGGGGCTACGTCAAGTCTATAGTCTATGCCAACAAGCCAGCGACGATTGATGAACTTCGTACGAATATCGAAATTGAAATTGCAGCAGTATCGACTTATTTATGCTTGAAAACCGTAGAAAATTGGGTTCAGCGTCTAGACTTCTGCAAGCGTGCCCATGGTGGCCATGCAAAAGAAATTGAGTTCCATACATAATGGCATCGAATGTTCTTTCACAGGAATAAATAATTTCATTGATATCCAAAACCGTTTTTGGTTTATTTAAAAAAACTTTTGTAGCGCTCTTATTGAGAAACCCTTTATAAACTGCCATGTATTTACCCCGGTATATACTGCGAGACCACGTACATACATAAAAAGACAAAACTTAAAAAACTATTTTAGCGAGAGGTTGAAAGTGTAGCATGTAACGATGTTCTTTGGTCAATTTTATTGATAGGAAGCGGATGCACGCGTTATTTCCGGCTCTAGCTCGTCGCTAATGGGGTGGGGTTCTTGCCACCTATCAATAAATTTTTTCTACCTTGCTACAAATTAAATTTATTTTATTTTGCGTGCAGAAAGGAAAGGGAAAAGGGATTAAGGTGGAAACGGAAACTTAAAATATCTAACTGCTGCGTTTAAGAGATGCCATCGATTCTCGAAGAATTTTGCCCACCCAACCATGGTCTTCGAAAAAATCGAAACGCTTGAAATCAAAAAAAAATTTAATTAATTAACAATTTTATTTATAAAATACAAATTATAGAAAAATCTTCTTCTTTTTGAAGGCTAGAAAAACGCAGAACAAATAGCTTAGTTATAAACAATAAAGAATTGAATTTAAATTTCATCATTAAGTTTGTATTAACAATATAAATTAAAAAATTTAAAAATGTGATATAAGGGTAATCACAATTTGATTGTGTTTTATATGATTTTAGATGAAACGCAATGTTTAAATCATTAGAATTTATTTGTATTCGCAATTAAATTTGTGCATATTTTAAATTAATATTTTATTAAAATTAATGAATAAAAAAATGCAATAATTATAAAAGTTTATATGTGCTCCAAGGGTTCTTAACCTTTGGCCAATATTAAATTACAAAAAAAAAAATATAACTGCATATGTTGATATTAAATATTGCTAAAACAAAAACAAAACTTTCGACAAAAGAGAATAACTTTTGTTTTTGTTGCCAATAATTTTTATTTTTTTTTATTTTGAGAGTAAGAAAATATGAGCGACTTACAGGATTGAGAGATAAAGAGATTGCTCATTGCGCAGGTCCGTTACTTTGCTGTCAATATTGTTGTGACGTTGAAAATTTATTTTTCTCAATTTCTGTCACATAGAGTTGTTAACAAAAAATTATATAAAAAATAATACATTAAATTTCAGTTCGAAAATATTGATATTGCCAGCAAACCGAAAAGTATGCAACTCAATATTATTGCTTTGTAAATACGAGCAGCAAATGACCCACAAAATAAACAAACAAAAAACAATC
Organism: Suillia variegata; assembly: GCA_949127995.1. Classification (NCBI taxonomy): domain Eukaryota; kingdom Metazoa; phylum Arthropoda; class Insecta; order Diptera; family Heleomyzidae; genus Suillia; species Suillia variegata. Next base: position 26,838,186 of record OX421844.1, read on the forward strand.
AAGTTCACAACCCTGATTTTGCATCGACTTCGTCGGTTGTGACGTAATGCGCAGAGAGAGGCAATTTTTCAACGCCAGTTTGCGCAATCTTTATATTTCTCATTCCTGAGCGACTTACTTATTTTTGTTGCATTTTGTTGCTTGACGATAATTACTCCAACGGTGAAAGATCTTTCAGCGACGAGAGCGAGTTAAATCGTCCAGCAACATGTTGCGCTACATTACGTGTGGCACTTTTTTTTTAAACATGTTGTACTGGAATTCAACTACCATATTAAAATTATTTTTTTTTATAAATTTGAATAGAAAAACAGGAAATGAAAATTTAAGAAGTTTTGCTTTATATATGCACTATAGAATGGATTAAATTTCACATTTAGATCATTTTAAGTGAAAGGTTTCCTAAAATTTTATAGCAAAAAGCGGTCAACCGGTACTTGCTACTTTAAGTGAGAGCACTTGATAATAAAAAAAAACCGCAAAGCCTAACCTTTCATTTAAAAAGATATAAGTTAATTTTTTTTCTTTCAGATATTCAAATTTTTGATTCACTTATTTTTTTATACAAATGTTTTTTTTTTTAATTGTTTTTTATATTTTAAAATTGGGTTTAAACTTCACGTATTTTAGCTTGCTATTTCTTTAAAGCACATTTTATATTATCTTTTTTTTCACTATTTTCTACTTGTACAATATATAATTTCTTTAGCATAATAGAGATCTTCCACATATTTATATTAAAAAGTTATTTTTTACTGAACTTTACCAAATTTTTCATTTAATAACAATTTAAGCAAAGAAACGCTTAATAGTTTTGTGCTTATTTTTTTTTTAAAACTTCATTCTTTTTTAAGTTTTTCCTTTACATTTTAGATTTGCTTTTGATTTTAAGCAAAATACAAATTTTTTAATAATTCATTTTTCAATTGACGCACTTTAAAAGGGTATTTCTTTTTTCTTCAAACTAAACATTTAATTTTAGATTTGTTTGGATCATCGTTTTTCTTATTTTTCTTTTAAAATATTTTTAAGGGGCTTTTCACGGTTTTCCTTGGGGCTTTTCTGGCACTTTATATATACAGAAAAAGGTTGTTTTTTCTTAAAAAACAAATGTTTTTAGGTTTTTTTTCTTGAATTACAAAAACTGCACTACACGCTCGTTTCACCATATATATGTATTTTTCGCCCTTTTGGTAGCCTACTTAATATGCCATCGATATTATGTAGCGGATACGCATCTTTTACGCTTACTGAATTGACTTTTCTGCTATCAAGACATAAACGCACTTTGCGGGTTTACGCACCAAAACAATTGGCGAAGACCAAGCACTATTTGACTACTCAATAACTCCTAGCTCTAACATTCTGTCAATTTCTGCATAAATTAATTTTTCTATAGCGGTTGAAACTGGAAAATGGCGTTGCTTAATTGGCTTTGTATCGCCAACGTCAATATGGTGAGAAATTACGCTCGTTTTGCCAAGGCCTAAATTTGCAAAAGACGGAAAAGAATTTACAACGATTAGAAGTTGTTTAAGCTGAATTTCTGAAAGAGTGTATAAATCTGAAAGGGTTTCAGATTTTTCTAAACTAAGCTCGCACAAAAGTTTTGTTGGCAAAAGATTATATGCATGCCAAAAATCAATTCCTAAAAACAGGTTTTGTTTTAAATTTGATATAATAAAAATTGTAATTGGCTTTGAAACTCCACGAACAATTCTTTGCGATTTGCCATCCGCTGTACGCACAAATGAGTTAAACTTCTTATAGTGTGTTTTTGACAAAAGAAAATCTTGCACGGCTTGCGCACCAAAGCAACTAATAGAAGCACCTGTATCTAAAAGACCAACAATACTTTTGCCAAATAAATTGACTTCAGCATGTGGACGAATATCATTTTTATTTAAAATTGCATTTAAAAACTTTTTACGGTTAATTTTAACGTTTTTCCAAAATGCACTTAATCGTAAACTTGACCGTTTTCGGGATTTTTGTAGTGAAAAATTATTAAAAATGCGTTTACGCTCATTATTGTATTCGGACAGACGGACGTGAAAAGGTTTGATTTTTTTTTAAATTGTATATTTGTATTTTTGTGTAAATTTTTGCTTAAAGAATTTGTGTGAACAGCTAATTTTGAAAAACTTAATTTTCTGTGTTGGTCGACTGACTTACGGATGCATTCGTTGGTTTGCGTGCACTTTTCAGTGCACTGCTTTGCAAGTTTTTTGATGCACAATTTTTGCAAGTGGGTTTGTACATGTTCGGCGTACCACAACCGTAACAAAAAATTTTACGTTCTGCTGATGGTAGCGATGGACGTTTTTGCCCCAATTCCAGCATATCAAAGATATGGCTGCAATTTCATCGCAGTCATCGACAACCTCGCACGAATCTTTGTGAATAGAAAAAGTATTAGAATCAATCTCAGAAATATTTTTACGAGATTGAAATGGTTTTGAAATTTGTTGATTTGTTGTAAGAAAAATTCTCGCTTTCGGCATACCTCTCGCAATTCTGAAACTGAACTTATTTTTAAATTTAAAATTTCTAATTGAATTTCAGGCAAAAGATTTCTTCGTAATTTAGTGTTAAGTCGATCGGTAAGCTCTAAAATTGAATCATAAAATTCATCGAACTTTTGATTAGGTTTTTGTTTACGGTCCCTAATCATTTCGCGATTATCCACGTCTGTCCGAGTGTCTTTGTATTGTGCTCGTAAAGCAGTGCACAAATCGCTCCACCTGAAATCTCTGACAGATTTGTGGTATCTCCAAAACCAATCATTTGCTTTGGATTCAAAAAGTGAACTAGCATTGCAACTTAAAAGATCGAAATTACCGCCTAACGTTTGACCTGTTAAAGCTTCTACGCGATAAATAAAATTTTTTACCGATAACAAATCTGAACCTCCAGAAAACTGAACTTTCCAGTTATAAATAATATGGCCGACTTTATCGGATCTGAAAGCCAAATTGGAAATAGTCTGAGTACTTTGAGGGTTTGGTGAATTTGGTGAGAGAAATGTTGCAGTGCCAAAATTATTATTATTATTTGAAGCAGAAAAATTGTTATGTGTTGTTGCTGTTAAACCGAGTAATTGTTCAAGAGTTTGTTGTTCAACAGCTGGTAAAGATTGCATTTGCGGCTGAACTTGAAATGGAACATTTGATGATTGTGTGGTTGTCTGAAACCATCTTCGATGTTCGAACCGACATGTCGAGTTAATTGTTCACTTGAAGTCGAACTAAGGCTAGTAATCATTGAGGCTTGTTGTCTTTTACTAACTTCTACCAGCTGACCTAATTGTTGACTTTCCCACAAAAATAAAAATTTATAAATTTTCAAAAATCTACAAAAACTAAAAACCCAGATAGATTTTTTTGAAAATGTGTCAACCGATAGGGAATGGCATTATCTTTGAAATCCATTTGAATTTTTCAATTCAGGATTTTAAAAATTGGGCCCAAAACAGTAACTTCACTTTTTGTTAACTTTCCCAAAAAAAAATAAATAAAAATTTTTAAATTTTCAAACATCTACAAAAACTAAAAACCCAGATAGATTTTTTTGAAAATGTGTCAACCAATCCATTTGAATTTTTCAGCGCACAATCCGGATTTTAGAAATTGGGTCCAAAACAGTAACTTCACTTTTTGTTGACTTTCTCAAAAAATAAAAATTTATAAATTTTCTAAAATCTACAAAAACTAAAAACCCAGATAGATTTTTTTGAAAATATGTCAACCGATAGGAAATGGTATTATCTTTGAAATCCATTTGAAGTTTTCAGCGCACAATTCGGATTTTAGAAATTGGGCCCAAAACAGTAACTTCACTTTTTGTTGACTTTACCAAAAAAATAAAAATTTATAAATTTTCTAAAATCTAAAAAAACAGATAGATTTTTTTGAAAATGTGTCAACCGATAGGAAATGGTATTATCTTTGAAATCCATTTGAATTTTTCAGCGCACAATGGATTTTAGAAATTGGGCCCAATTTATAAATTTTCAAAAATCTAAAAAAACTAAAAATCCAGATAGATTTTTTTGAAAATGTGTCAGCCGATAGGGAATGGCATTATCTTTGAAATCCATTTAAATTTTTCAGCGCACAATCAGGATATTAGAAATTGGGCCCAGAACAGTAACTTCACTTGTTGTTAACTTTCCCAAAAAAAATAAATAAAATTTATAAATTTTCAAAAATATACAAAAACTAAAAACCCAGATAGATTTTTTTTAAAATGTGTCAACCGATAGGGAATGACATTATCTTTGAAATCCATTTGAATTTTTCAGCGCACAATCAGGATTTTAGAAATTGGGCCCAAAACAGTAACTTCACTTTTTGTTGACATTTCCAAAAAAATAAAAATTTATAAATTTTCAAAAATCTACAAAAACCCAGATAGTTTTTTTTTGAAAATGTGTCAACCGATAGTGAATGGTATTATCTTTGAAATCCATTTGCATTTTTAGCGCACAATCAGGATTTTAGAAATAAGGATAACAAATGTATACAACGTGTATTTCAATTGACATGAGTTTATTCTATTCAAAATTCTTATGTAGGTTAGTGTCGAGAAAATCAGAAAATTTTTATTTTTATGAAAATATCTCAACTAGTTTAGGAGTTATGTAATTGTTTACCACTATGTCAAATTTAAAATGTGGACATTTTTGGTCGACATGGTTTATGTCGTTGCTAGTTAAATTCGAATTTATCTTCACGCACTTTATTTATTTAATAACCATATACCCATGATTCGTCACTAATTATGACCCTTTTTAGCAAATCAGGATAATCATTGGTATTGTTTTTGGCCAAAAACTCTCTTATAAGCAAAGATGAGTTTCGGAACAAACTTCGCTGACACGCGTCTCATGGCACTAGCCAACCGATATGCCAACATCCTCAGCAACTTCTTTGATGGTGATTCTTAGAACAGTTTCACCGTATGCCACTGTCAACATTTCAAGTGTTTTAAAGCACTAAATTTAATTTTTTACACAAAATTTGATGCAAATTCTTTGATCCATTTCATTCGATAGCAGAAAATCGCCGATCACGCAAAAGACTTCTAGCCTTTATGTCTCTCACAAACAAACTAAACATGATATATAGCTGAACCCGTAAACATATGTTCGTGACGAGTGTACCAACAAAACAAAACAAAAATATCTTTAATAAAATTTAGAACGTTGCCCGCGAAGTTTGAAAAGTCACCTTTATTTTTAAACACACCTCGTAAATTTAACTAGAAGGAAAAAAAAACGATTAGTCTTACCTTATACAATTATCAGGATCATTTTTGCAATCAGTATTGCAACGAAATCTCTCCCATGATAACCACCCCATTGGTGGTGTTCGTGCTAATCCGTTTTCCAAACATTCTCCATAGAATAAGAGTACACAGATTAATACAAAAAATTGTATACAAATGTACAAGTTAATAGTTGAATACATTTTTATATTATCTGAAAACATAAAAAACGAAAATTAATTTACTTTGTATTTTTTTCTGGATAAAAAACCATCCCTCTATTTAGAAATACTTGTAGTTTTCCACGAAACTGTTGCATATACCCTCCGCCATTTCAGTGAACCCAAAAAACTTGCTTCTTTTAGCACATAAGTGCTACATGTCTGTTTCTAAGTGTTCGTTGTTCTTATCGGATCACGCTCATTTTATGTGCTCCTTCATGCCTCAGTATGGAGAATAGGAGCTCACATACCAAATTTCAGCTCGATAGCTGTTAAACTACGGCTGTAATAGCTGGGACAGACAGTCGGACGGACGGAAGAACATCGTTAAATCGATTCAGAATCCGACGCTGATCATTTATATATCCTTCTGGGCGTTACAAATGGAAGAACAAACTCAATATACACTTCGGTAAGTGCACCTCGACTATGCAAATTTATATTATACATTCTTCTTAATAAAATTATATTATTAAAAAAATAAAATATATTAAAAATTGTTCGATCAAGAAACTCCCTAATTTACTAAACAATGAACCATATTTATGATATTTATGATACTATATATCTTTTAAACCATTTGCGTACAAAAAAACTAAATTTTAAGTTATAACGACAGCATAACAGAAAATATATCTACTGGTATATCGAATCAACAAGAAATCAGTATTTTTTGCAAAAGTTAAAGCTAACGTGATCCTAACCTTTGCCACACACACACATTTCTACCGAATTCTGTATTGAGTTTATTGCCTAGAGATACAAGACATGTTTTCTATATAGCGCATCTAGTTTCAGAGCAATGGTGGCAGGCGTAAAATTGATCCAATCTTATTTTAAAATTGGGATTATAATCAATTTTTTTTTACTTAGGGCGTAATAGGTGGGCCCATTCTGGTTTGAGAGCTAGACTGATCAGCTTTTCTTACAGAGAGAAAGAGAACCGGCCCTTCAGAAGCAAAAACTCCCCTTTTGCCCCAAAATTTGGTCCTTCGAACCGTATTCTAATATCTCTCAATGAAGAGCACATCCACAATTCCAACAAGCATCCACTTTTTCCAGGGAGAATATCAAAAGAGATCATTTACTGCTGTGCTGCTAATGCATATTTAATTCAGTATTCTTTTATTAATTCATAGTGCATGGTCTTGCTAAGAAAGTGCTCCAAATTTTCCATTATTTTATTAAAAATAAAAAATCACGTGTGGGAATTTGTTGCATCAAAAGCTACATAAAAATTACATGCAAATCCCCCTTAAAACTACTTAAAAATTACGCGCAAATCCCCCCTTAAAGCTCCATAAAAATTACATGCAAATCTCACTTTAAACAATATCTAAATTGCATTCAAAATCCATAAAATTTACATTAATATTACATGCAAATCCCTCCGAAACAATATAAAAATTGCATGCAAAATTCACAAAACTACTTAAAAAAATACTTAAAATTATTGCTAAAATTGATTGCAAATTATATGTTAAAAATTTATTAAAAATAGCAAATATAAGAAGTACAAATACATCACATTTACTGGAATTCCAAGTATATGTATGTGCTGCGGTTTTTACAATATATTTACAGCGGTCAGTACAAAGTATTCAGTTCAAGAAAGCCCAAATGAGTCTCTCACACGTCGTTCTCAAGTGTTGGACATCTCTGTGACGTCGTTGTGGCGAATTTTGCGAAAAGATCTTGGCCTACATCCTTACAAGATCAAATTGACGCAAGAACTGTTCGTATGTTTGTGAATTGGGCTGAGCAACAACTTGAAAATGATTCGGATTTTGATCGAAAAATCATCTTCAGCGATGAGGCTCATTGAATGGCTTCGTCAATAAGCAATATATGCGTTATTGGTCAGGCAGCAATCCACACGTACTCCATGAGTCATCATTTCATCCCGAAAAAATTACGGTTTGGTGCGGTTTATGGGCCGGATGCGTCATTGGGCCGTACTTCTACCGTGATGATCAAGACCGGCACGTTACTGTGAATGAGAATCGCTACCGTTCAATGATAACCGAATATTTTCGGCCCCAATTGGATGATATGGACTTGGAGGACATGTGGTTCCAACAGGACGGTGCCACAAGCCACACAGCGAATGTCACAATAAATTTATTGGAAACCATGTTTGGTAGACGTGTTATCTCACGAAATGGCCCAGTCGATTGGCCGCCTCGGTCGTGCGATTTGACGCCGATAGATTATTTTCTGTGGGGCTACGTCAAGTCTATGGTCTATGCCAACAAGCCAGCGACGATTGGTGAACTTCGTACGAATATCGAACGTGAAATTGCAGCAGTATCGGCCGATTTATGCTTGAAAACCGTCGAAAATTGGGTTCTGCGTCTAGACTTCTACAAGCATACACGTGGTGGCCATGCAAAAGAAATCGAGTTCCATGCATAATGGCATCGAATGTACTTTCACAGGAATATAGAATTTCATTGATATCCAAAACCGTTTTTGTTTTATTTATAAAAACTTTTGTAGCACTCTTATATAAAAACCCTTTATATGAACGGTTTTGGGTCAAATATTTTTCTGTTTTCGCTCTCGCTCTTAATGATATAAGTTAACAGCGCTGCAGCTTATAACAGTTCAGCTTAACATTTCTTCATTTAATACTATTTAAATTTGCTTTTGACTCAAATTTTAAATTAAAATTTTCAATTTATAAAATTCAAGTTATTAATTGAATAAAGTGTTATTACAGTTCAATAAGAAAAAAATATATTTTATAAATTCCATTCCAAAAACCAAGGGTATTCACAGTGTTGAAGTATACAGAAATAAATCTAGCGATTGGTTTTGCGTTGGTCACATTTGGTGAGCAGCGATAAGTAAATATAAATAAAGAACATTTTATGAATGCACGAAAACAGTGTAATAATATTTAATGTTCCCACGAAATTAGTGGGAGCATAAATTAACGATAATGTCACAGTGCATGTGCATTAGTATGTACGATCATGCATTTGAAGTGCAAGAACCTTTTCTATATTTAGAATAGATAAGGATAGCGATCGCTAGGTTGAGTTTCTGTTATAGTAGGAGTGCATGACGGGAACAAGAGTCACGTAATGCAGTTTATGTGTTAAGTTATGTGCGGCGTAGATTTAGTGTTTACGCCGAGATTTAGTTTTAAGATATCCCACGACGCTAGTTTGTTAGCGTCGTGTGTTTTTTAAGTATAAATAAGGGCCTCCAATTCTGAAGCCAATTGAGTTGATCAGAAACTGCCGTCACAACAGTGTTTATTAATTAAATACACAGTTTTTTTCTTTTCGGTTGCTGTATGTGAACAATATTTCTACTGATTTTTTAAATTAACTTAAAATAGTTTTTTTTTTTTGTAAATTAAATTTTAATTTCACCATTTTTTTCACATTACAACGCCTTTGTTAACATCCATGCTTTCTGCCCCTTATCCAGTGGTATCCCCATATATAATTTTCATTGTTTTGTATAAACAGAATAAATTATTTTCATTTATAGCTTGTTAACTTTTAAGAAAAAGGTTGTCAGCCAATTTATAAATTTTTTTTTTGGTTTTAAAGCTTTACATCGCACAAAGCTGATTAATTCGTTACACGTTTTATATTAAATTTTAACGTCAAGCTAAAATTTAATCATTCATCCATTGATTCTTGTTAATTCGGTTGTTTTTGAGGTTCGGTATCTAGCGAGTTTCTTTTTTTTTTAATAATATAGAACATATGACTTCGCTAGCGCCTTTTTTCGGTTGACCGATACCCTTATCGAATTTGAAGCGGATTTTCAATTTCGGCAAACACAACCTTTTCTCTGGAGGTCCATCGAGAAGAAGTTCGCAGTATCTGGGCTGACATAAAGATGACTTGCTTGCGCGAATTTGGTGCTGGTACTTCAGGAGGATCTAACGTTTCAGCAGTTCAAGATGAATATAGTTCGGACATGGAATGCATCAAATTTGGCTGTCGTACATCGTATCAAGTTTATGTTAGGTGTGTTGCCAAAATTGGTCAAATGAAACAACAGTTTTCTGCTGCCGCATCAACTTCATCTCCACCGTTGTCCCGAACTCGACTTGTTGACTCTTATGTTGATCAAGGAATTCGTTTGCATCCATGTGACACCGAAGTTTTCAACGGTGATTATATTTCCTGGCCAACATTCCGAGATATGTTTTTGGCCATATATGTAAACAACTCCAGGTTAAGTGCAGTGGAAAAATTATTCTATCTTAACCAGAAAACGCGGGGTGAAGCGCGTGAAATCGTTAAAAGGTCTCCACTAACCAATGACGGTTTTTCTTCTGCCTGGCAAAACTTAAAAGATATTTACGAGAATAAAATGCATCCTTGTAAATAGTCAGCTTCAAATTGTTTTCAATCTTCCGTCTGTTTCTTCCGAGTCTGGGGCAGCAATTAAAAATCTCCAAAGAGAAATTAATGGCTGCATTTCTGCTCTTCAATTGTACGATATTTCTATTGACAATTGGGACCCAATTTTATTTTTTCTTTGTTCCTCTCGGTTACCTGATCAAACTATCGCTCTTTGGGAGCAATCACTAGAATCCAAAAGAGAAATTCCAAAATGGAAAGATATGAATTCATTTCTTACTAGTCGTTACCAAACATTAGAAATAGTTTCGGACATTAAATGTTCAAATATTTTTAAAGTTTCTGATTCAAAACCTTTTGGTACTCCAAATATTCGTGGTAGCAACAAAAAGGTTAATGCATATCATTCCAATTTTACAATTCCTCCTTGCAAACTTTGATCAAACGAGAAACACCCTATCCGCAAGTGCTCCAAATTTGACCGGATGTTAATAGATGAGAGAATCTCTTTTGTTAAAAATAATGGTATCTGTCTGAACTGCTTTGCGGGCTCTCATGCGATCAAAGATTGCAAAAGTAAGCATAACTGCTTCATATGCAACAAGAGGCATAATACCATGTTGCATCGCGAAAATCAACCATCGCTTTCTATAAATCCTAATTATTCTCAAGCTGCTTCAAATCCAAACAGAAATTTTATTACCAATGGTCAGCAAAATCAAAATTCCAATCCATTTGCGCAACCAAACCGAAATTTTACTAAAAATATATTACTCTTAATGTACAGCTCTCACATACAAATCAAATAGAGTCCACTGATTCTTCCAAATCTATAGACAATGTAAAGTCTAATTTCGTTTCTAATTCAAAGAAAATACTGTGCCTAAAGCATTTGTAAAAATTTGTCACTTAGGTACAACTTATGCTGCTCGTGCTCTATTAGATTCCGGTTCAGAGGGGACATTTGTCTCAGAAAGGCTTTTTCGACTTCTTAAACTTCCATTTCGTGAAACTTCAGCTCAAATTTCTGGTCTCAACAAATCAGTTACAGCCAAAGTCCAAAAAGTGTGTTCGTTCATTTTGAGTTCTTCAATTGTCCAAACACTTCAATCGATGCAAAGGCTCTTGTAGTTCCTAATTTTATAGGAAATCTTCCCTCACACACTATTGACCCATCCATGCTATTAAATCTTCCCAACATTCAATTAACTGACTCAGAGTTTTTCAAAAGCTCACCTATTGATGTCCTTATTGGTGGAGATCTTTTTCCATCAGTTTTTTTGGATGGCGTAAAGCGGAATATTTGTGGCTCTCTTCCTGGTCCAGAAACCATTTTTGGTTGGATCATAACAGGTCCTTTTCCAATGATTCAATGGTGGAAGATCTTCCACAAAAACACTTTCTTTCTGAATCCGATAGTTTTTGCGAAAAATATTATGTTCAAATCACAAAAAGAAGATGTATAGTTAAATTCCCTTTCAAGGAGGGATTTCCTGAAGTTCTTAAGCTTGGCCATTCTCGTGCAATTGCGTATGCACAATTTCAAAGAAATGAGCCCCGACTAATGAAAAATCCAGAGTTCAAAGTGGAATATGATCATGTCGTTCCAGAATACCTTGACTTAGATCACATGAAGCTACCCTGCAGGGAAACCGCGTACTAGTAATAAAATGTTCTAGTTCTGCACCAGTCCTGTTCTAGTGAAAATTGAACTAGTCGAAAAAGTACTAGAGATATACTAGTAAAAAAAAGAATCAAATTGGGCTAATATTAAATAAAATACTTTTCAAATGATTTTATCAAAAAAAATTTTGACAAGCGAACTCAAATCCTTGTCAAAACTCGCATCACAACGTCTTATTAGTTTTTAGTGACTTTAGTGTAATTTAGAAAAAATTTGTATGTATTTGAATTGAATTAAAAAAATTATTTTGAAAAATTCAATATTTTTTCTAAAATACACTAAAGTCACTAATAGAAAAAAACGAGCAAGTGGCTGTAACTAAATGGGCTCCTAGTTTGCTGTTTTGATAATTCGTGTCGCCATATGATTTTTTAGTGATGTGCGATTATCGATAAAATATAATATATCGAAAAACAGAAAATGTTAACTTGTAAACTGAAAGTTTTGTGATTGTTGTGAAATATTTTTTAAATATAAAAATTAATAGCAAGGAGGCTAAATATACAAGAACCGGAACTTTGTATAGCAAATATACCGAGTGAACTTGTCAGCGAAATAAATGAGGAAGTGGTTCGTCAATTTTCGCCAGAGAAAAAGTGCTAGAAGAAAATAATGGACCGCCTTGTGCGGGTGCAACAAATTGATCTTCTTCAAAAAGTTTATTTAGAGAATCCCGCAAATCTTTTGAGGAAATACAAGTAAACACGCTCGCCTGTGGCCAATATGCGTGGTGCAATATGATATGCACACGCGTCTGGTCCAGTTGCTGGTCATCGCCACCGCAGTTTCACTAAGCGAACATTTCCATGCTGCAGCAAATCGTCACCGTGGGATAGCTGAGGCAGCAGTTAGGAATATTATAATATAATAAATTAAGGTTACATTCTAAGTTAGTTTACGTTATTCTGCCACTTCAATTTTGGCGTTACTTGAATGCAGTTCTATAAAAGGTAATTTATTGCATATCCAACTTAATTAACTTGTTTCATTTACAGACATAAGGAAAAGGGCCAAGTGGCCAACTCTAATTTTTTTCATCCTCCCATTGGGAGTGATCTTAACTTACATGTTACTTGCTTTGAACACGGGAAAAACAAACACTTTTGGGTAGTTACATAATATTGGTCTGTTTCTTTTTTTAATGAATACAATTTGCATTAACGACCGAAAGATTTGCAGATTTACAAAAAAAAATGTTACTTACACAAAAATACGACTCTTTTAATTATGTTATTTTCGAAGAAGTATCTAGCACATAAGTATGTATTTATTCGTTTTTTTTTTTAACTACACAAGTAATTGTCAAATTAGTTATTAAGTTTAAACGGAATTAAAATTGTTTTTGATTAATGTACGAATTTCAAATGTTCATGTTTAAATAATGATATATAATATATTTCAATAAAACTATTTTAAATCATTCTGCAGTAATTATTGTTTAATTTATTAACCTGGGATATTTTGCGAATTTTAAACTGAAGTTACAAACTAATGATTTTTGTACCAATTTTGAACTAGAGACTTTATGTCTAGTTACAAACTAGTTGTATTTGTGCCAATTTTGAACTAATTACTTATTGTCCAGTAACGTTCTAGTTCGAATCCAGTTAAATTTGATCTAGTTCATAACTGGCAAAAAAGGGATGCAGAGCGGGCTAATTGCCATCGCATAGGACATCGCAATGTTAAATTCGCCAGTTGTTTCAATGGGAAAGAGATACAACGCGTACCAGTTTTGGTGAAAAAGGTACTAGTGTTTCGCTAGTTCAGAACTAGTATTTTCCCCTGCAGGGTAGGTACTCCTCGTTTTGAATATTTTCCAAACCATTATTAAATGCCACATCATGCAGTAATAAAACCTAGCAGTACTAGCACAAGAGTTCGTGTAGTTTTCAACGCATCTAGTGGTTCTTCCAATAGTACTAGCCTAAATGATATTCTTCACACAGGTCCTATTCTAAAATCTGACTTGACACTGTTGATTTCTTTTTAATGGCGACATACAGAAAATGAATTGCCAAATTCTAATAGATCCAAGTCACATGCCATTTCAACGTATCCTCTTCCGAAATTCTTCTAATGAAAATATTTTAGATTTTGAACTTAAGACAGTTACCTTTGGGATAAATTGTGCTCCCTACTAAACCATTCGTATTTTACATCAGTTAGCATAGGATGTTCAAGAATCCTATTCTCTCGCTAGTGATATCTTGCGAAATTGTATGTATGTTGACGATGCGCTCGCAGAGTCACACAATGTTTTTACTGCTCGTAAGTCAAGAGATGAGCTTATTGACGCTCTATCCTTTGCTGGATTAGCTCTACGTAAATGGTGGTCAAATTCTGCACAAATCCTTACAGATCTTCCACGCGATCATCTTCTTCATGAAGACTTCTTGCAATTTGATAACAACAGTACTGCAAAAACATTAGGGATACGCTGGAATGCGTATTCAGACTCCTTTTTCTTTTCAACTATTTCATTAGAACACAAGATCACTTTCACTAAGCGGGAAGTTCTCTCTCAGATTGCAAAGTTGTTTGATCCAGCATGATGGTTGACCCCTTGTATTGTTATAGCTAAAATGTTCATGCAGAAGTTATGGAAAAAGAAGATAGATTGGGATGAAAATCTACCCTCCGATTTGCAAGAACAATGGCACTCATTTTTTTCAAATTATCCATATATTAATGAAATTAGAATTCCACGATGGATACAATACTTTCCTAGGTGTGAAGTGCAATTCTATGGTTTCTGTGACACATCGGAAATAGCTTACGCTGTTGAAATTTATGCTCGAATATCATATTCTGAGTCGTTTCTACTTACTGCTAAATCTAAGACCGCTCGTGTGAAAACAATTTCCCTTCCACGACTTGAATTGTGCGGTGCTGTCCTCCTTGTTGATATGGTTGATTTTCTTATGTCCCAACTTGGAGTTGCAAAATACTCCACATTCTTTTGGACCGACTCCACAATAGTACTTGCTTTGCTAAATAAACCTCTATTGCAATGGACTACATTCGTAGCTAATCGAGTTTCCAAGATAATTCAGAGTGTTGGTCAGACAAATTGCTTTCATGTCGATTCAAAGACTAATCCTGCAGATTTACCCAGTCGTGGTGTGCTACCACAAGATTTGGTAAATAATGAACTGTGGTGGAATGGTCCTCAGTGGTTAAAAGAATCTAAGTCTTACTAGCCAAATTCCTCTGACTTTGAAACTTCTGAAGAAAAAAGGTCAAAGTTTTTTTTTACTTATTTCAAAACGTATGTCGACTTTCTCGATCCTTTTTCGTCTTTTCCAAGAGCACTTCGAGTTTGGGTCGAATTCTTTAAGTGTACCCAGGTCGTGATAATCAAGTCAGAGTAGCTGATGTTATTACTAAACGTGGTAATATAACACGACCCGTTGTAAAACTTGTTTTGCTTCCCACTCAATAAAACTTTTTCAAAATACTTATTTACAATTTCAAAACTCTCTTCCAGTTCAATATGGTGAATGCAAAAGACAGCAAAATTACTGAACGGAACAACAACAATGAACGTCGAGAGACCAAAGTTAAATCCAACTTCAAATCCAAGAAGTATTTGTGTCGGCTTTGTAAACTGTCTATCCAACCGCTTCGTTCACGCAATAAATTCCTTAAAATGAATGCCGAGGAGAGAATGCGTGTAGTACTTTTGCATAAGTACTGTTCCAACTGCTTGGCTTACCAACACTCCAATGGTTCTTGCAGAAGTACCTCTGGATGTCACATTTGCAAAGAGGATCACCATACTCTGCTGCATATGCATGAACGTTTGCAAAGAGGCCAATCGCCTTCTCAAATAGTTTTACAACCTCCGTCTTGTTCCTCTATCCTTGAAAACCACGTAACTACACTATTGCCAACTGCGCTAATTCAACTTGAGGTCCGTGGTGATCTCTACGACGCTCGCACAATTTTAGATCCATGTATGGCAGTTAGTCGCATTTCAGACGCTTTAAGGAATAAATTAAACCTTCCAACTTCCGCTTTGGGCGACGAATCTATCTGTTCCGTCGTAATCCGTGCAAGATCTGATCCCAATATTAATATCGAGGCTATCCTAAAAGTCGAGAGGCGTATTACTATGCATACTCTATCCAAACTTGTTAGCGACTCTATTAAAGAGAAGTTGCCAAACCTATTGGCAGATCCTGGTTTTAATAAGCCAGCTCCAGTTTCATTAGTACTGGCTGCTGACATATATCCTAAAGTCATACAGCCAGGAGTTATTCAGAGCACCGGCGGTTTTCCAGTAGTTCAAAATACTGTCTTCGGATGGATTTTGTCTGGTTCCATCGCCATATAAATTTATTATTTTTAATTAAGTAAAAAACAAAAAATATACATATATTTAATATTATTCATGAATTTAAAGACCGCACTGTATAATAAATGAAAACTGATTACGCAATTATGTAGTTAAGTTTATACAGAATAGAATAAGAATTTAATTATTAATTATGAAATACCCATTTATTTTAAAAATGAAATTAAAAAAAATGATATATATCAAAATATTTCATTGTAATACTGCAAGGTGGGCGGCGATGTCCGTGTCGAACTTTATTGTGAATTTGAATGTTCTAAAATTCTATGTTCTATGCTTTTTCATTATAACTGAACAATTTATAAAAAAAACTGTAACTTAAAATAAGTTACATTCGATTACATTAACTTAAGATTTAAGTCTCTTCGGTGAACACCGCTGAGCACCATAGAGGTATAAATTTGGAAATAAAGATATACCTAAAAAAATCTAACAGCTTGTTCTTTTTTCTATTAATTTCCTTCCATATCTCTAAATCTCATATATATATATATTTAAGTCTCTTCGGTGAACACCGCTGAGCACCATAGAGGTATAAATTTGGAAATAAAGATAGAGAAAGTCGACATACGTTTTGAAATAAGTAAAAAAAGACTTTGACCTTTTTTCTTCAGAAGTTTCAAAGTCAGAGGAATTTGGCTAGTAAGACTTAGATTCTTTTAACCACTGAGGACCAGTCCATCACAGTTCATTATTTACCAAATCTTGTGGTAGCACAAATTCACAATAAAGTTCGACACGAACATCGCCGCCCACCTTGCAGTATTACAATAAAATATTTTGATATATATCATTTTTTTTAATTTCATTTTTAAAATAAATGGGTATTTCATAATAAATAATTAAATTCTTATTCTATTCTGTATAAACTTAACTACATAATTGCGTAATCAGTTTTCATTTATTATACAGTGCGGTCTTTAAATTCATGAATAATATTAAATATATGTATATTTTTTGTTTTTTACTTAATTAAAAATAATAATTTATATGGCGATGGAACCAGACAAAATCCATCCGAAGACAGTATTTTGAACTACTGGAAAACCGCCGGTGCTCTGAATAACTCCTGGCTGTATGACTTTAGGATATATGTCAGCAGCCAGTACTAATGAAACTGGAGCTGGCTTATTAAAACCGGGATCTGCCAATAGGTTTGGCAACTTCTCTTTAATAGAGTCGCTAACAAGTTTGGATGGAGTATGCATAGTAATACGCCTCTCGACTTTTAGGATAGCCTCGATATTAATATTGGGATCAGATCTTGCACGGATTACGACGGAACAGATAGATTCGTCGCCCAAAGCGGAAGTTGGAAGGTTTAATTTATTCCTTAAAGCGTCTGAAATGCGACTAACTGCCATACATGGATCTAAAATTGTGCGAGCGTCGTAGAGATCACCACGGACCTCAAGTTGAATTAGCGCAGTTGGCAACAGTGTAGTTACGTGGTTTTCAAGGATAGAGGAACAAGACGGAGGTTGTAAAACTATTTGAGAAGGCGATTGGCCTCTTTGCAAACGTTCATGCATATGCAGCAGAGTATGGTGATCCTCTTTGCAAATGTGACATCCAGAGGTACTTCTGCAAGAACCATTGGAGTGTTGGTGAGCCAAGCAGTTGGAACAGTACTTATGCAAAAGTACTACACGCATTCTCTCCTCGGCATTCATTTTAAGGAATTTATTGCGTGAACGAAGCGGTTGGATAGACGGTTTACAAAGCCGACACAAATACTTCTTGGATTTGAAGTTGGATTTAACTTTGGTCTGTCGACGTTCATTGTTGTTGTTCCGTTCAGTAATTTTGCTGTCTTTTGCATTCACCATATTGAACTGGAAGAGAGTTTTGAAATTGTAAATAAGTATTTTGAAAAAGTTTTATTGAGTGGGAAGCAAAACAAGTTTTACAACGGGTCGCGTTATATTACCACGTTTAGTAATAACATCAGCTACTCTGACTTGATTATCACGACCTGGGTACACTTATTTACCAAATCTTGTGGTAGCACACCACGACTGGGTAAATCTGCAGGATTAGTCTTTGAATCGACATGAAAGCAATTTGTCTGACCAACACTCTGAATTATCTTGGAAACTCGATTAGCTACGAATGTAGTCCATTGACATAGAGGTTTATTTAGCAAAGCAAGTACTATTGTGGAGTCGGTCCAAAAGAATGTGGAGTATTTTGCAACTCCAAATTGGGACATAAGAAAATCAACCATATCAACAAGGAGGACAGCACCGCACAATTCAAGTCGTGGAAGGGAAATTGTTTTCACACGAGCGGTCTTAGATTTAGCAGTAAGTAGAAACGACTCAGAATATGATATTCGAGCATAAATTTCAACAGCGTAAGCTATTTCCGATGTGTCACAGAAACCATAGAATTGCACTTCACACCTAGGAAAGTATTGTATCCATCGTGGAATTCTAATTTCATTAATATATGGATAATTTGAAAAAAATGAGTGCCATTGTTCTTGCAAATCGGAGGGTAGATTTTCATCCCAATCTATCTTCTTTTTCCATAACTTCTGCATGAACATTTTAGCTATAACAATACAAGGGGTCAACCATCATGCTGGATCAAACAACTTTGCAATCTGAGAGAGAACTTCCCGCTTAGTGAAAGTGATCTTGTGTTCTAATGAAATAGTTGAAAAGAAAAAGGAGTCTGAATACGCATTCCAGCGTATCCCTAATGTTTTTGCAGTACTGTTGTTATCAAATTGCAAGAAGTCTTCATGAAGAAGATGATCGCGTGGAAGATCTGTAAGGATTTGTGCAGAATTTGACGTCCATTTACGTAGAGCTAATCCAGCAAAGGATAGAGCGTCAATAAGCTCATCTCTTGAGCGCATCGTCAACATACATACAATTTCGCAAGATATCACTAGCGAGAGGATAGGATTCTTGAACATCCTATGCTAACTGATGTAAAATACGAATGGTTTAGTAGGGAGCACAATTTATCCCAAAGGTAACTGTCTTAAGTTCAAAATCTAAAATATTTTCATTAGAAGAATTTCGGAAGAGGATACGTTGAAATGGAATGTGACTTGGATCTATTAGAATTTGGCAATTCATTTTCTGTATGTCGCCATTAAAAACAAATCAACAGTATCAAGTCAGATTTTAGAATAGGACCTGTGTGAAGAATATCATTTAGGCTAGTACTATTGAAAGAACCACTAGATGCGTTGAAAACTACACGAACTCTTGTGCTAGTACTGCTAGGTTTTATTACTGCATGATGTGGCATTTAATAATGGTTTGGAAAATATTCAAAACGAGGAGGAGTACCTACCCTGCAGGGGAAAATACTAGTTCTGAACTAGCGAAACACTAGTACCTTTTTCACCAAAACTGGTACGCGTTGTATCTCTTTCCCATTGAAACTACTGGCGAATTTAACATTGCGATGTCCTATGCGATGGCAATTAGCCCGCTCTGCATCCCTTTTTTGCCAGTTATGAACTAGATCAAATTTAACTGGATTCGAACTAGAACGTTACTGGACAATAAGTAATTAGTTCAAAATTGGCACAAATACAACTAGTTTGTAACTAGACATAAAGTCTCTAGTTCAAAATTGGTACAAAAATCATTAGTTTGTAACTTCAGTTTAAAATTCGCAAAATATCCCAGGTTAATAAATTAAACAATAATTACTGCAGAATGATTTAAAATAGTTTTATTGAAATATATTATATATCATTATTTAAACATGAACATTTGAAATTCGTACATTAATCAAAAACAATTTTAATTCCGTTTAAACTTAATAACTAATTTGACAATTACTTGTGTAGTTAAAAAAAAAAACGAATAAATACATACTTATGTGCTAGATACTTCTTCGAAAATAACATAATTAAAAGAGTCGTATTTTTGTGTAAGTAACATTTTTTTTTGTAAATCTGCAAATCTTTCGGTCGTTAATGCAAATTGTATTCATTAAAAAAAGAAACAGACCAATATTATGTAACTACCCAAAAGTGTTTGTTTTTCCCGTGTTCAAAGCAAGTAACATGTAAGTTAAGATCACTCCCAATGGGAGGATGAAAAAAATTAGAGTTGGCCACTTGGCCCTTTTCCTTATGTCTGTAAATGAAACAAGTTAATTAAGTTGGATATGCAATAAATTACCTTTTATAGAACTGCATTCAAGTAACGCCAAAATTGAAGTGGCAGAATAACGTAAACTAACTTAGAATGTAACCTTAATTTATTATATTATAATATTCCTAACTGCTGCCTCAGCTATCCCACGGTGACGATTTGCTGCAGCATGGAAATGTTCGCTTAGTGAAACTGCGGTGGCGATGACCAGCAACTGGACCAGACGCGTGTGCATATCATATTGCACCACGCATATTGGCCACAGGCGAGCGTGTTTACTTGTATTTCCTCAAAAGATTTGCGGGATTCTCTAAATAAACTTTTTGAAGAAGATCAATTTGTTGCACCCGCACAAGGCGGTCCATTATTTTCTTCTAGCACTTTTTCTCTGGCGAAAATTGACGAACCACTTCCTCATTTATTTCGCTGACAAGTTCACTCGGTATATTTGCTATACAAAGTTCCGGTTCTTGTATATTTAGCCTCCTTGCTATTAATTTTTATATTTAAAAAATATTTCACAACAATCACAAAACTTTCAGTTTACAAGTTAACATTTTCTGTTTTTCGATATATTATATTTTATCGATAATCGCACATCACTAAAAAATCATATGGCGACACGAATTATCAAAACAGCAAACTAGGAGCCCATTTAGTTACAGCCACTTGCTCGTTTTTTTCTATTAGTGACTTTAGTGTATTTTAGAAAAAATATTGAATTTTTCAAAATAATTTTTTTAATTCAATTCAAATACATACAAATTTTTTCTAAATTACACTAAAGTCACTAAAAACTAATAAGACGTTGTGATGCGAGTTTTGACAAGGATTTGAGTTCGCTTGTCAAAATTTTTTTTGATAAAATCATTTGAAAAGTATTTTATTTAATATTAGCCCAATTTGATTCTTTTTTTTACTAGTATATCTCTAGTACTTTTTCGACTAGTTCAATTTTCACTAGAACAGGACTGGTGCAGAACTAGAACATTTTATTACTAGTACGCGGTTTCCCTGCAGGGTAGCTTCATGTGATCTAAGTTAAGGTATTCTGGAACGACATGATCATATTCCACTTTGAACTCTGGATTTGTCATTAGTCGGGGCTCATTTCTTTGAAATTGTGCATACGCAATTGCACGAGAATGGCCAAGCTTAAGAACTTCAGGAAATCCCTCCTTGAAAGGGAATTTAACTATACATCTTCTTTTTGTGATTTGAACATAATATTTTTCGCAAAAACTATCGGATTCAGAAAGAAAGTGTTTTTGTGGAAGATCTTCCACCATTGAATCATTGGAAAAGGACCTGTTATGATCCAACCAAAAATGGTTTCTGGACCAGGAAGAGAGCCACAAATATTCCGCTTTACGCCATCCAAAAAAACTGATGGAAAAAGATCTCCACCAATAAGGACATCAATATGTGAGCTTTTGAAAAACTCTGAGTCAGTTAATTGAATGTTGGGAAGATTTAATAGCATGGATGGGTCAATAGTGTGTGAGGGAAGATTTCCAGTAAAATTAGGATCTACAAGAACCTTTGCATCGATTGAAATGTTTGGACAATTGAAGAACTCAGAATGAACGAACACACTGTTTTTTTAAAATGAAATTAAAAAAAATGATATATATCAAAATATTTTATTGTAATACTGCAAGGTGGGCAGCGATGTTCGTGTCGAACTTTATTGTGAATTTGAATGTTCTAAAATTCTATGTTCTATGCTTTTTCATAATAACTGAACAATTTATAAAAAAAACTGTAACTTAAAATAAGTTACATTCGATTACATTAACTTAAGATTTAAGTCTCTTCGGTGAACACCGCTGAGCACCATAGAGGTATAAATTTGGAAATAAAGATATACCTAAAAAAATCTAACAGCTTGTTCTCTTTTCTATTAATTTCCTTCCATATCTCTAAATCTCAAACCATTGGGGTTTGAGAGCTAGACTGATCAGCTTTTATATATATATATATATATATATATATATATATATATATATATATATATATATATATATATATATATATATATATATATATATATATATATATATATATGTTTAATAGTCGTTATTGTTTTGATCTTGTTCAAATTAATCATTTTATAAATATATCTTATAATCTTAGACTTAATATATATAAGCGATTCTGTATCATTCTGATTTCATTCATGGTGTAATAAATATAAGGTGCAGAAAGTAGAAAATTGTCCGTCACCACTTCGATTGATTGTTTTTCTCTTTGAAATTTTTGTGCAGTTGTCATAGTCGTAGTCAAAAATCAACTTTAAAAATTAAATGTTTGTGCAGTTGCCCTGGTTGCAACAAAATTATCAAGTAAATAGACACAACAACGTAGTTTTTGTCAAAAAATATAGAAAATAAAACTTTGAAATATTTCCCTAACTTTATTATTCAACCATGATATGATTCAAATTCCACCTGGTCTTCAAGTTGAGTTTTATGTAAGTAGTGTGAGGACAACAAAATTTTAAATTGTCTGTTAAAAATAATTGTGACGGTTTCTCTTCTCTGTCCTCTTGTTTTAATTGTGCGTCTACTTTATATAAATCTTTGTGATACATCTATAATTTGTCGGCATACAGCTGCGAGACGTTATAGCAGAATACCACCCCAACATAAAACTCGGTGTCTAAAGTTTGTCCAAATCAACATGCAGCTCTCTGAAATCCAACGGGCAACCTATTCGTTTTCCTGGCAGAGGAAGACGAAGACTCGGATGTGATGCCAAAACTATGCACGCTCTATGGGGAAGCTCCGCGACCAATGACCGTTATGAGTATTTTTTTCGATTTTATCATAAATACTTAAATGATAGTATGTAACAGTGCAGAACTGCCACTTTCCCCTTACAGATTACTTCAGAGGTTCGGTGGTAGTGTTAGATGTAACACCATTATCCGAAAATAACGTAATTATGGTTCAAAATTGCAAGGTATCCAGCGATGATTCCTTTCAGATCTTAGATAGATACTCTATAATTGGATCAACGAATTTAATACTGTTAAAAATTATTTCATTGAAAACAATATTATAAATCCAGTTATTATCAGAGATATGAATATTAGAATAGGAGAATTACAACAAATTTTAGAAGAAATGCATCAATGCTCGTTTATTGCTGGCACTCAAAGAAGACGATCGAGAGATAAAACTGTAAATGAAAATGGTAAAAAGTTTATAGATTTCTGCAATGACATCGGTCTTGTAGTGCTAAGCGGAACAACAAAAGGAGACGAAGAAGGACATCTTACATTTATAAGTAACGTCGGAGAGTCGGTAAACGACATATGTTCAGTTTCACAAGTTGTTACCAAATATAGAAACCTTTTCGGTGGAACAAAAAATATGGTCCGACCATATGCCGATCACGTTAGCGGTATTTTTTAAAAATTATATTGATGTAAACGCAAAAACCAAACTTCTACCAAATTACACTGGAATAAAAAAAACAAAGAACAATTCCAAAATCGATTAAATTCTAAACTTCACGAACTTAAAACAAAAAAGTGCGATATAGATCTGGTAATGCTAACAAATTTGATAAATTTAAGTACGAAAAACCAAAGAAATTATAACTTTTACACACAGAAAAAAAAATGGTTCAGCAGTGCTTGCAATTCGGCAAGAAAAAAATCATTTAAAATGCTAAAGAGTTATAATGAAATACAAAATATATAGAGCAAAGAAAAATATTTAAAAGCTATAAAAAAATACAAAGAAGTATGTGATAAAACTAAGACAAACTACTACCAAGAAATTGAGATGCAAATAAATTTGGTTAAGGATAGCAAGGATTGGTGGAGATTAGTCAAATATATACGCAACGACAGTCCAAAGTACTGCTCAGAATTCCCAGCAAATACATTTTCGCTATACTTTCAAGGATTATTGAACCCACTACAGTTAGCTTGCGACATTCAATATGCGCCGCTATTTATTGTAGATACGGATTTGGATAAAGCAATAACAACCGGAGAAATTTTAAAAGTACTAAGCAAAGTGATGCCAAACAAAGCACCAGGTGTAGATAGACTACCATATAAATTTTTTGAAAACGTTTCTATGGAGTTTTTAGAAGAATTAGCTAATGCATACAATTCAATATACGAAAAAGGTAGAGTTGATAAAAGTTTTATGACAAGCATAGTGTTTCCGATATTCAAAAAAGGAGATGCTAATGAACCGAGCAACTATCGTGGTATATCAATAATGGGTATTCTAAATGAAAGATTATCAATTTGGGTAGACAAACACAACATTCTAACAGAATACCAGGCTGGTTTTAGGAAAAAATATTCGACTGTTGATAATATTTACAATTTGTCAGCAATTGTACATCTGCAGTTCCAAAAAAACAAAAAAGTGTATGCGTTCTTTGTGGACTTTAAAGCCGCTTTCGATAATGTAGCAAGAAAGTTACTAATTTATAAATTACATGTACTTGGAGTCTCAACAAAACTTGTGTACCTTATCGAAAATATATATGATAATACAAATGCAGTCGTGTGGACAGGACAATAATTATCAGATTATTTTGATACCCGCACAGGATTAAAGCAAGGTTGTCTTTTATCTCCGCTTCTTTTTGCTCTCTACTTAAACGATTTACACGAATGGCTTGGAGGCGGAATAAAAAAATATAAGTTAAACATAAGGTTGCTAATACGCAGACAATATTGTCATATTGGCTGATGATATTAATACACTGCAGAGTATGATAAATCGTTTAGAGGAGTATTGCACCAAATGGAATATGGAGGTAAAATTAAATAAATCAGACGTAATAGTATTTAGAAAAGGCGGAAGACTGGCCAATAAAGAAAAATGGTACTTTAAAGGTTTACAAATTCGTGTTACCTCTGAATATTGTTATTTAGGAATTACTCTCACTCCCAAAACGGTATTCCAAAAACATGTAGATTTGCGCAATACATCAGGAAAAAACAGTATTAATGTTACATGGCACAGTTTTATAAGTAAAAGCAATGTGCTACTAAGCACCAAATGGAAGTTGTTTCTAGCAATATGCAGAGCAATTCAATCATATGGTTCGCAGGTTTGGGGTTATACAATTTTTGATACGGTTGATAAGCTACAACTTTTTTTTCCTGAAAAAGATATTTAACTTGCCAGAATTCACTCCAACATATGCCTTAATGCTAGAAACTGGTGTCGAAAATGGACATTTATACACTTTAGACCTACATATGCGATATATACAAAAAACATTGTTTGAGTATAATACAGAGCGCTTACCAAACAAGCTTACAAAGAAAATTTTAGAAAATAATATTTTCTGGGCCAAAGATTTAAATCAACTAGGAGCTGAATTTAACATAAAGTTTGATAGCCATGATCAACAATTAAACGATTGGTCAAGCAAGAGAATTTTGTTGCTGAGTCAATTAAAACAAAAATATTCGAAAAAGCCAAAGCAGTACCAGCAGAATTTATATATACTTAGACCATAATATTGGTCATTGTTATTTTCACGAAAATTTTCAGCGCACTAAAATAATGTGGATATTCAAAGCTCGAAGTGGTCTGATATTATTAAATGCAAACAGTTTTGATAATAACACCCCAACAAATTGTAGTTTATGTTATATTAACGAACTTAAAACCCTTGAACATTTTTTGGGAAATTGCCCGATATTTAAAGAATACCGCATGAAACACTTTAAAAAGGCTATACTAGATAAATATGGTATTATTGACGCTCTTAATGGGGTAAATGATGAAAAATGGAAAAAATTAGTAAATTACATAACAAGCGCTTTACTATACAGGAAAATGATAATAAACGAATACTATTAATAACTAGCAAACAACATTGCCAGAAGCAGCATCTGAACAACATAATTAAAACCAATTTTGAATAAGTAGCATAGCTGAAACAAGAATACATAGAGAAATTTAACAGCAACATAACAAGCAACAACAATATAGCAAAACCGACAACTACGACATCAACAACCAGCAAAAAACAATTCAACACAAGAAGTAGTAACAACAACAGTAGTACCACAAACAATAGCGAAATCAACAACCAATATTCAAACAAACGACAGAAATAACACACAACAGCAATAATACAACACCAAACAAAGCAGCAACATCATATTAAAATTAGAAGAAGAAGCAACAGCAACTGTACCAGCAATAATACAGCAACAACCAACAACAAATCGATCGTTATCTTAACCAAACAAAAGTCACGGCAACAACAGGAATAGCGCACAACACTGACAACAGCAACAATTCATCAACAGAATTAGCAACAACATAAATTATATAAATTGCAATATACACAGTAAAAACATTTTAAGTAAATTAAGCTAAATAATTGACAGACGACATTTTTGTCATAGTCGTATGTTCTTTTTTTTTAATTTAAAAATTAAAGCAAATGTAATATAATACAAATGAATTTAATGTAAACAAATAATTTTGAAATAAAAGAACTATTATTATTACTCTAAAATTTAGATCTCAGGGTACTGTAAAATATACACCTTTTATATTTCGGGATTGTGAAATGACGTTTCTATAGTAAAGTTTGATATTTTTGACAATATACGGGTACGTACTCAAAACGTGTTGACGTACGAAATCTATTTGTGTTGTTTACAGTAACTTGAAAAATTCATGTCTGCCAAAAAATTTAATTAAATCGTTAACATTTTCGTGCGTTTATTTTTTACAACTTTCGACGTTATTTAACTCAACAATAGTGCATCATGTTCATCGACTTTGTCAAAGTACCATCAAGGACCAGTGTTTATCTATGGTTTACTGAATTCAATCGTGGCCTTAGTTCGCTCAACTACGAGCTTCTTGAAGGACGTCCAAAATCGGTAGTTGTTCTGTGCGTGAACTGATATCGAAAGTGAGATTGAGTCAACTTGTATGAAATTTGGATTAAAAAAAAAATTGTTTCGCTTTGGATCACATATAATTTAACAATTATATGGATATTAAATGGTAAAAGTGCTTTGATAATTGGTTCACACGTAAACAAAAGTGTATTGATCTTCATGGAGAATATTTTGAAAAGCAATAAATCCATTTTCGATAATACAAGGTGGCGCAAAAGAAATCACCCTATTGGAAGATGCTCTCATTTTTGCAAATGGCCGCCAATGTCAAATCTGTTTTGACATTTGTGGACTAGACAGATACAGAATACAAGTGAATAAGCCATGGAGCGATACACTCCCCAAGAACGCGGAATAATTGTGTCTATTTTTTTGCGTAACAATTCGTCTGTGGTGTTGGCGCAGCGCGAATTCCGTCGCCGATTTCCCGGCCGTCCGACACCGACTGCGCAAACACTGCGCCGTTTAGCCACTAACCTTGAAGAGTATGGGACCACACGAGACGTTGCCAATAGTGGCCGGCCCCGGAGCGCCCGTTCTGCCGAGAATATCGCCGCTGTAGCCGAGGACGTCGAAGTGAGGCCCGAAACATCGACCAGACGACGTGCCACGCAATTGGGCCTCAGCCGGCGGTCCCTGCAACGAATTTTGGTGAAAGATTTAAACATGTTCCCCTACAAAGTTCAGTCCGTGCATCAGCTGCTGCCTGCCGACCGCCAAACGCGCGTAGCTTATGCCCAAGCTATCCTCAATCTCGACACCGAAGTGGACGATTTTTCGACAAAAATCATAATGAGCGATGAGGCTCATTTTCACCTCAGCGGGTACGTGAACAAGCAAAATTATCGCTTCTGGGGAACCGAAAATCCGCGAGTGATGCACGAGAAACCATTACACCCGCTCAAAGTGACTGCGTGGTGCGCTGTTCACGCTGGAGGAGTCATCGGGCCATTTTTTTTTTGAGAACGCCGCGGGTCAAACGACAACAGTGGACGGTGCGCGCTATAGGGCAATGTTGACCGAGTTTTTTCTGCCCGAACTGGACGAATTAGGACTGGTGGACATGTGGTTCCAACAGGACGGAGCAACAGCACACACTGCACGAGCCACAACCGACATTCTGAAGGCCGCGTTTCCGGGTCGCTTAATTTCGCGTTTTGGCGATTTGCACTGGCCCGCCAGATCGCCCGATTTAACGGTCCCGGACTTCTTTTTATGGGGTTTTTTGAAGTCTCGTGTTTACATCAACAAGCCTGGACCTTGGAAGCCCTCAAGGAAAATATCCGACACGAATGCGAGAATTTATCGCCCGAAACTCTCGCCGAAGTGATGGAAAATGCCATAAAACGAGCCCGTATGGCAATCAATTGTGACGGCGCCCATTTATCCGATATCATCAACATAATCAAAAAACAGAATCGAAGTTTTTTATTTAGAAAAAAAATAAGAGCCAAACAACATCGGATGACTTCTTTTGCGCCACCTTGTACAAAGGTCACTTACACCCCTATTCTCGCATTTTGGTAATAAAAATATTATAACCTAATTATTATAACCTTTTTGTAACCACTACTTGTAACTGGTATTCTAGACATAACGTAATAAAAATAATTCACCTTAATGTGGTGAAAAAAAATTGACAACTAATTCTGAAAAATAAATTATTTTGTTTTGAAAAAGCAAATAGAAATAAAAATTAAAAGCTGTGTCAAGATCCTTATTTATTTCCCTCAATATTAACAGAAAAGCTTGTCTATCGCCTCGTCAAAATTAACAGCAATCTCCGCGCGTAATTTTTTGGCCAAATCAGTGACTGACTGCTGACCGACCGACAAAGACATCGAAGTAAAATTGTTTCTAATGAAATATGTAATTACCATGGAAATCGCGTATTCAACATGCACATTGTGGGCAAGAACCACAAATAAGGATAAGCAACCAATTTCTGTACAACCGAAAGTGTTATCTCCATATTTAAGTTCATGTATAAATATTTGATTTTCATGATGCCATTATCCTGCAAATTTTTCAATATAAGTTTTATTTCTTGACCTACGTCCTTCTCCATTTCCAAAGCACAGACTAGTAATAATGCTTCTTTCATTTTTATTTGAGTTTTTGTTGAAATAATTTACTAAATTTAGCTAATATTTTGAAATGAAGCTACTGGTAATAATTTGTTACCTCCTATGTGCCAGGTTATAATATTTGTTATTTTTGTTACGATAATAAAATTTCAGAATACGAATTTGTCACAATTGTTACTTTGGTGACAAATTGTAACTGTGGTGACTTGTTGTATATTGGCTTATTCGCATGAAGCGGATTGTAATTATTGTCAAAAACGATGAACTCAAAAAAATTGCAAGCAATGCGGAAATAGCAATTTTTAGTAAACAAATAAATCGTAACCGACTTATGTTTACAATCAGCTGAATATGCATAAGTAAATATGAAGAATTAGGTCAACCAATGCAGAAGCCGCGATCGATTATCGGTCAAGCTTTTAGTTTTTATTGGCCTAGGTTAGGAGCGGGTTACGAAGAGTAAAACGTAACCGCTGGGCGTTGCCAAAGATAAGTAGGTTTCTTTAGATTTTGGTTTGGATAGAAATTGGGGTCTTTAGTAGTTCGTGATAAGTGTAAGATCGACTGAGCAAGTGAGCTCAGTCTTAATAAATAATAATAAAGAAACGAAATAGTGAATTTGGAGTTATCAATTAAATTCGGAGGACGATTAATTAAAACAGAAGAACACTTTTCCCCCAGAAGGTAAATTTAAGATTTACAACATTGACGCAGCCGGTAGGATTCTTAAACTTTACAACATTGGCGCAGCCGTTTATCGAACCAAAGCACTAAGAGGGAAGGAAGAAGGAAATACAAAACAAAAAAGAAATGGATAAGAAATTACTGGTGAGTACGTTTGTGTGTTCGTAATTAATAAAAAAACCGAGCGACTGGTGGCGTTTAACGCCTGCTCATCTACGTAGGTCATTCTACTAACAAAACAAAAATTTTATCAAGGCAAATTAGGAGTTAAAATAACTATAACTTCTTTTTTTGATGGCATTTTGGGATTCAAGTAATAACAACTGTCAATCTTTAAAATATTAAATTGTTTTCCCCCACCAGTGGTAAGAAACAATTTATTTATATTAAAGAAACAGTTATTTTTATCAAGTGATTTTCCCCCATCAGTGGTAAGAGATTCTTGATAGAAAGAAATATTCCATTTGTGAAAAAATATTAATATCGTATTAATATTATTTTTTATTTGAAAGTATTTTTTTTATTCCTTGTTGTGAGTTTAGTCGTGTCAGTATTTTCGTCTTTTTTTTTTTTTGAGAGCTTCTGATTTTCTTTTTAATTGAAATTCTTTGTTGGTTAACGCATATTGCAACATTTACAATTTGACTTTATTTTCTTGTTTCTGTTGGAAAATTGTTTTGTAAAATAAAAAGGCTTTATATTAATTGGAATTATCTCTTATTGAATAAACAGAAATTTTGAAATAACTGTTAAATTTATGAGTGATCAAATTAATTAATGAAAGCTTTAAAATCTGAATATTTACAAGCAAAAGCAGATTTACAAAAAGAACAAGAAGAAATTGTGAGATTTGTTGACAAGTTGTGGTCACTTATCAGACATTTTAGTGAGTCTGAACAGATTTTTTTACATTTAAAGGAAAAATTGAGAGTAAGAAAATTAACAAAATTAGAAGAGGCGGATTTGGCTTTAACTGAATTATTTGAAATTTTGGATAATAAAAATTGTGCATTACACCAAGAGAGAGAGGAACTATTGAAAGAGTTAGATAGTTTTAGGAAGCAGAACGTGATTTTGAAAAAGAGGTTAGACAAAAATTTAGAGGAAACACACGAATTAGAACGAGAAAACACTTTAGACAGAGATAGGTTTACCAAAGGACGTTGAATTTAAAAAGGATCTGAACATAACCAGATTAGAAGAGGCAAATAATACAATCAGCGTATTGAATACAAAATTAATTAATCAACGTAAGGAGTTTGAACGGAAATTAGCAGATTTAGCTTTGAAAAATAAACATAAAGTTGTAAAACCAACGGACGATTCTAAAATATTCAAAATGAGTTTAGTGAGGATAGCAGAAGAGGTTGTGCCAATTTTTGATGTTTCGAGGGCACATGATTTGTCATCGGAATTACACAAATTTACTATAAGTTGTCATATAGTAGAAAAAGATCTAAAACCAGAAGATCACCCAGTAATGTTAGATTGCATAAAACTCAGATTGTTTGGTGAGGCATATAATCTTGTGAGGTCATTAGAGATAAAATCTTTAGATGAATTAATAAGTTTATTTAGTGAAGCGTATTCAAAAATAACCATATTGGAAGATGTTCAACAGGAGATACGACAGGCAGTACAGTTGGAAGGAGAGGATATTTCTAGGTTTGCGAGAAGACTACGTTGTTTGTTTACTTCTGCAAAAACAATTATAGAGGATAGATATCCAGGTAGAGATTGTGATATTTTATTAGAAGAAATAAATACTTCAGTAAAATCATCATTCAGGTTAGGACTTAGAGACCCCACACTTCGACTTCATATAATGAGGTCAAGTGCAAAAACTTTAGAAGAACTAGAAATTGAAGCCAACTGCGCACAAGTGGAGTGGAAAAGATGTCATTTCGGTACGTCTTTCAATAATGAAAAATCGGTTATTAATCATATAAACTCTCAAGAGATGTCGCCAACTATAAACGCTTTTACACAGTTGGCACAACAACAGCAAGAAATAACACAGCAGTTGTATACGATGACGTCACAAAACCGACCGAGTGGCAGCGCAAATGAATATGCAACCATCTCTAGGGGAAACGAAGGATCTCAGTTGCAGCGGGATAATGAAGAAACTAGACCAGCAACAAAAACTAATCTTTCGGAACCCCATCAATGAGTTCCAATTTGTTCATTTTGCAATAAGGCAGGTCATACATGAGCTAAGTGTTTTAGTCGAGAAAATACTCCTTATTGTAGAGAATGTGGAGAATATGGACACGAACCAGGTCCGAATTGAAGTCAAAAAAGTAGACATCAGGAAAATTCGCATGGCGCAGGCAATGCACAGAGCGTACAGCATTCAGGATACGATAACTATAGAAAAAATCAAAATTATCAACAAAATAAGATATATGATAATAATGAAAATAAGAATAATGGTTATAATAATACTCGAAACCAAAATAGAGGCAATTATAACAATAACGGTCCAAAATTGTGTTTCTGCTGTGATAAAGAAGGACATATGAAATGCGAATGCGCAGCCAGAAAAGCCTTCTTAGGGAAACAGGGAAACTAGATGGGGTCCGGACGTTATCACACGACCGGGATCCCCAAAATACTTTAGAAAATGACAAACGAGATAATAAATATAAAAACGAGCAAAGTCCGGTCAAGGCAACTTTGAAAACTGATGTTACGAAAAATATTAATAAATTGATGAAAAGTAAAAAATTAATTGAGCAGACGAAAGATGAATTAAATCTGTCTCAGGAGAACCAAGGTACAGAGATAAGTAAACAAATGAAAGATGAAGTAAATCTGGTTCAAAAGTATAAGAGTATAGAGGTTAAAGAGCAGACAAAAGATGAAGTAAATCTGGCTCGGAATAACCCAGGTACAGAGGTATATAAACAGATGAAAAATGGAGTAAATTTGTTACAAACTGATCAGAGTACGGAGGTTAATAAACAGACGAAAGACGAAGTAAATCTGGTTAAAAATAATAATGTGGAGCCCAGGACTCGGGCTCAATTGAAGAAAGTTTCATTTAAAATAAATGCTGGTAATGGCAAAAGTCGAAAAATAAAGTACGAGAAAAAAAATTAAATTCTTGCAGAATCGAGCAAAGAAAAATTAAATCTGAGAAAAAGGAGAAAGTAAACCTTATTGAGTATATTAGACCAGCTGTAGGTAATTTGGTACAG
Organism: Suillia variegata; assembly: GCA_949127995.1. Lineage (NCBI taxonomy): Eukaryota > Metazoa > Arthropoda > Insecta > Diptera > Heleomyzidae > Suillia > Suillia variegata. The sequence goes on from OX421844.1 coordinate 26,871,061, forward strand.
TGGTCATGTAAAACTTTGTTAAATATTTTTGTAATGATGTTCGCGATCATTTATTTTTGTTCAGATATAATCCTAAATAAATGGGAAAAGTTGTTGATAAATCCTCCGTTGTATGAATTTATCAAAAATTATAATAATTGTTTGAATAATAATTTCAATACATTTTTAAAATTTTTGACTGCCAGGTTAACGCCAGCAGTGAAACAAAAATTGTATAGTAATGCAAGTGAAAGTTTTCATTCATCAACAAAAGACGTTTATGTGGAGTTACCTTGCAAAGAAGCGAAAAAGGGAAAACTCACATTACTCGTAGATTCTGGCGCTGACACTAGTTTAGTGAAAGCAAATGCCATAAATGATTTTAATGACAAGGATGAAGGTGATATAAAAGATTTGAGCGGAGCTTTTGGAGGACAGGTTACCACATCCGGCTCCATTCAGATTTGTCAATCAGATTGTTCTGATTTGATTTTTGATTTCCATGTAGTAAACTTACGGCAAGGCATACCGGCAGATGGTATACTGGGTAGGGATAACTTATGGAATAAATCGGTTATAAATACGATAACAAAAGAATTAATATTCTTTAATAAATCAGGGAGTGAAAGGAAAAAGTTCTCATTGAAGGGATGGAAGTCAATGAAAATATCATATTGCAATAATGAAGTAAATTTTAAATCGCGGACGGTAACGGTAGTACCGATGAAAATAAAATCGCGTACGGTAACGATAGTACCGATGAAAGTAAGAACGAAAATTTCAACTTTGTTGATCCATAAACAAGAAATATCACCAAGTGTTTATTTAGCCAAAACTTTAGTTAACAATAAAAAAGGTGTAGTTTACGCTCCAGTGCTAAATGCATCAGAGAACGTTGTTGAATGGTGTAATGATTTTGAGCCAGTATTTACCGATTTCAATAAGTACAAAGAAGCGGAAGATAACAATATCATGAGCTTGCATGAACTTAAAACAAGTGATCGGATAACTTAAGTAAATTAAATTTGGATTCAAGCCTAAATGTTGAAGAAAAAATGCGATGGAAAATATTTGTATGGCGTATAATGATGTCTTTCATTTCGAAGGTGACATCTTGACGAGTACAAATGTGTTAAAACATTGCATCGATACTAAACAAGATCAGGCACCAATTAATCAAAAACAATACAGATTGCCACAAATGCACAGGGGAGAGATTAACAAACAAGTACAGAAATTGTTACATGATGATATAATCTCACCGAGTATTTCGCCATGGAATTCACCACTTTTGCTGGTACCTAAGAAAAGTGGTAAAGATGGTCAGAAATGGAGGTTAGTCATCGACTACAGAAAACTTAATGAAGCGACAATTAAGCAAGTTTTTCCCGTTCCTAGAATAGAGGAAATTCTAGAGCAATTGGGATATAGCCAGTATTTTTCTACGCTAGATTTAGCGAGTGGCTACCATTAGGTGATGATGGATGAGGGCGACAAAGAGAAAACAGCCTTTAGCACAGGGCTTGGGCATTTTGAGTTTAATAGAATGCCAATTGGTTTAACAGGGGCACCAGCCACTTTTCAAAGAATCATGAATCACATTCTTACAGGGTTACAGGGGATAGAATGTTTCGTATACCTCGATGACATAGTCATTTATGGGCGTAATTTGGAAGAGCACTCCATGAGGTTGTGTAAGGTCCTCGAAGCCTTACGGAGAAATAATTTAAAACTGAATACAGAAAAATGCAATTTTCTGCGTAGAGAGGTAGTTTATTTAGGACATAAATGTTCGGCAGAAGGAGCGCTTCCTGATCCTGCCAAGGTGGAAAGTGTGAAAAATATTCCACTACCAAGGTCTCGTAAACAAGTACAAGCTTTTTTGGGACTGGTTAATTACTACCGTAAATTTGTACCCGTATTGGCAAAGATGGCCTTACCAATTAATAAATTGTTGAGAAAAGACGTACCGTTTAAATGGACAGAAGACTATCAAAATTCGTTCGAAGAATTAAAAAAGGCGATAATTTCACCGCCTATATTAATATATCCTGATTTTAATGAAAAATTTTTATTAACGACAGACGCAAATAACGAAGCGTTAGGGGCGGTTTTGTCCCAGGGAGTCGTGGGAGAAGATAGACCAATTGCATTCGCAAGTAGAGCTTTGAATGATGCTGAAAAGAGATATTCTACTATTGAAAAAGAATTTTTGGCAATAGTATGGGCTACAAATTATTTTAGACCATATCTTTTGGGACGACATTTTGAGGTATGATCGGTATAGATCATCAACCTTTAAGTGGAATAGCAAATTTAAAGGACCAAACGTCCAGATTAGCACGATTTAGACATAAATTGACAGAGTATAATTTTGAGATAATTTATAAACGAAACCTCAATGCCGACGCATTAAGTAGAATAATCAGAGAAAGTGATGATAATACTAAAATAGCCGCCGTAGAGACGAGGCTACAAAAAAGAGATAGATTAGAAAAAGAGATTGAACAACCGGTAGAAATTGACAATACCGACGGAGAAAATAAAACGGTGCTTGACACAAGTACTGATGACAGTAGAGTTGAAAATAGCAGAAAATATAAAAATTTTAACCGATCAAAAACAAATTGAGACAATATTAAAAGACTATCACAATGTACCTTTAGGAGGTCATCAAGGTGCATTGAGAACTTATTTGAGATTACGAGAAAAATTCCGTTGGAAAGGAATGCAAAAACAAATAAACGAATATGTTCGGAGTTGTTCAAAATGTCAGTTAAACAAAAGTTCAAAACTGACAAAAATGCCTATGGTAGTAACCGATACACCGCAACGTCCTTTTAAGAAGTTGTACATGGACATGGTAGGGCCCCTACTGGAAACAACTTCAAGCAATAAAAATATTTTGACTTTTCAAGATGACTTCTCAAAATATATGGCATGTATTGCGGAATATTTAAGTTGTTTTGTTAATGAAGACGGATCCATTTGGGATCAGTGGTTGTCAGCGGCTATGCATGTGCATAATAACACACCACATACGTCAACAAAACAATCACCTTTTCGTACACTATGTGGATTTGATATCGAAATACCAACTAATTTGAAACAGAAAAGGGATCCTGTATATAATACAGAAGACCCCGCAAAATTACTTAAATATCAAATTTAAAGGGCACATCAATTGGTGAGACAAACCCAAGATAAGGCGAAAATCGCATCAAAAGTTCAATATGACAAAACTATAAACGAAGTTATTTTTAAAGAGGGAGATAGGGTTGTTATGAAAAACAACACCCGGAAAAACAAATTTTCTCCAATTTGGACAGGCCCATATGATGTAGTGTCGATAAAGGGACCTGTAACGACTGTGATAAAAATTAAGTCGAAACTTAAAAAAATTCACAACAATCTATTAAAACTATATCATGAATCAACTGACGGTCAGAAATACAAAACGTACGTGATAAATAAATAGGAAAAATTATGAAGTATTGCCGATAAAAGGACGGTGATTAAAATTGATTCAAAATTTAAAATTATGAGATGTTTAAAAACAATATGAAAACAAATTGTTTAAAAACATGCATGTAGAATTAGAACGATTTTTAAAATTACAGCAATTACACATTGAAACCAATTTATTTAAAGAATTGTGGACTGTATTTTTAATTTTGTTTATTTCTGATTCACAAGATGAAAGTAGATCTGTTCACGTGGTTGAATGAAAAACAATGTCAATTAAAATCAAAAGAGGAAATGTATGCAAAAAATTAGAAGATGGCGCTTATGCCCAGTGTTGTATTTTATCGTATAAAAAAAGTATTAAATATATTGTGGATTATCGATTTCAATTCTGAAAAGTTCAGCAGCACTAATAAGTAAAAAGTGCTATCGAAAGAAGTAAACATATCCATATGTATGTATATACATATGTAGTTATTTAATTTTCAATGTCAAGTTCATGACTTATGCTATATAAGCAGTTTTTGTCGAGCAGAGTTTTAATTTAAAAATATAAAAAGTAACAATTATAATATACTTTTAGGGAGTAATTTATTTTATTTTAACAATGATTCATACATTTTAGAAGTTTAATAAGATACGGATAATACATGAGTAAACAGTACTAAAAAAGTGAAAGTACTGGTAAAAAGGAGTAAATGATAGATTATGTATGATTTTCTAAAAAAAGGTGTGTCAAAGCGCACCCAATTGGTTTTAATTTATTTAATTGCAGGTAAATATCATTGACGTTGAGACCTGCAAGCTAGATGATACCAATCATGAGAAACATTGGATGTCGACTCCCTCAAGGACTATAGCAAGAAACTTAAACTTTGGTTTAAGCCAATATTTATAACAAAAATACAGAGAAAAAATATATATATATAGAAAAAAAAAGAAGGTGAAAAAAAAAAAATTCTAAGAAAAAATATATGAAATAAAAATTAAGAAAAGAGAATAAATAAACAAAAATATATTTTATGAAGAAAAAATTTAAAAAAAAAAGAAAAAAAAGAGATATTATAAAATAATTTAAAAGAAAACAAGATTTAAAAAAAAAAGAACAAATAAAATATTAATAAAAAAAACAAAAGAACAATAGTTTAAAAAAAAAGAGAAGAAAAAATATTAAATTAAAAAAAAAAAAAATGAAAAGATATATAATATTAAAAACATTTGTAGATAAGTTTTTTGATGATAAATAATTTCAAGTCTTAACATTAATTATAAAATGTTTGTAAATTTCGTCAATGAGAAATTTAAATAGAATGCAATTACAATGGCCACGCATATATACATAAAAAAAGAAGAGGGGGGAGGGTTAGGAACGTAAAGACGTTAGGTTAATAACGCCAGTTTTTTTTTTTTTTTGAAATTTTAGGCTTTGTGTGAGCATTGAAGTTGCATAAAAGTTTTGCATAAGCAGAATTTTAAAATTTTTGGGATTTGTTGAAGTATTTATTGTGAGAATAGTGAGATAATTTTTAAATGCAAGTAGTTTTCAGAGTAAAAGTTTAACCATTTTTATTTTCATTTTCGATTTCGTGAGTTTCGTAAAATTAAATCAGATAATGGTTTAGGTAATTTTTTTTATTTATATTGATTTATATTTTGTTTGTATACTATAATTTATACCGTATATTATATATATATATGTCCAGAAAATTTTATTTTGACTTATTTAGTATTTTTGAGTAAAAAGTAGAAGCATTTAATATGTTTGCATGATTCGTCCGGTTCCCAGCTTGTGAATCGACGTTGGACGACTACGGAGGAAAACTTCAAATGAAAACCAAGACGATTACACAAGCACGAGAAAACAACTATACGACGCTGAATACAAAGTAAACAACACTGCGAAGATAATACGAAATAAACATCATCACATACTCATTCCACTGATGTCACTTAACTACTAATGTCGAATGAACTATATTGCCACCCAATTCGAATTTTCACGCATGAAGATGAATCAGAGTGTTCTTACCAATACGCACGATAGTAGCAGAGTTTCCGCCCAGAAGTAACACACGTACCGTTAATATACGTATTTATGGGGCGTTACATCGAGAATGTACGACTTCGGTATCTAAGTTACACTGATACCTACATTTGTGTCGCCACAGTAAGAGTCCTCGGGCAGACACCAAAGCACTATGGTTGTTCACACTAATCTTCATCAACATGTGCAAGAGAACGCTACGACGTTCGACGGTTGTTAAAGTTAATCATCGACAACCAGTACAAGAGCAAGATTTACTACTGATGTCTACTGGAAGAAGATTTCCATCTGATCACAGTTCATCACCAATTTGAGAGGTAATGGTTCAACACTGAGTCACAGCATTGACGGAAGAAAAACTATAGTTGCAGCATGGCAATGAGTTAATCCACTAGCATTAACAATAAACAGTGCTAGGCGGGTTAGTGCCATATTTATTAACGTTTGCGAAAGATGATATCGCTCAAGACTACTTGTTCCGAGATGATCACCAATAATATCACCACCACCAGAGAAGAGAAGAAAAACCCCGATGATTGCCAATTTTAAATACATATTATTATTATAAATGTACGAAAGAGAAATATTTTAAGAGTAAAGTAAATATTTAATACATAATTTTTATTGTAACAAATTTAAATTTTCATATTTTAATATTCATATTATCGTTTTGCAATGTAAATGTATTTTTGATTTGTAAAGTATTTAAATGCAACCTATCCAAACCACTAGTAGTAGAAAAAAAAAATCTAAAAAGAGACTAGTTGGAAATCATTTCATGATTTCTTTTAGGGGGGTGAGGAATGTTGTATATTTTCTTATTCGCATGAAGCGGATTGTAATTATTGTCAGAAACGATGAACTCAAAAAATTGCAAGCAATGCGGAAATAGCAATTTTTAGTAAACAAATAAATCGTAACCGACTTATGATTACAATCAGCTGAATATGCATAAGTAAATATGGAGAATTAGGTCAACCAATGCAGAAGCCGCGATCGATTCTCGGTCAAGCTTTTAGGTTTTATTGGCCTAGGTTGGGAGCGGGTTACGAAGAGTAAAACGTAACCGCTGGGCGTTGCCAAAGATAAGTAGGTTTCTTTAGATTTTGGTTTGGATAGAAATTGGGGTCTTTAGTAGTTCGTGATAAGTGTAAGATCGACTGAGCAAGTGAGCTCAGTCTTAATAAATAATAATAAAGAAACGAAAAAGTGAATTTGAGTTATCAATTAAATTCGGAGGACGATTAATTAAAACAGAAGAAAACTTTTCCCCCAGAAGGTAAATTTAAGATTTACAACAGACTATTATAACCCTATCAGAATAAGACTGTTAATGGCATTTTGGGTCAAGAATTCTGATATAACCTGGACTGAAACGGCTTAAGAATCCTAAGAAATTCTTCTAAATACTAATTTCCCGAATTGTAGTCGTTTGTTCCATTACCATCTTTATGATGGTGATGGAACAAACTTTATGATCCACAGCAACTTGTTGATGAAATACGTGCTAAGGACCAAATTACATAGGCAATTAAATTTTTCTCACCATTAAATTCACCTCGTCTTGATGGGATCATTCCACAGATGCTACAGGTTTCATTGGATTGTATTCTCACAATATTTGTGTAATGGTTGATTTGAATTCAAATTTATTTTTATCTGTCCCAAAATATATGTATAAATCTTTATCCACAAGGATTTTTTATGATCCCCTGTAGCTTGAGATCATTCGATAATTTTATCATTTGTTAATTTTCGTTTTTACTTGTACGAATATCTTTATATATAAATGTTCACTAAGTAGTATTGGTGCATGCAAAAATCACGTAACATTATTTGATGCACCAAGTAATTGACATATCGTATCTTGGCAGAATATATTAAGAAAATAAAGATTTTTAGTATATGTAATCTAATAATTACTTATAAAGAAAGTTGTCGGTCGGTCTATTTATATTTTTTATCTGTCCGTCTGAGCATCCGTTAAATAAATATAATTTATTTTTAAGTTTTATATATCAATAAATTCGCATAATATTGGTAGATAAAACTTAGCTTTAATTTGCGTTACAAAAATTCAAGTTCCTTCGGCTCCTAAAAGGTTCATAAGTACTGTTTAAGCCGGCATTATCCAAGAGCATTATCCAAGAGCCCTGGGTGAACAGTAGTAGCATCAAGGGTTTCACGGATAGCAACTATCTACTATACTACAAGAAAGATGCAGGTAAACCTAGATCTTGTATTATTATTAAAAAACACATTAAACACATCTTTGCAGCAGTTCCAGTTCCGCTGATCTGACAGTTGTCAGGATCGAACTAGACGGCTATAAAAGACTAGTGGTCGCATCTGCGTACATGGCGCATGACCTGCCTGCTCCACCAGACGTAGTGAGTAGGCTTGGCCAAAACCTGTGTAGGGATAAAACCTTAATTTTAGGTTGCGACGCCAATGTCAGACATACGCTTTGGGATAGCAGCGAAATAAATGACAGAGGTGAGTCACTTTTTGATTTTATTACACAAACTAAATTAGACATTTGTAACCAAGGAAATTCTCCCACCTTTATCTTTCCGAGTACGGATGATTTCATAGGATGAGAGGAAGTTCTCGATATCACACTTACTAATCTCAATGCTGAGATCAAAGTAGAATGCTGGAGAGTGTCAAGTCAGCGATCATTTTCTGATCATGCCTGGATACTTTTCAGTCTTGATCTCAAAGTTGATCACCTATTTATAGGTTTCCAAGAAAGATTAACTGGGAAAAATTCCGCAATTTCGTGAACTCCTCTTGAGGCAGGTATTCACCCATTTCTTCATCCCCTTCTGAACTAGATGATAGAGCAGGAAAATTTGAGAAAGCTTTTAGTTTGGCTTTCAAGAACTCATGCCCTGTCACTCGCAGTAAGAGTAAATTCCCGTCATGGTGGAACAATGACTTGACAGGCCTTAGGAAGCTTGTCAGAAAAGAGTTCAACGAGGCGTATATACAAAATTCCTGGCACTCCTACAGAGAGTGTCTTAAAACCTACAAAAAGGCGATTTTGGTCAAATTTTTGTGAATCTATCGAGACTGTTAAAGACTCTGCCAGACTAAGTAAAATCCTGTCCAAAGAACACTCGTGCCCATCCTTTATCAAAAAGATGGACGGGTCTTAGGCTGAATCTCCTAATGATACTCACTTTCCAAGCGGTGATGATGAGATGAATCTAACTACTCCAGAAGATGCACAGCATTGCAATTTCTCTGTTTTAGCTGACTCTCTCATCACTAAGGAACGTATTATATGGGCTGTTAAGAGTTTCTCTTCTTTTAAATCTCCAGGCCCGGATGGTATACTTCCGGTCATGCTATGGAACCTCAGAGACACAGTGGTCCCATGGCTGGAGCAACTTTTCAAACAAAGTATCACTCTCAGCTATATTCCCTCAAGGAGGAACGTTAGAGTGGTCTTTATCCCTAAGGTTGGTAGGCGCGAACATGAGTCCGCAAAGGACTTTAGACCCATCAGACTGTCCTCTTTCGTACTTAAAGCATTAGAAAGAATCATTGACTATCATATTAGGCTTTCACTCTCAAATGGAGGGGTTTCGAATTCCCAGCATGCTTACCTCAAAGGTAGATCCACGGATACGGCACTACACGAGGTAATCCGGGTAATCGAGAGGTCTATTAACTCCAAGTAGTATACTTTAGGAGCCTTTCTGGACATTGAAAGTACTTTTAACAATGTTAGATCTGATGCCATTAAAAATTATCTGATAGAGCATCAAGTAGATGCGGGAATTGTATACTGGACTATGTCCATGTTGCAGTCTCGGGTGATTCAGGCGAGGGAGGGGTTCTCTCACCACTCCTGTGGTTGATTGTTATGGATGATATGCTAAAATCTCTCGAAAAATCCGGTATTAAAGCAGTTGCGTATGCCGACGACATTGCGATTCTAGTATCAGGTCTGTTTCCGTCCGTCCTTAGTGAAATCATGGGCAGGGTGCTGAGAACACTAAGCTAATGGGGAGCCAGTTGCGGATTATCAGTGAACCCAGTGAAAACAGAATTACTACTATTCACCACTAAAACCAAGATACCTCAATTCAACTTAACAGTTCTAAACGGACAAGCACTTACTCTCTCCACTGAAGCCAAGTATCTCGGTGTTCTTCTTGATACAAAGCTAAATTGGAAAAATAATATTATACTGCGAGTTAAAAAAGCCTGCATTGCTTTTTATACATGCAATAAAATGTTTGGCAAACGTTGGGGTCTCCAGCCAAAGATGGTACTCTGGATGTACAGGGCTGTAGTTCGACCGATTCTCACCTACGGAGCTCACGTTTGGTGGCCAGCGCTTAGTAAAAATTATAATATAGTAAAATTAGGAAGAGTGCAACGATCCGCATGCATTGGCATAACTGGGGCTCTGAGATCCAGTCCCTCAGATGCGCTAAATGTACTTGTGCATCTTCTTCCCATTGATCTTCACATCAAATTTGTAGCCGCATGCACTGCAGCAAGACTCAATGAAGTAGGGTCTTGGCAAGCTAGGACATACGGCCACAGCAGAATTTTAGGTACACTACCTAAAGAGGTAGTACCTGTAACGACTGACTACATTTCACCGAAAATAGTTCTTAACAAGAACTTTTTACACAGATTTCCATCCAGAGAAGAATGGTCATCTAATAGTGTAATCGACAAATTCGGCGTTGCCATTTTTACGGATGGCTCCAAGATGAGTTGTGGAGTTGGCGCAGGTGTTTTCTGTAAACACCTTGGTATCTCTAGATCTCTTAGACTTCCTGATGAGGCCAGTGTGTTTCAAGCTGAATTGATAGCTATCTTAGAAGCTTGTAGCATTATTAGTAGCAAACTAACTCGTAAGAAGAACATAGCCATATTCTCTGACAGTCAGGCAGCTATTAAAGCATTGTCCTCTAATGTTATAACATCAAAATTTGTTCTTCAAGGCAGAAATAAACTAGATCTTCTCGGTCACAGACATAGACTAAACCTTATCTGGGTTCCAGGACATAAGAGTATGGTAGGTAATGAAGTGGCCGATGACCTGGCCAGGAAGGGCTCTGCATCGGCGCTGGATCTGGCTGTTCCGGTTCCGGTACCTATAGGCAATTAAGATTGGGGCTGCTCGAGTATAAGGAATTACTTCAAGGTTTTTGGAAATTGTGTTTTTTCCTCATTTTGTTTAATATTGCAACTAAAAATCTTATAACGTATCTTAAAGTTGAATTGCGATTAGGGTGGATCGAAACTGCTTTAAATTAAAAAGTATATTTTGAAAACTTTTAACTGTTTAAAAGCTTTAAAGAAATTATAAAGTGCCATTATAAATATATATATTTTGTATACGACGTTTTTAATACGGTTTGGGCGGTTAAAAGATAAAAAAAAATTTTTTGTTGAATCATCCATTGCTTTAATGCGCGTTTTCTTCAATTTGTAATTGTGCTTATAACTCAAGAAAAGTAGCAAAGCTATTAACTAAAATCTTGTGATTGTGAAACTACGCCTTTTACTGAAGTACAAAAATATTTAGTTTCCTGTTCATAATATTTTAATAAATTTGCATTCGATTCGATTCAATTTTTAATTTTTTTTTATCATATTTATACTCGAGCAGCCCCAATCTTAATTAGGTTTCAAATAACCGTAGCAATATTTAATTTTAGTTTCAATAAATAAAAAACTTCAACAAAATTTAACTTTAGTTTTTATGTTTATCTTCTAATATCAACATTAATTCATAATGTTAAAAATAATAAATACAATAACTACATATTAAATAATAATATAGGTTAAAACTGCTTCAGCCACTGCTTCAGACAAGTTTTGTTTATTTTTTTTTTTGTTTTGAGAGAACTTCCTTCTTAATCGTATGTGTCCATCGCCTTGTAGTATTAGATTTCTAGCTAAAACATTGGGATGTTTTTTTAGTCTTCTGCGGTAGACTATAGCATAGATTTCGACCTCTCAAGTCACAAGCGGTATTTTTAAGTCCTTGTGGATATTAACGTTTTTCATATACCAGAGAGAATTGGCAATCATTCGTAAACATTTTTACTGTGCTCTTTGAAGTTTTTCCACATTAGGGAGAAATGCGGTACCCCACAATTGGAATCCATAGGAACATATAGGTTTTATTATGGCTTTGTAGAGCAGGACTTTATAATCCAATTTAAACTTAGATTGACGCTTCAGAAGCCAATGTAATTCTGCTGTTTTAATTCTTATATGAGACACTTTGGAGCTGATGTGTTTCGACCAAGTAAGTTTGCGGTCAAGGTGCAAACGAAAATATTTGGTCTCAGTATTTTGTGGGAGATTTTTGGAATTCATTTGCACTGGAGGACAATTGCTCTTACACAGAGTAAATGTAATGTGAACACATTTCGACTCATTGACTTTAATTCTTCATTTTTCAATCCAAACCTGCAGGGTGTTCAGGTGTTCTTGAAGAAGTTTTAAAGCAATTTTGGGATCAGAGTGTGAACTTAGAATTGCAGTATCGTCCGCAAAAGTGGAAGTCATAGTATTGACATTTGTAGGCATGTATGAGGTACATAGTGAATATAAGATGGGGCCTGAATATTCAGCTGAGATAAAACTTTTTTGTCGAACAACGAATTTTCTATCGAGGAGGTAACTTTCGAGAAGTATGTATATATACATATAAGGTAACATACTTTTTAGTTTATTAAGAATTCCTTAATGCCAAACTTTATCTAAAGCCTGCGTAATATCGAGAAATACAACAGAACAGTATTGTTTTTTTCGTATGCCAATCTAATTGTCTGCACTATACGATGCACTTGTTCGAGGAAAAAAGCATGGTATTTTTCGGAACCCAAATTGATGTTATGGTATAATACTTTTGTCTTCAATAGCAATTTTTATCCATTTAATCATTAATTTTTCAAAGAGTTTTGAAAATATTGACAATAGGCTTATGGAACTGTATGAGGATACATTTGTGGGATCTTCGCCTGGTTTTGGTATCATGGTTATTTGGGAAACCTTCCATATTTGGGGAAAATAGCCGATTATTGCATTACATACATGCAGGAGATGCATTATGCCTGTATTTGGCAGTTTTTTGATCATTTGACCAGAGATTTGGTCTCGCCCAAGTGCTTTCTTTGCATCGTTGCATTGTTAAAAGCAAATTTTTCTTTATAATAGCATTTTTGTTGTTTGGGACAGTGCTAGTGGTAGCTGCTAAAGGCGTAGAGTTAATATTGCAATGATTCGGAGTAAAAACATGCTTTAAATGATTAGCAAATGCCAGCCCTTTTCCTGCATCACTTCTTGTCCAATTACCAACTGAAAGGCGAATAGGAGATTCTGCAGTAGTTGGTCTTCGCAGATTTTGAGTAATTGAGTAATTTGTGGCTTCTGTAGGAGTGAGATTTTCTACAAAATAGTTTAAATCATTTTTTTCTTTCGCCTTTAAAAGATGTCGAAGTTTTTTGGTGCAATCAGACAATTTTTTTTTTAGAGAAGGTGATCTCTGTTTTTGCCATTCTATGAACATCAATAGGGGTAAATTCATGGCGAGTTGTGTTTTTAGTAACATAGGTTGATGCTACTTTCAATGCTTGGGTAAGCATCTGAGTGAAATTATTAATGGCATTATTAATTTTTTGGTCCGTTTTTAAAGAAACGTTAAGATCAAGGTGGGAGCTTAGATACATTTTGTATTTTAGCCAATCTGTTTCTTTATATTTATTAGAGTTTCTGGAGGGTGTGTTATTAAAATTTTCTAATGTGAGAGTTATTAATACTGGCGAGTGATATGAAGATAGTTATAAAGAAGACTGCATACGGGAGTGCATATTTTTTAATCCCTTATTAATAGCGAAATCAATAAGATCTGGCGTCTTACCTCTGTCTGATGGCCAGTAAGTGGGACTACCGCAGGATAATACGCCAAGACCTAATTGGTTTAGAGTATTATATAGTCTTCTACCTTTTGGTGAAATCAGGCGTGAACGCCAGTACGTGTGCTTTGCATTAAAATCACCAGCAGCTTAAAATTTTGCACCGAGAGTGCTGAAGAATAGCTTGTACTGGCCTTCGTCTATATTTAATCTGGGTGGACAGTCCTTTATATATTCTTCGAGACGAATACTTGTAGCTTGTAAATATTCTGTACGGAAACTTTGCATAGGGGAATGCTTTATTCTGTTTTTAATAAGAATAGCCGTACCACCACGAGCCTTTCTACCGGAGTGTTTGGTGTCATAAATATTGTATCCATCAATAACTAGTAAGTGCTTGTGCGTTAAATGAGTCTCAGAAATGAGCATTATATCTATTGCATTTTTATTTAAAAACAGTTTGAGTTCTGTTTTATGTTAGCTTATACCGTTGACCGTTTTTATACCATTCATGGCTTTGACAAAAGGGATTGTAAAAGCATGTTTTGATTGCGTATCATCTCTTACATCATATTCTGCATAGAACATGAATTGTGTCATATTTGAAATGCATTTTTAAAGAGTTTTCTCAAGTTTACTTTCCTCAACTGTTATGGGATTAATTAGAGGAGACCGCTTAAGAATATTTGCATAGGTGCTTGTCTGAGGACCATAAGTATTAATTTGAGGTTGGTGCTCTCTTGTGTGAGTATTAGTAGCGGATGCCAAAGCAGAAATCGGAAAAGTAGTATTGATTACTTTTAATTTGATTGTATATGGTAAGAGTTTTTGCCTTATATTTTTATAGACTAGGCAACCTTTATAACACTAGCCGACAAATTTCAAAAAAAGTTCTGATCTGAATAATTTGATATACAATTCCTAAGTAAAATGCAGAGCTAATTCCGAAAATCACAACCAAATCACAACATCTTCGACGTTATTAATTAAATTAAACACAATTTGCAATTTTTTTAAATTTTTTCGAAAAAAAATGGAATTATATTATTAATAAAATGTCGAAAATGCAAAAATCTTACAGATTTTATATTTTTCTGTCAGAACACGATTAATTGCGATTAAAACGACGTATTATATAAAAAAATCGGTCAATAGACTTAAATGCAAAAATTACAATTTTATTTAATTTTTTTAATTTTTAAGAATTTTTATTTTAACAAGTGAATTATTTCCGCGGAATTAAACATTAAATTTTTGCAAATTTTAGACAGTAGTCCATGATTTTAAATGTTTTCGAAGAAGTGAACATACCGAAATTATTGATAAAGATTTTGTAAAAATTTCGGTAAAGTTCGAAAATTTCAGTGTAAAATCGATCCCAATAAATTCTGTTATGTTTGTGGTGAATACACATTCGTGAAACAGCGGAATAAGTTTACATTTGCATTGAAAACAGCATACTTTCAATACATTGGCCTTGTAGTCACGAACCTAGGCGAACAATGGACTCCTAATATATTGTGCTACTCATGCAAACTGCCATTAAGTTCGATGTCATCGGGATCTACAGCGTATGTATTGTTTTTGTTAAAATATGCAAAATATGTACGAAATATAATATCAAATTATATTTTATGCACTAGACGGTATTTAAAATTCGATGAGCCAATGTATTGGGGGCAGGCACTATGCCACGAAAATGATTGTTATTTTTGTTTAACAAGACTGGATGGTATTGGACGCCACCGTACAGCTGTATACCCCGAAATATCATCTGTGAAGTAGCCAGTTCCCCATTCACTTGACGTACCTTATCCTATTCCTCCTGCCTTATCTCAAATAAAGAAGAGAGAGTAAATGGATTATGTTGAGTCGGTGCAGTCCGACGACGGTGGTAGTTATTCCGAGGAATCAAAAAGACCGAAAATCCTATAGCAAGCTGAATTAAGTGACTGGGTAAGAGATTTGGAACTGACTAAGGAAAAGACCGAGTTGCTTGCATCTCGCATGCAGCAATGCAATTATCTGGCTCCAAGTGCAAAGGTTACTTTCTACAGAAACCGCGATTTGTCATTTACCAGACACTACGCCAAAAAAACAGTATTTGCTATTGCTCAGATATTCTTGCTTTGTTTCACGAATTCGGTCAGCCATATGATTCAACAGAATGGCGTTTTTTCATTGACGGCAGTAAGGAGAGTTTGAAAGCTGTTTTGCTGCATAAAGGAAACATTAAGCCTTCGATTCCGATCGCTCATGCTGTCAACACTAAGGAGTTCTACGAAGCAATGACCGAAATATTGAGGATGATTAAGTACAGTGAACATAATTGGAAAATTTGCGCTGATCTTAAAGTTGTTGCAATATTAAGCGGTTTGCAAAGCGGTTATACGAAATTTTGTTGCTTCTTATGCAAGTGGGATAGCCGTGCGCGTCAACAACATTATAAACAAAAAAACTGGCCTAAGAGAACAGAATACAGAGTGGGAGAAGAAAACTTAAAGTATCCGCCCCTGCTGGAGAAAGAAAATATTATTCTTCCACCATTGCACATAAAGCTAAGATTAATTAAGAATTTCGTAAAAGCGTTGAATAAAGAAAGTGAGGCTTTTATGCATTTAAAAGTTATTTTTCCGAATTTGTCCGATACCAAGATCAAAGAAGGAATATTTGTTGGCCCACAAATTAGAAAAATCCTCACCGACAATGCGTTAGAAAAAAAATTATCCAAAAATGAGGCTGCCTCGTGGAATTCTTTTAAATTGATTTTTTCTGGCTTTCTTGGCAACAACAAAAGCCCATTTTATAAAAAAAATCCTAGCTCACGAATTACGCAAAAATAGGTATGGAATACTGTAAAATAATTTTACTTTTAATTTAGTCATCGTCATTTTTTTCATATTAATCGAAATAGGAGTAAACATGTCGTTGAAAATTCACTTTCTCCATTCCCATTTGGATTTTTTCCCGCCGAATCTTGGTGATGAGAGCGATGAACATGGGGAGCGATTTCACCAGCAGATGAAAATTATGGAGCGGCGATATGCTGACTCTTGGAACGAAGCCATGATGGGGGACTTCGCTTGGTTCCTCATCAGAGAAATGAATGAAAGCTTAAATAAGCGGATCAAATTTTTTTTAATACATATTTATAATAAAAACTTTAGTAGTCCTTAACACTTCACAATTTGTCAACCTGTTAAATCTGTTCATTTGCATTTTTTATACCTTATGGAAAAAATATGTAAAATCAGTCTTGTAATTTTTGCTTCTAAGTCTATTGACCGATTTTTTTTATATAATACGTCATTTTAATCGCAATTAAACGTGTTCTGACAGAAAAATATAAAACCTGTAAGATTTTTGCATTTTCGCCATTTTATTAATAATAGAAATCCATTTTTTTTCGAAAAAATTAAAAAAAAATCGCAAATTGTGTTTAATTTAGTTAATAACGTCGAAGATGTTGATCTGACAAAAAAATGTTATTAACATTGATGATAGATTTAATGTATCACTCATTGAAATCGACCAACGCAAACGTGTTCAATGTGCAGTTACGTGACACCACCTTTTCGAAATTCAACAAAAACATTAAATGGGCGATATCTCCTAAACGGTGTGACAGAATTTTTTAAGCGTGATTTTCGAAATCAGCGCCCCATTTTACATAGGAAATGAGTATTGGTTTACCCAAATCATTTTTGCTGTCGGGTAGTATAATTTGCAGTATTATTTTCAACACAATTACTGCATCTTTTGACTGTGGACAGGACTGTGACTCATGTAAGCCATTACAATCCACGCACATACTGAGAAGTGTGCAATATATTTTGGTGTGACCTAATTCTTGGTAGTTTACACATTGAACGGTGGTGTTCGTGGTTCTTCAACAGTAATTTTTCGGTGTAAGAGATACCGAAGTTTATAAATAAGATATAATTCCCCTTTTCTCAGAGTTGGATCTGCGGGCTGTAGCTCAACGCGATATAGTGGTAGAGGAGCTTTGTTTTTGTTTAATATGTTGTAAACATATTTGACTTGAAATCCTTCATTTGTTAGTGCTTTTTTGATTTCACTTTTTTCTACTTCAGCTTCAATTCTTCTTAGAACTACAGAAGCCCTTTGCTTCTTTCTTTTTTTTTTAAGAGTAGGTCCATTCTGTATGGGTCCACACATAACAGAGATCACATGTATCTCAGTTAACGTTAAAGAGATAATGCTCAGGTGGAGCGTAGACCAAGTTCTACGTCCGTGTTGATGGGACAACTACTACTATATTACATACATAAAAGCACAGTTAAGCCTAATTAGGCTATACAGCAGTGCACAAATACCAAATACAAAAATTACAACTGTATACAAAACGAAATGTAACATAAAACATAAAATTGAATTTAAACAAAACCAAACATAAAGTTGTTAGACATAATTAAGGCGAAAACTACTTTGTATTAGAACAATTTATATATGTATATTATTAGGTTCCGTTTAATATGTGTAACTGAATCCGAAAGTGTAATTAAATTGTAATGGTTATTGAAGTCATTACAGATACACCGAAATGGATCATGGAATGCTTAGTTTGTTCGGCAAAAAGATAATTTTAAAAGAATGCCTTGTGTCTCGTCTGGGCATATGTAATTTTAACATAGACAATAATAGTTCTGATTTTATTTCACCTTTAATTAATTTTTGTAAAAATGTGATTTTCAACATTGTTTTGCTACTTTTGAAGGTAGGAAGGTGAATTAATTTAAAATGGGGTTTATATGATGGTAAATTACTTTGTGGATTCCATCAAAAAATTTTGAGTGCAAATAGCAGGAATTGTTTCTGGACTGATTCCAACATATTTGTATAAACATTATATTGAGGATTCCATACAACAGATGCGTGTTCTAATATAGGTCTAACTAAAGAAGTGTATAATAATTTTGTGGTGTACGGGTCATTAAACTACAGTTTTGCCTAAAACATATGATGTTTCAATGGGTTTTCTACGGGAGAAAATCATTTGTTTACATTTTTTAAAATTAAGATTCATAAAACTAAATTTGCACCAGATCACCATTTTATCAAGATCTGATTGTAAACATGTATGCTGGTCAAAGGTATTAAATGAATAACACAATTGAACATCGTCAGCATACATATAAATTTGATAGAACTTAGTAACTGATTGCAGATCGTTTATATACAGCAAAAAACAGTAAAGGACCCAAATGATTTCCTTAAGGAACACCAGATGATACATTTATCTCTTAAGTTGTTTAGGTCGAGGTGACTAACAAGTTTTCTATAATTAGCTTCATGGTATACCTGAAGTTTTGTTTCTTGTATAGAGCCCTTTATTATTGGTACAACATGGAAACTATTAGTACCGATAGAAGCTGTTTTAGACGATACTAAAGCATTAGAGTTACGCTCCCTCAGGTAAATCGGGGGTGGCTTCACTTGCTTCTTTGATTCAAAGCTATCAGAGTCAGACCTTTTTAGTAGACCTTTTAATATTTGATTCTGGTGGACTAAGCTTGCGCTTTACTAGTATGTAGCGGTGTTTGTATGCCCGCCTTTTTTGTGCTTGCTCAGTGAGAAGAGACTGTGTTAGTACATTAGTAGCATTCGAAATACTTATCTTGCATTCCACAGGAGTTTGAGGTGGAGAGGGGCATATAGAGTTAGTCACTGCTGGACCTTTTTGTGATGAAGGCTTGTTGTTGTTGTTGATTGCTTTTGAACGCAATGTTGCGGGCGCAGCGTAGGTACACTTTTAGCACTGCTGCTTTTTGCGGTATTTGTGCTAAGAGATCGCGCAAGTTTGTTGTTGGAGTCACGCATTGTTCGCTCCATGAGAGCGGAACAGATGGTGAGAGAGCATTTGCCTTAACGAGAATATAAGGACCATTGCACTAGAGCGAGATGCACTTGTTATTTTAATTTTTTTGACGCGAACTTTTTCTGCAGAGTTTACCCGCTCTCTCGGTGGAGAGCGCCCCACAGACATTTAAAGCAAATTATTTGTTTATGTGTTTTTGATTCCGAATTATTTTATTTTTATTTATTTTTTTTGTATGGGGAAAATGATGTTATTTAAAAGCAAGTTTTTGCAATTGGTATAACAAGTATATATGTTGCAACTACATAACAGATGGGCAAATATGCTCTTAATTTAACAGTTCACCCGACGCACAGCTCATCTGCGCTTAGTTGGCCAACGCACCAATGATCATCAACAGCTTCAGCCACTGCGACAGCGGCTGTTGCACTATTTCAATTAACGGCAGAGCAAAGTGCCTTATACAATGTGAAGGCGCAAGCCTTACCTATTCAAAATATCCCAGTGTCCGTTAGTCCCTATCCAACTGGGAAGGTTCGAGGTACTCCAATACAAGGTCTCTCTTTGCCGTCAACTACTATTAAGGCTACAACAAAGCCTTTTGCATTCTCGGTAAAAGCCCACAGAAATATGGCAATGCCATATCAAATGTCAGATTATTACAATATTCGCTTGCCTCCCTGCGATACTAAAGTGTTCTATGTTCTCTCACCACTCCTGTGGTTGATTGTTATGGACGAAATGCTAAAATCTCTCGAAAAATCCGGTGTAAAGGCAGTTGCGTATGCCGACGATGTTGTGATTCTAGTATCAGGTCTGTTTCCGTCCGTCCTTAGTGAAATCATGGGTAGGGCGCTGAGAACATTTAGCTCATGGGCCGCTAGGTGCGGCTTGTCAGTGAAAGCAGTAAAAACAGAATTACTATTATTCACAACGAAAACTAAGATACCTCAATTCAAATTACCAGTGTTAAACGGGACAAGCACTTACTTTTTCTACCGAAGCCAAGTATCTCGGTGTTCTTCTTGATACAAAGCTAAATTGGAAAAATTGCATTGCTTTTTACACGTGCAATAAAATGTTTGAAAAACGTTGGGGTCTCCAGCCAAAGATGGTACTCTGGATGTACAGGGCTGTAGTTCGACCGATTCTCACCTAAGGAGCTCACGTTTGGTGGCCAGCGCTTAGTAAAAATTATAATATAGTAAAATTAGGAAGAGTGCAACGATCCACATACATTGGCATTACTGGGCTCTGAGATCCAGTCCCTCAGATGCGCTAAATGTACTTTTGCATCTTCTTCCCATTGATCTTCACACCAAATTTGTAACCGCATGCACTGCAGTAAGACTCAAAGAAGTAGGGTCATGGCAAGCTAGGACATACGGCCACAGCAGAACTTTAGGTACGCTACCTAAAGAGGTAGTACCTGTAACGACTGACTACATTTCACCGAAAATAGTTCTTAACAAGAACTTTTTACACAGATTTCCGTCCAGAGAAGAATGGTCATCTAATAGTGTAATCGACAAATTCGGCGTAGCCATTTTTACGGATGGCTCCAAGATGAGTTGTGGAGTTGGAGCAGGTGTTTTCTGTAAACACCTTGGTATCTCTAGATCTCTTATTCTTCCTGATGAGGCCAGTGTGTTTCAAGCTAAATTGATAGCTATCTTCGAAGCTTGTAGCATTATTAGTAGCAAACTAACTCGTAAAAAGAACATAGCTATATTTTCTGACAGTCAGGCAGCTATTAATGCATTATCCTCTAATATTATAACATCAAAATTAGTTCTTCAAGGCAGGAATGAACTAGATCTTCTCGGTCACAGACATAGAATTAACCTTATCTGGGTTCCAGGACATAGGAGCATAGTAGGTAATGAAGTGGCCGATGACCTGGCCAGGAAGGGCTCTGCATCGGCGCTGGATCTGGCTGTTCCGGTTCCGGTACCTATAGGCAAGGTCAAATCTGAAATCTGAAATCTGCAATTTCTTTCTCAATAAAGCCAAGTCTATATGCAAAAACACCGCAGGATGCGTTGTATCCAAAAAAACTTGGCTGAACTATAACCTATCAAGATCAATTGATCTTATCGGCATGAGGGGTCGAGACATCGCGCGGATTACTTACATCTGCAATGGACATTGGCCTATTGGTGAACATGCCCGCAGATTGGGAATTCCCTATAATGTCCACTGTCGAAGCTGTAACAACACCAGTATACCAGAGAGACTGATTCACTTCATCTGCGACTGTCCGGCTTTAGCAAGAGTCAGGCTTCGTACCCTCCACTCCGCCTTTCCAACCTCATTAGAAGTCATATCTGACTACCCACTAATGAACATTTTAAAATTCCTAAACAATTCAGGATGGCTCCAGCATTGATCCCTTGCATAACTTGTGTTTGAATTGTATTGCACATTCACATCTCATGTTCCTACACAAAATTCGAATTGAAAAACAAAGTGATGTTCACACAACTCAGGTTTATGCTAACAATATTTACAAATATAATGGATATATTATTTTTTTTAATTAAGCAAAAAAAAATTCATTTAGTTATAAAATGAAGTGTAATTTAAAAAACAAGGAAAGTCATTTAGCGCATCGCAGGTGGAGGAGATATTGCGTTCACGGAAACCTGCGGAGAACGATTCCGAGCCGACTACAACTTCTGAAAGCATTACTGCTACTACTACTTCTATTTTTACTATTAATCATATTAGTACTACTACTACGACATCTACTCCTAATAAGAGGTTATGGAAATTTTCTCGCCACCAATACAAAGCCGCTTTAAAAATCGAACACCAGATATGTTTAACTGATCCTAGTACTTTATCACTGAAAAACTACCAGGTTCTAAAGTGGCTAGAGAGGTGATCGAAGAGCAATCTAGTAAATTTTTAAACGTCAAAATTTCAGGGTCAGTAAGCTAACAGAAGCTAACAATGAAGAAGTGCCAAAATTAAAACTAAAAGACAGAGATCGGAGTTGTCTCCCTCCAACTCTCATGTTCTAAAGAAAGAAAGGTTCTTAAGAAACAGTTGACTGTCGCCTTAATTGACCGATCTCATCCTGTGGGCCAGATATCTAAAGATTACTGGAATTTGGTAGAGTTTAAGCTGGTAGAAAGCCTTGTTAACTTCATGAAGCACATTAAAAAGATAAGCCAATGCCAAGTTACGATGGTGCAGGCTGTCGCCGTGGGGTAAAGATTGTTAGTTGTAAAAACCACTTCTCTCTCGCATCTAACACACCAATGGCTCAAACTACTATGTTCGGTTTGATTTTATCTGGACCAGTAGCTACAACATCATTAACGAATGTGCGGAACATTCTGGTTAACGAGGTAACATCATGCGTCAGCATAAGCAGCGAAAATGAAGGTCTAAGTAAGTTATGAGAATTAGAAGAAGTTCCAACAGCAGATCTCATTACGAACGAAGAACCAGAATGTGAAGGTCATTACAAGGCAACCTTTAAGTCAAAATCGAACGGATCTTGGTGATTCAAGGAAGATTGCTCTAAAGCGGTTTTATTCACTTAAACAATGACTTGCCAAGAATACAGGTTTACGTGATGAATATATAAAATTTATTCAGGAGTATTTAAGGCTAGGACATATGGAAGAGGTCAGTCCGGCAGTTACGAAAAAGACGTATTATATGCCACATCATCCTGTCCTTAAAGAAAACAGTACAACTACAAAACTGCAGGTGGTATTCGATGCATCAGCCAAGACAACATCAGGGGAATCTCTGAACAACATCATGATGACAGGTCCCTCAATCCAAAAAGACTTATTATTGTAACTACTACAGTGGAGGACGTTCCCAGTAGTTTTTACAGCTGACATCGAAAAAATGTATAGACAGATTATAGTTCACCAAGACGACAAGGATCTACAGCGCATCTTTTGGAGAGAAGATCCCAAAGACCCAATTAGATAATAAACATTAAATACGGTCACCTACGGAACAGCGTCAGCACCGTATTTGGCAATTAAGACATTATTTCAATTGGCAGAAGACGAAAAACTGAACTATCCATTGGCATGCAACATGTTATCTCAGCAATTCTATGTAGATGATTGCTTGGGAGGTTCAAATTCAATTGATGAATGTAAAATGGTACAGCAAGAACTAATTCAACTCCTTCAGAAAGGTGGATTCAAGCTAAGGAAGTGGACATCAAATAACTCTGAAGTGTTGCAATCAATACCGAAGGAAGACATGGAATTGCAGTTGGACATGGAACTTAATCATGATAAAACAATAAAAATACGGACTCATTTAGTACAAAAAATACAAAACGAGGCATCCTCAGTGACGCTGCCAAGCTGTTCGATCCATTTGACTGGTTATCACCTATCACAGTCAAAGCTAAAATTATGATAGAAAAACTTTGGCTTTTGGGAATTGGCTGGGATGATGTTGTTTCACAAACAATTCAAGCAGAATGGCAGGTGTTCAAATCACAATTGCCAGCAATACAACAGGTCAAAATTCCACGACGGATATCACGGAAGCCGAACAGCAAGATCGTGCTACATGGGTTCGCTGATGCATCAGAAGTGGCGTATGCAGCAGTAGTATATGCTAAAGTGGCGAGTGAAAAAGGCGTTACCAAGGTAGCCCCGATAAAGCAGGTATTCTTGGCACGGTTAGAATTATGTGCAGCAGCACCTCTGACAAAACTGATCAAATATATCAAGGAAGGAATCGAGATTCAATATGACAAAGTAGTGATCTGGTCCGATTCAAAAATTGTGCTTAATTGGCTGAAACAACATCCAGTCAAATGGAACACGTTCGAAGCTAATCGAGTATCATACTTCCAGCAAAACTTCAAAAGACATATCGATTCACCTCTGGAAAGGAAAGTCCAGCAGATATTCCATCATGTGAAGCATTTGGCGAAAATCTTATAAACAACTCTCTATGGTGGTTCGGACCAGGGTGGTTGGTAGCCGATGAAGCCAATTGGCCTGATGACGACGACTCCTTGGAACTGAGCGAATTACCCGAGCATCGATAATCTGTTATATGCGCAGTGGCAGTTGAAGATAATGGAGTGGATGACCATGTAGCGCGATTTTCGTCACGGGCCAAACTGTATCGAGTAACGGCTTTTTGTTTGAGATTTGCAAACAACGCTAGATGTAACAAATCACAAAGGCAATCGGGATGTTTGACAGTAAAGGAAATACATAAGGAAGAGACGGCCCTTGTGAGACATATACAACAATGGTTTACATATGACATCAAAAATTTACGTGTCATTACACGGTTGAAAACGAGTAGTCGCATACGAACCTTGGTACCATTTATTGACGGCGAAGGGGCTGCTGAGAGTTGGAGGAAGATTAAGCCACGCAAATCTATCATCTAATCAAAAACATCCAATGATCTTACCTACTGTATGCGTTTTGGCTAAATTAATAATTAACAAGACACATACCGATACATTACATGGAGGAGCAAGATTGACGCTAAGCTATGTCCGGAACAAATTTTGGATCATCCGAGGATCAAGTACTGTAAAAGCATGTATCAACAGGTGCATAAAATGTTTCCGATTCAAGGCAAAGGGACAAGCTCAATTGATGGGACAGTTACCTGCACCAAGAGTAAATTTTTAGAGGCCATTTACTCATTGCGGAATAGATTATGCAGGACCCTTACATATCCGCTGTTCACAAGTCCGTGGAGTAAAATCACATAAATGCTACATCGCTATCATTGTGTGTCTCTCAACTAAAGCAGTTCACATTGAATTAACGTAAGACCTTACGACTGGCAGTTTTTTGGCAGCGTCAAAAGGATGATCAGTAGACGAGGATCGGTACACCACATGTACAGTGATAATGGTACCAACTTCGTGGGAGTAAACAGTTATCTTCAGAGGGTATCACTACAGAACCGTCTAACAGAAAGTGGTATTCAATGGCACTTTATTCCACTGGGTTCATCACAATTCGGTGTGCTTTGGGAAGCAAGTGTTAAATCTATTAAACACCACCTGAATCGGATTATTGGTGAACAGAAGCTAACCTACGAGGAAATGAATACAATTTTAATCCAAATAGAAGGATGTCTCAACGCACGACCACTATGCACACTCTCAGATGACATTGAAGATCTTAATGCACTAACGCCAGGTCATTTTATTGTCGGTACCACCTTGATGACGCCAGCCCACGATTGCGCCCTGCGTCAGACATTATAGGACAGCCCGGGAGGAATCTGAGAGATAATAAGAACAACATCGAATTCGTGACATCAAGGGCAACGACATTTCCGTCAACTGGTAGCTGGAGAGATGCAATTAATCACCAACGCCTCATTGTGTCGGGCGAGGCAAAATGCTGATGTATAAAATCAACAAATATATATAATTATTATTATAAGTATATGTAACACAGCAGTTTTCGTTTGTATACTTAAATTATGAATTGAAACAGTGACCTAATTATTGAATTGGAAATTGATGCAATTCAATATGTGCAGAATAACTGCAACGGTTGCTAAAAGACGTAAGCAATGAATTGACCAACTTGGCCCACATTCATTGTTTGCACTTTTTGCTGGTATTAGTAATAGTTAGACTATATAAGGTGAATTGTAAGAATAAACTTTTAATTAAATAAATGAGCTTGGTCGATAGTAGTCGATCAGGCCTTTATAAATTCAACACAATGCATGTAAAAAATGTTCGGTTGTACTTAAGGACTAAACACAAATGTGACGAACTGGATCTTTACTTCAGTAGTACGACTAATCTTACTGTATGAAGTAATGTTCTGGTGGAAAGCTCTGAAAAATATATCAATTATTAAAATCTTGGAAAAAATATAGTGATATTTTGTATTGGTATTACCGGAGCTCTCAAAACAATATCTACAGTGTAAAATAACGTCATTCTGAATTTATTACCAATTGACCTTTTTGCAAAGGGTGTAGTGTAAAACACTGCACTTAAAAGAATCACATTGTTTTGGATATTAATTTTTCGGACACAGCAACGTTCATAATGTCACGAACATTAGTACTCTAATACATTTTGACAAAAAAAACTTCTGTATAATTTCAGTCAAGAAAATACTGACTTTCACGCCATAACGATTCTCCGATCTCTATTAACATTTACACAAACGGTTCAAAAGATGACAGTTGGTGCAGGTTTTTATAATTCGAACACCAATCTCAAAAAAATCATTTATACTCCTGCCAACTGTTGCATTTTTAAAGCGGAAGTAGTAGCAATTCAGAAAGCAGTGTAAATCATTTTTGTAGACACTTGTACTGTGACTAACACAGAAATAAATATTTATGTAGACAGTCAAGAAGGTCTTAAAGCTCTCAAAAATAACTAAAAAAAATCAGAATCAGTAGCAAACTGTATCTCTTTAAAATTTTAAAGAGTATTAAAAACTGTTTTTTTTACTTCAGTTTTTGTCCAAAATTTTTTTTTTAATGCAATGGCCGTTTAGCTGTTAGGATAAAAAAAACGCAACAGAATTAGTAACGATTGTCTTCATTTCTCATGAAATTTGGATGTTTATTTATTTCCAACACAATGTTTAAATGCAATACAACATTGTGCTTAATTATCAAAACTCTAAACATAAATAATCTTCACACATTGTGTCAGTAATTTAAAACATGTGCTGACGTTTATGCCGATCCACCTCACAAACGCTTGTAGACCGTGTGCTCCGGAACCATTCTAAAATTGTATGGCTTGGACTCTCACATAATTAAGTAGATTTGATCTAAGTTAGCTTTAAATCAAATTTATTAAATAAAGAGAATCATACATTGTGTCCGAAAGCTAAACCCAAGTAAACCATAACTTACAGTGACTCACAAGCCCGTTTGAATGATGACTTCTTACGTGTAATAGAGCTTTTTTAACGTTATTAGTTCTTTGGAAACAAACTTTTGGAACACCTGACCGTCAAATAGCCAAACAATTACAAAGGTCAGTAAATATCGGAAAACCATGGCAAAGGAACACCAGACAGCAATACCACCAGTGAGATATGGGCCAGCACCGAAATTATTCATTGCAGCGCAGCGTAAAATTTTTCGTGCAATAAGGACTGGCGAGGAAAAAAAATGCCGTTACAATGCAGCAGAATTTCGGGAAGAATGAGAGCAGTGCACTACATTTATATTTTTCTTATAGTTTGAAGGGAAGTTTCTCGAAATGGGGAAAAAGTACTTCGGACATTATTTTCAAAACGATAATGATCCAAAGCACATTCACTTCCATTGCTAGACTGGCCACCGCAGTCACCAGACCTAAAACCAATCGAACATTTATGGCAGCAACTAAAATCAAAAATTGCACGCTATCCCGATCCCCCAAAGAACTTGGATGCATGTTACGACCAAGCCGCTTCGGAGTGGGTAAAATAAGTACAGATGTAAGCAGGAATTTAATTCACTGCATGCCCAGAAGAATTGATGCTGTAAATAAAACAAAAAGGGGCCATACAAAATATTTACTTAATATTGAAGTAAATATTTATAATCACAAGATTGATCGAATGACTTTTCTTGACCATTGTATTTTTTATCATGAAATCATTTGAAGAAAATTAGTTATAGGTTTTGCCTATTTATTCCTATGTATATAAAACTTATAAATATAAAAAATAATTTATGAAGTTAAGTAGGTAAAATCTTTCATTTATTATTTGACTCGATTGAATTTGTAAGTCACTTTTTTTTTTTTTTAAATGCCTCAATCCAAGGTAGAACAGCATACGCTGATATATGAATGGCCGTGGGGAGTGCGGTTGCTAAAAGGAAGAGGGCGCCCAAGGCTCATGCACACGTCTTCGAGGACGTGCTCAACCAGTCAAGCTCAGACACCAATGAGTCTGACATCGCTGTCGTGGAGAGGTGCGGTGCCTCAAACTATGTTAAGGGTGACGCAGATTTTTATTCTAAGGTCGGGAAAGTACAAATACGTATGATTTTATCCTTATTTTTAATTTGCAGATTTGTTTGCATGTTGGCTCTGAGCCGACGTTTATAGACAAGAGATACTTGGTACTTACAATGTTCTCTGAAATTATATCCGATAGGGTCATAAACCGGAGAGTTTTTAGGGAACACACCATTACTGGACTAGATGGGATTTATCCAATCGAAATTCAGGAATCGTTAGATTTACTATTTCTCTGGCTACTAATAATATATAGAAGTATTTTTGATCTTAATCACATTCCCAGATTATGGAAACAGATGAAGGTAGTTTTTATACCGAAGGCATAAAAATGCTCACATGTTAATCCCAGGGATCTTAGACCAATTAGTCTTTCCACTTTTGAAATTCTTGAATATTCCAGAATAGTTGATAGATCTCAGGCAGAAACTAATAAAATAAATATATATTCTTTTTATTTCCCTTGTAATTTACATCTGTCTTTTCATAAATTACTTAGTAACTAATTTAACAATAGAGGGTTACAGTTACAAATAAAAAATTAATTTTTTATATCACATATTATTTTATCAACATTTAAATTAATAAATTAGGGCTACTGTACAGATTGCTGGTCGGTATCGTTTGAGTCGTATATGATTGGATTGTTTGTGATGATGCAGTTTGCTGACTTCGTTATTTGTGTGGTTGATTACATTGAGATAGTGTTTTTGAATTGTTTTGTTAATTCCTTCTTTGACTGAGAAAATCTGCAGGCTATTAGGTAGGTTCTAATTTGTCACATTCCATTCTGCGTTTGCAATTATTCAAAGAATTGTTGACTGCTGTCTTATATTTTTTGCTGCTGTTCCCCATTTTTGACTACCACACATCTAAATGGGTTCGATGGTGGATTTGTATAACAGCTTGTTTTTTTATGTTCAACGCCAAATTTCTTCTAATAAGCCAATATAATTGGCTAAGTTTGTACTTCATTTGGTTACGCTTTTCATTATTTGCTCTCTCCAATTTAGCTTAGAATCGACATTCATGTTTTTTAAATGTAGAATCTATGCCGTTAATTTTTACTGGAAATCTTTCAAATCGTATCCTTGTAGTAAAAATTACTCGAACAGCGTATGTTGCTATTTGCGAGTGCTGTTGTGATGAAATTGGGATATCCGCTGTATATATACGAAAACACTCCCTTGTGAAACACCAGCATTTATTGGGCGCAGGGAAGAGTATTCACCAATGTGCTTTACTAAAAAAGTTCGATTTTGCAGATAACGTTTGATTAGCAAGTAAAACGACTTGCAAATAAAGCCTTAAGCTATGTGCATTTCCTTGTCAAAGGCTTTGGCGACATCTAAAAATATGAAAACGCAAAATCTTATTTCATGCATGTCCTTTAATATTTTGTTTATTGCTCGGTGAATTTGTTGCACTGTTGTGTTATTTTCAAAAACCGAATTGGTGGTCTGGGATAAGATTTTCTTGGTTTAGTAAGAGTTGCAGTCGCTTATGGAAAAGTTTTTAAACATTTTTTAGTTGCAATGTTGAGTTTTTTTTTTGTCTTCGGGCAATCTTGTCATCTGCCATCTTTTACTTAACTTTATTTTTAGTTTGATTGATGGTGGAGTATATATTTTTCGCTCTTTAGGAATTTTTGGTATTGTGGAACTTGTAGTCGCCTCAATAAGTGTAGCATTAAGAAGTTCTATTGAAAGTAAAGATAGTGGCTTATTGGTGCCTCTTTGAGAAATGTTGTAAATATGGGTTACTTGGTGGCCCAATTCACTTAGTTCTTGTTTTATTTCTTCTTTATCTGTGGAATAATGCATGTTGCGAAGTACTACTAGAAAACATCTTTTCTCCTTTGGTTTTTAGGTTTACTATTGGGTATTTTTTTCTTTTAGTATTTTTGTGATTGTAGTGGAGATAGCAGAGTCGGAATTTTAATTAAATTTTTTTTTAGAACTTTGAGTTTGTATTGTTTTGAAGGTAATTCATTTATTTAGTCAAAGTAATAATATGTTCAACCCCTTGAACATAAATCGGAGAAGGTTTTGGTCGTTTTAGTAATTTATTAAAAATTTTGGTTTAATTTCAGTTTCAACGGGTTCTACATAAACAGATTGGACTGAATTACTCTCATCATCCAATGAAAGTATTTCGAATAGATTTTCTGAGACAGGCTGACTTAACCAGTAAGATTTTAAAGTTTTTTTCGATTTTGGTTTGAACTTTTTGTTGTCTTTTGAGCTTGTAGGTTTATCTGGTGTGCTTTATAACGTATAGGTAGGGAAAATAGATGTTGCTATAGTACTTACTGCTGCAGATGTAGTACATAGCGTTGCTATAGATGATGTAGTAGATGTTGTGGATATGTCGACTGAATAAAAACATGCTAAACAAGTTTGTTCCTGGTGTTGCGGACGAGATGTTACGGGTAATAATGTTGTCGATGTTGCGGACGAGAATGTTGCGGACGGAAATGTAAATATCGGTGTTGCTGATGATAATTGTGTTGCTGGAATGAGGATGGCCGTTGGAATCACTTGTGAGAGCGAACTAAGCGAAGTGTCGTGTTTTTTCAATTTCGTTCATTGATTTTGATGACACGAATGCGTTTGGAGACGGACAAATCAAGTTTATGTCAAAATAACTATCGATCAGATTTAAGCCACCTTGATAAGTAAAAACAAATTTATTACACGTATCAACTGAAAATTTCGAAACGCATATCATTAATCTAACTGAAATAACAATAGCACTTGAGGAAGCTGGTTTTAAGGTCAAAGCTGTATATAACAATAAAAACAAAGATAATAAAAAACACAACTACTTAGTAAAGGAATAAAAAAAAAAAAAATTAAAAAAGGCACAAGTCTTTTTTCGATTAAAGTTATCTGCTGCATCGGAATATTGCAATTGAGCAACCTCAGCTTGTTAGTGGCCTTGTTCAATATATGAATTGCTGAAAATATGGGCATTTTAAATTCAACTGAACTTTACGTAGTGATTGGGTTGTATGTGGCGATTTTCATTTATCCTCTGAATATACATTCGCAAAAAATGTTGTGTTTACTCTGTAATTAAAAAAAAAAATATTTCCAAGTTAATAGGTGCAATCCCAAAAAAGATTATTGCGCCTTATAGTCCATTCATATTTAGGCAAACATGTCAAATTTCAGCTCGATACAGATTTTGTTTTGTTTTGACATCAGATTTTTGTTGACGTGTTGGGCAGCATGTTGAGTATGCTAAAAAACGATTTTCGTTCTCTCATAGTAGATACCTGCTCAACCTTTTTTGCAAACAAGTAACCCAACTACCCAAAAATCACACTTTAACAACTAAAACAAAATAATTATATAAGATCAACATGGTATATTATCAATAAGCAAAACTAAATAAATTTAATAAAAATTAAATAAATTTAACATAATAACTGTCGTTTGCAATAATATAACCCCTGGCCGGCAGGTTGATATTCGATAGTACGAGTCTCCAGCGTATCAAATCACAAAAACGTGGGGTATGGGAATTATTGCGAAAAAAAAACAATTGAAAACAGCATTCTTATCTCACAGGTTTATCTTGACTGGATTAATACAGAAAGTACCTTAGTGCTAATATTCCAGTTGATACTATCCTTTAAACTAAACACGAAACTGAATAATCTCTGTGGGCACTTAAATAATGAGCTCTTGTAATCAACAGCTACTTTCACCACTCCTTTTCTAAAATATAAATAAGTTAATCAAGTTAAGTCCCATAAACCCATTATTTAAATGAATCGGTTTTTAGCTGACAATGGCAAAAATTTATGTTTTTGTTTAAGCAAAAATTATCATCAGCATGTAAAAATCTTTAAATGGTATTACAGTAAAAAATAAAAAAATTAAATGAAATTTTTAGCATATCTGTTTTAGAAACTACTCATTGTGAAAAACTGCAAAGAACATGAAGACTTGATTTTTCCAAATCGTCTTTCACATTAGCTTAAACAATGAAGAGAAATACAAATTTTCGCTAAAAAGAAAATTTTACCGGAATTTCCCGGTACTCCCGTTAGTTTGCGGAACTTTCTGATACTCACCGGTATAGCGATTCTTAGTTACGGCGGTGAAATTATCGGCAGAAACCATACGAACTCAGAATCAAAATCTCAAATTTTTAGGAGCAATATTAGCAATGTCATCGTATATTTTCAATTAATTAAATTAATTGTGGGCGTAATAAGTGGGTGTGGCAGCCTTACATGTTTTCTATATAGCGCATACAATTTTTAAACGATGGTGGTAGGCCTAAAATTGATAAACCCTTTTTTAAAAGTGGGTGTTAAATTGATCTTACCACGCCCATTTTAGTTGAAATTCATTTCGTTTCTTTATTCAGTCTATGGAAATATATATACGTTACAGACTAGAAAAATATACAAAAAATCAATAAAATATTAATTTTTTTTAAACAACAAAATAACTAAATTAATTAAATGTAGTTACAATTTAGTTACCAGCCCAGACGGATAAGACCTGGGTCTAGCTATATCAGTCGAAGTCACCAGCCCAGACGAAAAATACCTGGGTATAGCAAACTCTAACATAATTACTGGCCCTGACGAATAAGACCAGGGTCCATCATAAATAATACCTAATAATATACATTTTCAATAAAAATACGATTAACTTAGTAAATGTTTAAAACATTTAGAATGATCAAACAGAGCCACTAGCCCAGACAAAAAAAGACCTGGGTCTATCAAGTACGAACAACATTGATGGCCCTGACGAATAAGACCAGGGTCCACTCAACACTAATCACTCAGTATACAGATAATTTAATGAACATTTAAAGCAATCTTTAGAAGCTGAAAAATCAGGTAGATTCAAAACAGCAATTTCATTAAATAAAAATAAAGCTCTAGTAATTGGTTCACGGAGAGCATAATTAGTTCTATGAAACTTAATGTTAAACAGTTTAAAATTTCGTAACTGCCTAGAAGGAATATTAAATTCTAAGAGATTGAGTAGAGGTGGACAATCAATATTTGCTTTTATAACGTCATATATAAACACTACGGAGATAATTTTTCTTCTAGTTTCTAATGACTTTAAACCCAAAAGCAGGCATCTAGCATGATATGACAGAATGAAATCAACAAATAGAGCTCGTTTAATAGATCTTGAGAAAGTCCTTTGAATTCGTTCTAATCTAAAAATGTGCGTTGCATAGAACGGGTATTAAATAAACAGATCTTGAGAAAGTCCTCTGAATTCGTTCTAATCTAAAAATGTGCGTTGCATAGAACGGGTTCCAAATAAATGACGCATATTCCAATCGTGACCTAACAAAGGAATTAATCAGAATCTTAAGTGTATGAGGGTCGCAAAACTCAGAAGTATTTCTACGAATGAACGCAAGCATGGAGTAAGCTTTAGGTACAATGTAATTTAAATGTTGAATAAACGAGAATTTAGGGTAAAAAATAACTCCAAGATCACGAATAACATTAACATTTAAGATATTTGAACTGTCTAGAGAATAAGTAGTTGGCGAAATAAACTTTGATTTAGAATACGATGCATGGACACATTTATTAATATTTAATGGTAATCAATTTAAAACACATTATTAAGGTCACATTGCAAATTCATAGCATCATTTGGGTTTTGTATTTGACTAAAAATATCATATCATCAGCATACATTAAAAACTTTGACGTATTGAAACATTTATTAATTTCATTAATGAATAAAAAAAAAGCAAAGGCCCTAGGATACTTCTGCGGACCACCTGAAGAAGCACTAAATCGATAAGAAGTAGCATTATCAATTTTACCAAAACAGGATCTCTCAGAGAGATATGATTAAAACACTTCAGAAAATTAGAGTGGCAACCCATTTTTTCTATTTAAGCAACTAGTGCACTGTGAGATACCTTATCAAAATCTTTAGAAAAGTCCGTGTAGATTACATCTACTTGATAGCCATGTTCAAATGAATTGATGCAGTAATTTGTGAAAAGAGGCGAATTTGTAACAGTTTACCTTCCCGCAAAAAAACCCATGCTGTTCAATACAGATGTGACGTTTAACGAGGAAAAATAACTTATCCTTTACTATACTTTTAAAAAGCTTAGATACAGTTGATAATTTAGAAATAGGACGATAGTTTGCGAAATCATTTTTCACACCACTTTTATATACTGGAGTAATAAACGCTACCTTCCAACAATCAATAAAATCACCTGCACTTAAAAATCTATTGAAAATTAGGCAGAGTGGTGAACACAGTGCCTGAACACAGTTTAGTAAAAGCACGGATGAAATACCATCACTGTCGACTTTTGGAGACTTTTTTAGCCTCAACATAGCATTTAATACTTCGGATTCAGAAAGAACAAGTGAGCCAAAATCTATAAATGTATTCACATTATTCAAGAGATTGAACTCATACCAAGGACTATTAGCAAAAAAATCAAAATTAAAAAGTTAGCAAAAAGATTAACCGTATCAACAACAGTAGAAGCATGTTTCTTATTGAGAAACATAGATGTAGAAATATGCGAACCTGTTTTCTTAGACTGAATGAAATTCCAGAATGATTTGAGTTCGATACTGCTTATAAAGAAGTCATGAACTTTATTTAGAGGCAAGTTTTAACCAAACAATTTTATTACGATTAAAATCACCCAAAACGCAAAGGTGACTATTTAAATTCTTCTTTTTTTAAATAACTCCCAGTTCGTGACTCTCATTTTTACCAACAACAACTTCAGAGGTTTTTTGCTTAGGGTAACGTTTCTTTTTTTTCCGTTCACAGTTGGTAGCCAAGCAGAGACGTCAGCAGTAGACTCGATCACATCAGGAATGAGATATATAAAGATTGCGCAAACTGGCGTTGAAAAATTGCCTCTCAAACCGACGAAGTCGATGCAAAATCAGGGTTGTGAACTTGATTGTTTTTGTTTTTTTATTTTGTGGGTCATTTGCTGCTCGTATTTACAAACAATTTTATGTTTATTATTAGTAGATTTTATAAGGCAATAATATTGAGTTGCATACTTTTTGGTTTGCTGGCAATATCAATATTTTCGAACAGAAATTTAATGTATTATTTTTATATAATTTTTTGTTAACAACTTTATGTGACAGAAATTGAGAAAAATACATTTTCAACGTCACAACAATATTGACAGCAAAGTAACGGACCTGCGCAATGCGCAATCTCTTTATCTCTCAATCCTGCGATCACAGCATTTAAATTCATTGTTTGCACTTGCGGTACATTAATAGAGGCAGCAGCAACAAAATCAGCATTAGACAAAGCAGCAACAATATTACTGTCATTCGAGACATGTTGTTTTTGTAAATTAGCAACAGCATATGTGTAACTAAAGGTAACTATATAATAAAATTTATTAAATTTATACAGACGTTTAATAACTGTTGTTGCACAAACTTTATGTTACATGGTGTCACACAAAATTATGTTCCATTCTTGGTTCTCTAGGCTAAGTCTAAACAATTTCCTAAGATTCTGGCACTGGCATAAAATTCAGTTTGAATGCGAAACGAATTTGGCAAATAAAAATGGTAAGAAGACAACATTTTTTGCAGTTTTGTAGCAGAATATTTAAAATAGAGAAAAAAAGGTGTGTATTTAAAAAAAAAAAATCAACCAAAAATTTAAAACAATACAATTAAAATTAAAAAAACAACAATATAAAAGTCAAAAATCGCCATTTTTCTTTTGTTTTCTTTTAGTAGTGTATAATTCGTTTACACTCTAAATGAAATTTTTACTTAAGAACGATTAAAATCTTGCATCTTTGGTCGCTGATGAGGAAAGGTAGCGCCTTCCGAAACAGCTGTCCGACCTGCTACACTTAAATTGTTGTTGCCTTAAACTTAACAAATCTTATTTTGTTATAAGGACCTTAAGATCGAAAAATATTTCTTATTAAAAAAATTTATTTTTAAATGTTTAATAAGTAAAGATGCTATTTTGGCATATTTATTGTTTTAAAATATTATAAAAATGTTCCACCCTTATTTTGAAAGTGCGCGTTAAATTGATCCGACCACGCTTATTTTTGGCGAAGTTTTTTAGGAGCAATATTAGCCACGTTATCGCACATTTTCTATTTTTTTCAAAGTGGGCGTTAAATTGATCCAATCTCGCCCATTTTTAAAGAAGTTATCGACAGTAACCATAAAAATTCAGATACCAAATTTTTAGGATCAATATTAGCGAAATAATCGAATATTTTAACTTTGCCCTAAACCTAAGTTGGCGTGAGCACAGCAACTCCCTAAAATTTCATCAAAAACGGATGAATGGTGTAGACGCCCATTTGTTACAAAGAAAGATAGAAAGATAGATAGATAGATAGATAGATAGATAGATAGATAGATAGATAGATAGATAGATAGATAGATAGATATATAGATATATAGATAGATAGATAGATAGATAGATAGATAGATAGATAGATAGATAGATAGATGGATAGATAGATAGATAGATAGATAGATAGATAGATAGATAGATGGATAGATAGATAGATAGATAGATAGATAGATAGATAGATAGATAGATAGATAGATAGATAGATAGATAAAAAATGTTTTTTGAAAAAAAATGATTTAAAATTTTGCCCCTGTCTGTAAAGAAGTAAGCAATGCTCAAAAATTAAAACAAACACATTTAAATACCTCTAAAAAATCAAAAATAGAAATTTCAACTGAAATTAGGTTTATCAAACAAAAATAAAGTGAAGTTCGACAATTGGACCTAACCTAAAAGCCCTTAATCATATTCCATCATTCAGAAGATAAATTTACATGTAGAGGGCGAATCGCCAATCAGAACTCAAGATGGTAACTGGGCACGCAGCGAAGAAGAAAAAGCCATAGCATTTGCTAACTACTTGAGCCAGGTTTTCAAACCAAATCCGCCTACTCATTGATCACATACATCAGTGCACAGTGCACGAGCAGGGACTGCAAGGTTTTGCGCACGATAGCGAGTAAGACGACAAGTTCTTAAAATTGGCGTAGGTGTACGACCAGCATCAGAAACTTGTTCAGGAGAAATTGCAGTCGGAGAAACAGATGCTTGCGCTCAGGGAGTACCGAGGGAGTACACATATTAGCGGGCGAAGAAGGCACAGCAATAGCAGCAGCAGCAACTGCAGAATACGAAGACGAAGAATTTGAACGAAGAGAAAAACGAAGATCAGCCAATTCATCAGAGATTTGGTTTATTGATCGCGCATTCTGCGTTTAAGTAATCATGCGTTTTTTAGCTTCATTCTCAACGAAGCATTTTACATCAGCAATTTGGTCAACTAATGCATTGCACTTTGTTTCAAATACTTTTATGAGCTATTCGAAACCAGCCCTATGTGATTCCAAAACAGCATCAAGGGCTTTAGCAAACTTAGGTGCCAAATCAACACATTGGTTGCAAAAAATAACCAAAATGTCTATTAGTTTTAAGTAGCTTAATGTCAGCCATCTGTCCCTCACAGCATCCACGGTGAAAAAATCTCTTACAGAGTCCACTGCAAGGCACTATTAGGCAATCATTTCTAACAAAACTTGTATTACATTTACCGCAAAAATCGTCCATATTAGGTTGACCGAGAAACGATCAGAAAAACAACAAATAAGTTGAGCCGGAAAAAATAATGACGTACCGTATTAAAAACACGTCCGTGCAATACAACTGTCAAGTGACCGAATTTCAGATTTTTATAAGCAATATTAGCGAAATAATCAAATATTTTTAATTAGTTTTACAAATTGTGGACATAACAGGTGGGCATGTCAAAATTTTTTTCCCAAAACCATACTTGGCATGAGAACAGCAACTCCCTAAAAATTAATTGCAATCTGATGAATGGTTTGGACGCGCGTATAGTAGAAAGAAAGAAAAATTAATTTTTATATACAACTAGCGAATGCCCGGCATGCGTTGCAATTCCAATTAAAAAAAAGGGTAACAGAACTTCCCCGTACTTTCGTTAGTAACGGAACTTCCCTGTACTCTCGTTAGTTAGGGGACTTCTCGGTACTCACCGTTATAGCGATTCTGAGTTACGGCTGTGAAATTATCGGCATACAAACTCAGAAACAAAATCCCAAATTTTTAGGAGCAATATTAGCAATGTCATCGTATATTTTCACTTAATTAAATAAATTGAGAGCGTAATAAGTGGACGTGGCAAATTTTGTATTTCCTGTTATTCTTCCCGGTGCATTTCGTTACATGTTTTCTATATAGCACATGAAGTTTCTAAGCAAATGGTGTTAGGCATAAAAATGATCCACCCTGTTTTTGAAAGTGGCCGTTAAATTGATCCGACCACGCCCATTTTTGGGAAAGTTATCGACAGTGCCAATACAAACTCAGATACCAAATTTCAGATTTTTTGGAGCAATATTAGCGAGATAATCGAATAATTTAACTTAGTTTTACAAATTGTGGGCGTATTAGGTGGACGTGGCAAATTTGTATTTGCCCTAAACCTAAGTCGGCGAGAGCATAGCAACTTCCCAAATTTTCATCACAATCGGATGAATGGTTTACGCGCCTATTTGGTACAAAGAAAAAAAGAAAGAAAGAAAGAAAGAAAGAAAGAAAGAAAGAAAGAAAGAAAGAAAGAAAGAAAGAAAGAAAGAAAGAAGAATTCATTTATATATATATATAGATATATAGATTGTGCAACTAAAAATATACGATTTAATTACCTCATAAATTTTATAAAAGCCAATATCACTTGTTTACAGCAGGTAAATTTTCAGAATTGATGAATAAAACAGTATTATGCTCACTCCAGTAGGCCCCATGATGCACAAGCCCGCATTTGACAAATAAATAAGGTTATATAAAGCCCCAAGACGTTCTGTGCGCTTAAGCCTAATGCTTAATTGGCAACAAAAAAATGGGGTTTTTTCTCCAAAAATATGTAAAGAAAATAAAAAAGGAAAAACCAATGGCATTAATATTAATTCTTTAAAATTATTTCCGTGGAAATTATGGCGCAATTCTTACCGTCTTTGCTCCTTTAACGAGTGACGGCCATATAGATTTCAACTTCGAGGTGGCCGAAGGATGGAAACACAATTTTCTTATATGACGAGGATCCTAATGATCAGCACACCATCTATGGTTCAAAAACTAAGTAAAATTATGCTAGAGACGTTCGGCTTAAACATTGCCGCCCGCCTTGCAGTAACACTGCAATGTAAATAACTTGAGATATATAAAAACACAATTCATAAAAATTATCTTAACCATGGCTTTCAATTGATTTGTTTTTAAGTGATTTGTTTTAAAGTGCGTGCAATAAATAGGAAAACATTTTATTCATATTAAATTCAAATTATATGGTTCGTATAAAAAAAAATTTTCTTGGTAGATACTCATATGTAGATTATTAGAAAGGAAACATTTTATTTTGTGCGATATCCTGCCCAGTTGCTCTCTTTACGAACCCTTCCATCAAAAACCAACCATATACACCGGCGCCAAAGCGTCTTCTCATTGTTAAAACCGTCTTTGGTTGACAATTCCGTCTCATCTGGCAAACATTTTTGAATTGATGGCGAGGTAGAAATTCAGATTAAATTATAGGACGACCATCCTGGGTTGAATTATTGGGGTGAATAAAAAGCCGTGGCTGGAGACCGGCATACGGTGCACGACCAGCCCGTGGTTGTTGAAAGGGGTTGCTAATCAGCTTAGCCGACATTCTAGTCCGGGTCCAGCTACCCTCTTATTTACAATCATAGCTATATTAGATTTGGCAGCCTGCCCAGTCGATTCTGGCCCGAGTCCAGCTACCAACACCGTCGCGTTATCGTGCCAACTACCTGTTGACATCCGAACCTTTACGAATTTTAAATCGGACATGAATTCGTTGCCACTTGTGCATACCTCCTCCATATCATCAGTTTTAAATGCTTTAAATAAACAATTTCGCTTTTCCATTTTGTGACGTTCCTTAAAGGATTTGTTTTTCTTTGTCGTAACGTTATTTTGATTAAAATTACTGACTTGACTCACATTATTGCAATATGAGCTATATGTGGAACTTGTCGAAACTTCTTTAGGGGATAGCAGAACTGTAAGTATCTAACCAAACACCGTCTGTTGTGCTATTAGAGAACCGAACACATTTCTTCGTATTTCATCCAGTAAAATGGTTAAATACATGTCAGCACCTATTAAAACACTAGTATGAAAATTCCTATCTGCTAACTGAATATCGGGCATCCCTCAAATAATGGAAGATTGAGTTGGTAAATTTCCCAAAAGTTTAGGCATAATAAGGCCTTTTGCCTCTATCCTCAAAGTTGAATAGTAAGGAGATCCTAATATAAAACTGCACATCTTTTGAATCCGAGCCGAAACACTATTGTTAAGCCCTTACACCTTTACAGTAAAAGTTTTTGTGGGAAGTTTTTGCATTTTTTGCAGTTTTTCCGAAATAAAAGTACACTCTGAACCAGAATAAATAAGTGTTCTATCGGTGTATACTGTACCCAAGTGACATATGGTCACCAGTGCGGTACCTAACAAAATTTTATTTTTGCTTGCCGAAAAACAAACTTGAATTTCATCCAAACTTTCATTATTTTCGACATGCACTTCAGTCGTGTGAACAATACTTTGATTTGGAGTATTTTGGACAAAATTTTGAATGTGGCCATATGTCAAACCCGAAGAAGGAGCTTAAGAAAACCCCCGATGTAAAAGAGAGTTATGCCGTCTCTTACAGATCTCATCTTGTGAGAGAATGCGCAAAACAATTTAAACAAAGGTTATATTTTCGTACGAAAGCCAGTCGATTATTAAAATTCATGTCTATAAAAAATGGGACAATTCCTGAGGGGATGCTGTTGATAATGACATAACCTACAATTAGAGCTCATGGCGTGGCAATGGACTTGAACATTTCTACAAAAATCTGACTGTACTCTCGATTTACTTTCATATACTTTTTCTGCATTTTGTCTTAAATCAGAAATAGTTTCCAAAGGGAAGCTCGAATTTCTTAGATATACTTTGCTCCCATAAGTAGAGCGTGGCTTTAGGCAAACGCGTGCAGCTTAAATAAACAAAAATTTGCATCTCAGTTTCCAACATCACTATTGTACAATTCTAACGTTGAGATGCAATTGTTAATGTCTCTTTGCACTTTTTTTGACGCGCTACCAGATTAAAAAGTATCTTTAACTGTGTGTTAATAAGTATTCGTTTGTTTTCGTATCTATCATAAACATTCTGCCAAGCTTGTGTGAAACCGTCATTTTCACAATATCTTTCGCTTCACCTCTTGTTTTCTGATTTAAATGAAAGAGTTTTTCGACTGGCATAAATTGACTATTACAAATGGTGAACATATCGCGAAAAGATGGCCATGACGTGTAGTCGCCGTAAAACACTCTAGTATCGCACGGGGGCAAACGAATGTTGTGAACGGACATTGGATATGACATGGTAATATTGTTAATAGCTAGTGCTTTGAGGTGTAAGCCATTGGACCTAGTAAACTTCAGATATGATAGTCTAAACAGGAATTCCTTGAAAATTGTAGCTTTGGCTAAGGAGACCTTGACTTGTGTAGCTTTGTACGAGGGGTCTTTGATCTCAGTAGTTTTAAACGGGACGTCCTTGA
Source organism: Suillia variegata (assembly GCA_949127995.1). Taxonomy (NCBI): domain Eukaryota; kingdom Metazoa; phylum Arthropoda; class Insecta; order Diptera; family Heleomyzidae; genus Suillia; species Suillia variegata. Next base: position 26,912,928 of record OX421844.1, read on the forward strand.
TTTGGGTGACTCGAAATGTAGTGATTTGCAACTGGTGCCCTTGAAACCATCGTATCTTCAGATATATTGTAATGGGTTAACTGGTGCAGTTAAAGCAGCGCCTGAGCTTACAGATAAACCTCGAGAAGAAGAGCTGTGGGTCGGATGCAGAGTCAAATTATGAGCATAATCACCCATCTGTGAAGCAGTGGCAACATATGCTGTATAACAACTTCTAAAACTTACTTTTAAGTTTGTTATTTGCTCCACCTTCTCAGTACTTTGGCTACCCTTAGAGCTACCTCATAAACTGCCTTTAAATCTACCCACATAGATTTAAACTTATCTCTTTGTACCTCAATTGAAAAGAAACTTAAATCCTTGGGATCATTTTCATTAAAATCCGCTTCAAATTCAAGAACGGCTACTGCCTGCGAATTGAAAATGTCTATGGAAGCCATATTTAAATTATAACCTACAAAGTAGATCAAATTAAATAAATAATTAATAAAATTGTATTATATTTCAGGGGTGTTACAAGAAAGGTTTTTTTTTTTGAAACTTTAGTAAATCGTTGAAAATATTATAAAAATTTCAAATTTAATGAAAATAAACCGTTTAAAAAAATGAACTAGTTTATATTCAATCACCTTTGAATCACTCTAATTATTATAAAAATTTACCCTATAATATTTGTAAGTGTTATCTCTTAAGACAACCAGCGGAAACTTATGTTAGAATTAAATATTAACTTTCAAAAATTTATTGCGAACCACCCTAATGGCAATTTCACATCAAAATTAAAATATTTTTGTGAATTAACACTTTGCGATAAACTCTTATCTCAAACAAATTTCTTTAATTAAAACTAAACTATTTTTAATAGCGGAACACTCTAATCGAAATAAGGCTATCTATGGGTAAATTTTCAAAAGTTATACCTGAATGATAATTCGTTCCTCTTCTTCTTCTTGTAGTCTTTTGTTTAATTATGTTTTTCTCACTTATTGTTTTAATACAAAACAACTTAGATAAATAAATTTATCCTGTTGAAAACGTTTTGTGTTTCTTTTAAACACAATGCAATTTCTTATAAATTACTTGAAACTTCAAAAACAGACTACTGATGATATTGGGGGGGGGAGTTTGTTATTTGGAATAACGAACAATGTATACAATTTTATTCAATAAAGGAAACTCACTTTTTTTCATTAATCAATAATTAAACGAAATTTAATTTATGTATTCCCGCATACGATTTGCTTCCGCACTTAAAATTGTCAACTAATACCAAACTAGAAGGACGGACAAAGCACAAAGCAAACACAAAAAAATGTTGCGAGCTAGGTCGTAGGTGCAATGTGTGTGTGTGATTGTGAGTGCTGGAGCTTCAATCATAAAAAAAACAGCCGTACAATTTGACTGCAATAACAATTTCTTGTACGTTGTTGTCATTTTTACTTTTTTGTGCTCTCGAGAGTACCAATTTTTTGTATATGAATTTTTTTTCGTTTACTGAAATTTGCAGTTACACTCAACGTAAACAATTTCTTTAAATTGTTGTTTTAAGGGGTTGTTTTAACCAAAAAAAAGCACTCTTTTAAAACACTAAATTAATCAATTGAACATAAGGTGTGTGTACAAATATGTTAATATGGACTGAATAAAGGCTTCTTATTATATTGTTCCGGTACTTCATCTTCCAGCTCTAAGGACCAAATATTTGCTCGTTAAGCCTTATGCTTAATTTGCAACAAAAAAATGGTTTTTTTCTCCAAAAATATGTTAAGAAAAAGAAGGAAAAACCAATAGCATTAACATTAATTCTTTAAAATTATTTCCGTGGAAATTATGGCGCAATTCTTACCGTCTTTGCTCCTTTAACGAGTGATAGGTCATATATATTTTAACTTCTTTTTTATTTTCTTATATGATCCTAATGATCAGCACACCATCTATGGTTCAAAAACTAAGTAAAATTATGCTAAAAAGACGTTTTGCTTAAACACGTCCAATATAACGTTTGCCACATCCGACACAAGATTCGCTTAATCAACAAATCTTTTTAAGGTCCCAAGCATGTTAAAATAGCGTTTAAAATATCCAACACAAAATACAAGATATCGACACAAAGTAACCTTTAACAGGCCTCTAGATGCGCAAGATAGGTCATATAAATCTGATATGCAAATTAATTCATGATTTTTCGTTTCCCAATTCTAAATGAACTTATCAAGAAGTATATATTTAATCTGTATTACTTTTTATAATTTAATATATATTAACATAGTTCTTTTAACTGCTTCTATTTCGTCATTAACTGACAGTATAATACGTTATTTTAGTGTTAAGATTTTGTTAGTCTTGAAATAACAATAGTTTCAATAAATAAATTTAAAATTAAAACTAGTAAGAGAATTATCTTCAGCTATGCCGAAGCTCAAATACCCTCTACCATTTCAGTGATAGCAAAAAATGTGTTTATGCCCATAAATACTTAGAACTTTTCCTCCGCTTGGAAAATAGGAGCTCACATAAAAAAATTTTAGCTCTTAAACTACCAAACATAGTTAATTTTTCTCAAAAAAAAATATTAAAAAAAAAAAAAATAATTACAATATGTTATGGTCAATAACATACAAAATTAGTTAGACCAAATGAAAACGGAATATAATGTGAGAAAATGTGAATTTTAACACACTATCGATGAAAAATCATACTATTAAAAACTCTCGCTTTGGAAAAGCAAGTGGACCTAAAACAATATTATATTATATACTAGTTAAATTACCCGGCGGTGCCCGGGTTCTTTTCTAGTATAATCAAGTCTTAGTTTATTTGTAAATTAAGATTAATAAACTTTCCAGCCCACCATTTTTGGAATTATATTTGTATGAATATTTGGTTAATTTGATAATTTTATACCAAATTTGTATGCAGAACTTCTCGTTACTCCACGTTGTGTGTTTGTAACTATTGTACCTATAAACTGAGTTTCGCAACTGTTTAACCTCCCCGGAATGCGCATTTGTATGTAACTAAAATTGTAATAGAAATTTCCGGTCAGATTTAGTTACTAAGAACCAAATTTGTTCATAGTAGTACATCACGTTCCTGAGCTATGGCGGTGGGTGTTAAATTGACCCCAGTTTTGCTGAGATGGTAGATATAGTTCCCAAACACCTTCACACTAAAGTTAATCATCGTACAGTATCACGTTTCTGAGCTGCAACGGTGAGCGTTCAATTGACCCGACCACGCCCACTTTTTGTAAGATGATAGATTTAGTCACCATACACCTTTATACAAACTCCCAATTTTTTTTTGAGATGGTAGATTTCATCATCACTTTTATATCAAATTTTATCATCAAAGATCACAACGTTCATGAGATATCGCGGTGGGCGTTAAATTAATCCCACCACCCCCACTTATTGTGAGGTGGTGGATTTTGTCACCATACACCTATATACCAAGTTTTATCATTGTAGATCATCGCGTTCCGGAGTTACGGCAGTGGGCGTTATATTGATAAAACCACGCCCACTTTTTGTGAGGTGATAGATTTCGTCACCATACACCTACATACCAAGTTTTATCATTGTAGACCATCGCGTTCCGAAGTTACGGCAGTGGGCGTTAAATTTATCTTACCACGCCCACTTTTCGTGGAGTTGTCGACAGTAACCATACCAACTCAAATTCCAAATTTGAGATTTTTTGGAATTTTATTAGTGAAATAATCGTTTTTGTTGACTTAATTTGACTACTTGTGGGCGTAATATGTGGGCGTGGCAGATTTCATATAGGCTATCATTCCTTCCAGACCCATCTCGATATATGTTCCAAGTTTGAAGTAAATCGGTTCAGCCGTTTAAGCGTGAATACGGTACAAACGAAAATAAATAAATACACCTTCCTTTATAATATTAGTAAGGAAGTAAGGATGATCTATCAGAATAAATATACGCACGATTTTTGCAAATCAGACTAATTAAGTTTGGTTTCGTGCTATGAATCTGTAAAATTTGGTTTTCTTACCTATCCGTGCATTTTTTAAACTTAAATCTTAAAACTCGCATAAAAGTGCGAAAAGTATACACTCTGGTAATCCTATTATTTGCTTATTTAGTATTTCTCGTACTGTAATATATATTTAGAAATTTGTAAATAAAATTTAATTAATAAAGTTCGATTTGTTGTAATACAAAGTACGAATCCCAGATTAAAAGAATAAAATGAATTATTCATTTATTTTCTTTTCACAGATCCTAAAGCTTATAATTTAAATCTTTTAAATTACAGCTTCAGTCGCAAAAAATTTAAATTTAACAAGGTGTTTATAATAATAAAAATCTAAAAACATAAAAAATTACTTGTATAAACAGTTAAATTATTTATAATAAATAAATAAATTACATACAATGCAAAATTAATAGTAATAAGAATAATTTCTATAACATAAAATTATAGGATTTTTAACTGATGATACTGTAATGTTCCATTACGGAAAATTTGATGGAGTCAATGATAACTCAGTACATACGGTGTTTATCGGATATGTTTAATTACCTAAACTGTACTACACCGAGTTTTGTACAGTTTGGTTAACCAAAGACTACCAAGTGATAATGTGAGTATGGAAACATATCTGGTTCACATTTAAATTATTCCTTTGCGTGGAGCCAAAGATTGAGATGATCATCTGGTCGTAAATTAAGCCGTCTGTTCAAGTGTCGCACATAGGTGTGATTTTTAGTGCGGTGCACTTTTCATCACAACAAATAGTTTAGGTTACATAGCAAGGCAGTAATAATAAATAATGCTAGCGCTGCATTAGTCCTATGCATTTGTTTAGTGTGAACCTTTTTGTGTAAGCTGTAAATCATCTATGTTATTTTAGGACATTGATTATGTTACGTTATCGCTGGAGTAGTTTTAGTACGTAAGATATGCACAAGAATTGTTATACCACCATGTTAGTTATCCTTAATCCTCAATCCTTACTAATATTATGAATTGCGGTGTATTTCCTTATTTATTTATTTATTTATTTATTTATTTATTTATTTATTTATTTATTTATTTATTTATTTATTTATTTATTTATTTATTTATTTATTTATTTATTTATTTATTTATTTATTTATTTATTTATTTATTTATTTATTTATTTATTTATTTTCGTATGTACCGTTTTCACGCCTAAACAGCTGAACCGATTTACTTCAAACTTGGAACATATATCGAGATGGGTCTGGAAGGAATGATAGGCTATATGAAAACTTGCCACGCCCACATATTAGTAAAATTAAGTCAACAAAATCGATTATTTCGCTAATACTATTCCAAAAAATCACAAATTTGGAATTTGAGTTGTTATGGTCACTGTCGAAAACTCCACCAAAAGTGGGAGTGGTTGGATCAATTTTACGACCACTGCCGTAACTCCGGAACGCGATGGTTGATAAAATTTGGTATGTAGGTGTATGGTGACGAAATCTACCACCTCACAAAAAGTGGGCGTGATCGGGTCAATTGAACGCTCACCGTTGTAGCTCAGAAACGTGATACTGTACGATATTTAACTTTATTGTGAAGGTGTTTGGAAACTATATATACCATCTCACCAAAACTGGGATATATTTAACACCTACCGCCATAACTTAGGAATGTGATGTACTACTATGAAGAAATTTGGTTTATAGTAACTAAATCTGACCGTAAAGTGCTACTTCAATTTGAGTTATAGTTATTGCGAATACCGGGGAGGTTAACTGCAACAGTTGCGAAACTCAGTTTAGAGGTACATGGTGCCAATATTTACAAACACACAACGTGGAGTAACGGGAAGTTCTGCATACAAATTTGGTATAAAATTACCAAATTAACCAGATATTCATACAAATATGATTCCAAAAATAGTGGGCGAGGCTAGAAAGTATATTAATCTTAATTAACAAATAAGCTTAGACTTGATTCTATTAAAAAAGAACCCGGACACCGCCGGGTAGTTTAAACTAGTTATAAATATAACATCATACTGAAATACGAGTATAGTCTCCTTGCATTTCAATTCCGCCGTAAATAATTTATTTACGAATCGTAATAACGAATGCCTTTCGGTTTGGTAATATTTTAAAGAATCATCTTTAAAGCGCTGGAACTTGATGTGCCTGAATATTTCAATATCAGCATACAGCTCACATTTATCCATTTAAATCTCTACTTGACATTGACAATAAGTTAACAATGTATCGGAGAATTTTCCTTTCAAACGCTCCTAAAATCTGATCATTGCTGCGAATATTCAGGCCTTAACGCCATAAAACAGTACGGGCATAATGATAGAATTGTTTAGCGTTAGCTTTGTTCGTGCAGAAGAGGTTGTGCTTCTAATTAACTACCAATCCTAAAATAGCACCTGTTATCAAAAAATATTCTCTGTTTGATATCCAGGTTGGCACTGTTGTAGGTTTTGCTAGAAAATTGTTGTATCAATTAGTTGGCGAGAGTCCAGTGTTTTCGAAAATCTTACTTGATTTTCTTACACAACAATATTCTTGTTTAATTAAAGAGTCTTGCGAGAATATTGCAACGGAAAAATAATTTTTTGTTTGTTTAATATTTACGTATATATTTATATTGTATATTTGTCTTCAGTATCGTAAGATTAAATTATATATTAATTTTTGCAGTTTGCAGAAATGTGCGACATGTTTTATCCTCGAGAAATGCCGTGGGCGAAATCGAAATTTTAACTGGGCATGGTCAACAAATATTTTTCAAATACAATATAATGAGAATGAGTGGTCTGATTTGAATGCGTAGTCTAAAATCCCACTTATAAATATTTTGTGGGCGTAAGTGGGCATTGTCAAAATTTTTTTTATACAGGGTGGCGCAAAAGAAATCACCCTATTGGAAGATGCTCTCATTTTTGCAAATGGCCGCCAATGTCAAATCTGTTTTGACATTTGTGGACTAGACAGATACAGAATACAAGTGAATAAGCCATGGAGCGATACACTCCCCAAGAACGCGGAATAATTGTGTCTATTTTTTTGCGTAACAATTCGTCTGTGGTGTTGGCAAAAATCATAATGAGCGATGAGGCTCATTTTCACCTCAGCGGGTACGTGAACAAGCAAAATTATCGCTTCTGGGGAACCGAAAATCCGCGAGTGATGCACGAGAAACCATTACACCCGCTCAAAGTGACTGCGTGGTGCGCTGTTCACGCTGGAGGAGTCATCGGGCCGAACGCCGCGGGTCAAACTACAACAGTGGACGGTGCGCGCTATAGGGCAATGTTGACCGAGTTTTTTCTGCCCGAACTGGACGAATTAGGACTGGTGGACATGTGGTTCCAACAGGACGAAGCAACAGCACACACTGCACGAGCCACAACCGACATTCTGAAGGCCGCGTTTCCGGGTCGCTTAATTTCGCGTTTTGGCGATTTGCACTGGCCCGCCAGATCGCCCGATTTAACGGTCCCGGACTTCTTTTTATGGGGTTTTTTGAAGTCTCGTGTTTACATCAACAAGCCTGAGACCTTGGAAGCCCTCAAGGAAAATATCCGACACGAATGCGAGAATTTATCGCCCGAAACTCTCGCCGAAGTGATGGAAAATGCCATAAAAGGAGCCCGTATGGCAATCAATTGTGACGGCGCCCATTTATCCGATATCATCTTCTCGACTTAACACAATTAATTCTAAAGGTCTAAATAAACATAATCAAAAAACAGAATCGAAGTTTTTTATTTAGAAAAAAAATAAGAGAAAAACAACATCGGATGACTTCTGTTGCGCCACCTTGTATTTTGGAGCCACTCATGACCACGCCCACTATTACAAAACATACTGATTTCTTGTTAACACGATATCTTGAGAACTATTGGAGATATTGGTTATTTTCGTACACAAACGATCTTAAATAACCTAGGGGAAATCAAATCTAACCCGAGTCAGGCACGTGACTGTCCTATTGTGATAGGAACTTGTTGAGTATAGATACTTTTTTTTGAATCCATTATATCTCTTTTACATAAACTTGTCATTGGAGGGGACTAATTGCCACTCGCTAGATACCAATTGACCTAACCTAGGACCAGTTCAAAATGATATGTCCTCGAACCGAACCAAAGAAACCTGTTACAGTACCGATCGAAAAACGACTTTTTCTTTTACTAATAGCAAAAAATTAAAAGAATATTTTATTTTTATTACTTTGGTAGTATTTATTTCTGAAATTAATATTTTCATAATTTTTTATACAAAAATTGATTTTCTTGTTTCTGAATCCACATCTAAGATCTTGTCATTGTCACCCACGGCATCTGAAATTAAAAGAAACATACATATGAATTTAAGTTTACATAAAAAATTTAAGTTTATACTGTAATTAATATAGCTTACCATTAAAAACGACGAAAAATTGTTTTAATTCCTAAAGGCGTTTTTTCCATTAGTTCGTCTGTCAGAACACATTCTAAATAATTGAGAACATTTTTGCGGATAATTATTTTAACCGCAATAATAGATTTAATAGATTCCTTGACTTCCTCAAGCCATTTCAAGTTGAAAACCATGCAATTACGTCATCCACATCCGTCCTATCATATTGCAATTTTTTTATGGACACGTTATTAGTAGCCCGAGCTACTAATATTAAGCTAACCCATTTTATTCGATTTTAAAAACTAAAGTAAAAAAAATTGTCCGATTAAAAATCTACTTTGAACTTGAATTTATTTTAAAACTCACAGCTGATGTTCAACAAGCCTATCAGTTTTCCGAAGTACTCCCTCAATAAAGTAAATTGACGGCTAAAACATTAAATGTTAATCAGCCGTAAATCTAAAAATTTCGCACTGGTTTCATTATCGGCTAGAAAATTACATATAAACCAGCCGAAAACTAAAAAATTACGCGGCGGATTCTTAGTCGTTTCTTAAACGTATATCAGAACGATCGATTAAAAAGCAAATCGTGCAAGAGCGCAAATACGAACCGTTATTGCCGAAGACAAAGCAGAACAAAGACGAATCGAATCGTCGACAACTGACTCCTTCAGCATCTTTTTGGTCCAATCCCGTGACAGGTGATATTGTATCTATGACGAGACCTGTCTTTTTTTGTTGAACTGATACAAGAACCAAATGATTATTATTTGGTTCTTGGTGTGGACTCTGACTCGTTGAAAGTTATGCGGAATGCGCCTTTATATTAATCTAGGTCGCGTGCTTCTTACGCCCTTATGTTCTGATGAGGGTAAGGTGAAGTGAGTAATGATGACTGGAGGTATGATGTCTATTATTTCTTTCCCGCAAATCAACTTGCAACATAACAAATCGGCTACTGCTCTCCTATGCAGTAGTCATGCGAAGTTGCACACAAATCCCCACATAATTCTATTCAAGAACCATGGGTGTTTAAACGACGCGTTTGTGGCTTGGGTGGAATAAAGTGGGGGTCCATCCTCTACTTTGAAGAGGTGGAACGACCACGCTCGTTCCACCTCTATGCAATGTACTTATAAAGGACAGAGCTGCTGGATTCTCTTTTAAAGCCTGATGGATCCTACACCAACTCTAGATCGAAAGTAAGCAGTGTTCTACTTATTATCCATTTTCCATTTTGCAAGGAAAGCGCTAATCGGAGCAACACTACCGCTCTCGAACGGAATGATGTCCTTCCCACTAGGTCCGATTCGGTCGCTAAGGTTTGCCTTTTCATCTTTTGATGATTTTAAGTCCTGACGACCCGATGGTATATATCCAATCATGCTAAAGCGAGGTGTAACAAAACTATTAATGATCATCAAAAAGATCTTCACAGCATATCTTGCTTATAGTTACATTTCACAAATGTGGCGCACGGTTAAAGTTTTGTTTATTCCCAAACCGGGAACGGACAATTACGCTTTACCGAAAAGTTTTAGACTGATAAGTTTAACTTCGTGCATGCTTAAAACTTTGGAACGCTTGTTCGAGAAGCATATCAGGTTGAATATTTTAGTTAAAACTCCGCTGAATCCCAAACAACATGCTTATCAGAGTGGTAAATTCTGTGAGTCAGCTCTCCACGACTGAGTCAGCACAATTGAAAGAAAGTTGGAAGCAGTAGGATACACTTTAGGAGTTTTTGTCGACATTGAAGGACATTTAACAGAGCCACTTTTGACTCGATGTGCTCCTCTTCTAGAAGGTATGAAGAAACTGTAGTTTGGTGAATTCAAGCCATGCTATCCAAAAGATTGCTCACGGTGGGGGGAGAACATGATGACAGTGTTGATGTCGAGGTTGATAGAGTATGCACTCAAGAGGATGTACTCTTTCCTCTCCTTTTTGGTGTTTCGTTGTAGACTCTCTTCTGACTGAATTGCAGGACTTTGGTTTTTACATCAAGACATATGACGACGATGTGAGCGTATCAATTTCGGAAAAATCCTTACAAACATTATGTATGAAAATGAAAAAAGTCTTGGATAAGATCAAAAATTGGTGCGATTTGCAAAGTCTTTCTGAGAAACCTAATAAAAACACACTAGTGCTTTTCACTAGGAAACGCAAAAAGGAAGGCATGTTAATCCCTACGCTAATGTTAGTGACTCTGCAGTTGTCTTCAGAAGTTAAATATCTGGGAGTAATACTGGATTGCAAACTAAACTAAAGACTCACGTCGAGCAGAAAGTCTCGCGAGCACTAAGATTTTCTGGTAGTGAAGACGAGCTTTCGGTAAACTTGGGGTCTTTAACCAGCACTAGTATATTGGCTATATACAGCGCTTATTAAACCAATCATCACATATGCCAATTTTTTTAAGTCCACAGTTACAATTTTGACCAGTCTTCAGAGAAGTGTGTACCTTAGTATCACTGGTGCAATGATTACAACATCGAGAAATGCTCTGAATGCCATACTTAATTTGCTTCCCCTTAATCTTTAGATTTATAAGGAGATAATGAAAGCGAAACACAGGCTCAGTACGTATGAAGTCTGGCGTTGCGAAGTACATACTGGACACAGTCAGATATATCAGCAGTTATCGTAAAAGTGTCAACTTCTTCTGATGCCAGTGGACAATCGTATGTCCAGTGTGCGCATTAAAAGAAGATATGATGCTAGGTTCCCGGAACGAAGTCAATGGTTAAGTCTAGAGATTGTACTCCATTGTCTTTAACATGTCTTTAACACAGACGGAACAAAGATTTCGACTTACTGGCTCCAAGTGGTACTTAGACGATGATACCAAATATTCTCAAGCTATGGGACAAATGTCAACAGTTTTTCTATCGAAGATCTTTGCTATTTAGAACGTGCCGTGTTGGGTAATTAAGAGGAATTGGAGTGGGAAACGTATAAGCAGGCTTCATTGAAGGCCCAATTAAACCCTATAAGCTCCTCAAATTTAATCAACTAATGTAAAGCTTATCTTAATTGTGTAACTAGTATGAACTCGATTCATACTAGAAGGTGGTCCGAACTAAACTCCTGCAAAACCACCACCGTGATCACCAACAAACGTGATCACGCCCACCTCTCATACAAACCAACCCTTTCCTTGCGGGAAAAAACTGATTAAAATAGTTCTATTGCAGAAAATCAATTCAAATTCAATATTTAACGTTTAATTGGAAACACAAATTTACTTACATTTACAATAGAAACATGTAGCACTTATGTGTTAAAAGAAGCACAGTTTTTTATATGAGCTTCAGCATAGCAGAAGATAATTCGCTTACTAGTTTTTAAAATAAAATATTATTTAAGAAAATGTACATATGATAAAAAAATTTAAATCATGAACCACCCTTGTTTGATTTACATATTTAATAATGTGTTACATTTGTTATAACCGTTAGAACCTTCTTTATTTACTTACTATTATTATTTATTGATTTATTTTCGTTTGTTCTGTTTCACGCCTAAACGAGATGGCAGGGGTGATAGATTATATGATATCTGCCCCGCCCATTTACTACGCCCACAATTATTGGAATTGTGTCAAAAAGAAATCAATTATATCGCTAATAATACTCCCCCACCACTTTATCTCAGGAATGTGATGCTCTACGATGATAAAATTTCGTGTGTAGATGTAAATTGACGAAATTTGACATGACGAAAATGATCATGGTCAGATCAAATTAACGCCCACCACACAATCTCAAAGTATAGTTCTATGTTGAGGCGACTATTATCATACATAAAAGTACAGCTAAGGCCATACAACAGTTCACAAACAAAGAAATACAACTGATATTATACCGAATGGTATATTGAGTTTGTTCTTCCATTTGTAACGCCCAGTAGGGAGCGTGGTAGGTATGAGTCAATTTATCGATGTCCGTCTTTTTCACTGCTGACCGCCTTGCCGTGTCGAAAAAGCTTAAGTGGTGACATGATCACCTGGACATTCTGTATTAGTACATCGGTGCCGATGATCATGGCACAATGAACTAAGAGGTAAACTCTGCCTGGGCTTCACTGTATGACAATCGAGTCGATCGCAATAGATCTACTGATTGTCGTGCAATGGATGTCGAAGCGGAGACAACCGTGCCAGCCTTCCCCTCCCAAATACTCTTTACCCTGTTAATTGCACTCTTCCCTTTCCTTACCACTGGGCCTGATCAATGTGTCATTCGACCCGTGCTGATGATCAACCTGGCTGGGAGCCCAGTTTTTAAAAATAATTCAGTCTCAAACGGAGTGTTTCGGATACCTGGCGACCTCCGAAACTATTTATTGCTTTCCCAAAGTATCGGAGGCTATGCGTTGGGTGACTTTCGATACTTGTGGGATTCAAATGTCCAAAACTATTGAAAAAAGCAAGCAAAAAACAAAAATGGTAAGGACACCGCTAATAGTGCAGGGTGAAGCCGGAAAATACAGCAACCGCATCCGGCGTACATGACGAAACTGTAAGTCATGGCGCTAGCTGCATCTCTACCGAGACGGGAGCAGGTCAAGGTAGCAGTAACTCTTCTTTCAAACTATCTAGTGTCGTTGTCCATGGAGACTCGGACTATGAAATCATTAAAAGCGTTAACAGAGTTGGCGAATACGCGCTCTTGTGTTCCCCAGGGAAATCCGAAGCTACCAATTTCGCTTGCAGGAAAGGAGTTCGGAGTGTACCTAGTAAAGAGGGGCTCAAAGCGAAGGCTCAGTACAAAGCTGCGGTCAAAATCTGCGGTGTCTCGAGCACAAGTCAGGCTTATCGGATTTTGAAAAAGATAATCTAACCTGGGCAAAAGAGACTGTGGAAAAAAGCCGGGCACATTTTGCAAGTAAAACATGGTGCTCCTCCTCTGATCCGAAGTTTTCGAATCGGATAGAGGAAGAGTTGGCATGTAAAAGTCGGTCCCTCTAGTAAGAGACCTAAGCAAAAAGAGGAGGTTGTTATCTCAAAAAATGTCGAAAGATCATCGACTTCTAAGAGGAATGTTGCTGTCAGTGATGTAGCCAAACTACACTTAATAGTAGCACTTATTGACCGCAGCAATATTCTTGAACAGATGTCAATCAAAAGGTGGAGAACTGTAGAGACGAAGCTTATCGACGAAATGTTTGATAAAATTAACGCCGAGCCGAATGCACCTATGCCATCTTTCGATGGAGCTGGGTGGTTCATCGGCGTCAAAATTATAAAATGTAACAGCAATTCATTCCTTAGCTGGTTTAAAGGAGTTGTTCGGACACTCCAAGGCCTCTGGGATAATGCATATCTTGAGGTGGTGGATCGCAGCGATATTCCGTCTTTGCCCAAAGCGAAAGTGAGAATACCTCGAGTGGTAAAGCCGGGCGACTGGAAGGTGTTAAATGTGGCCAAGCCTGATGAGGCAGGTCAAAATTACATCCTCCAGATCAATAAGTCGGACGAGGATATTTTATACGCTCGGTTCGGTAAGATGGCGTGGGGCGTTAGAAGTGTGTACCTTCGCCTCAAGACATTAGAGAAAATCTTGACAACATATATAGAGGATTAAATAGATCCCAATTATCTGTCAAAAACTCAACACGCAAATACGAAGGGCAGATTTCCAGAAACTGCACTACACGCTTTAGTGCTCCATGTAGAAAAAGCACTAGAATACAAGGAGTATGCCTTAGGGGCCTTTATTAATATTGCTAGTTCATTCAACAAAGTATCTACAGAAACTATTCTAAATAGTCTTAAAGCACTCAAAATGGATACAGCTACCTATCTGTGGACAGATAAAAGCAGAGTTTAACGAAGCAACTATAACGAAGAAGACAAATAGAGGAACCCCTATCACCGTGGAATCCTATCACCGCTCATCTGGTTGCTTGTGGCTAACGATATACTAAAACACTTTGATAGCAAACCTCAAAAACTAATAGCATACGCAGATGACATTGTTATTATAATATCAGTAAAATGTCTAGCGACGCTAAGTGCACTCATGAGTGACACCCTAAGAACTGTAAATAGTTGGGCAATTAAAGCAGGTATAAATGCACATAAAACTGATCTGTTACTCTTTACCAGAAAGTATACAATTCCCAAATGGTGTCCACCATGAACGGAACCGAACTTAAATTATCCTCAAAACACAAACCAAATATCTTGGGGTGATTATAGACAGAAAACTACAATGCAAACTAAATAAAATAATGAGAGTGAAGAAGGCCACTATTGCACTTTATGCATGTAAAAAGATGTTTGGAAGCACATGGGGTCTGTCACCTTCTCTTGTGCATTGGTGTTATACAGCAGTAGTTAGACCTATACTACTCTACGGTATTTTGGTTTGGTGGACCGTAATCAAAAATAAATCTTACTTAAAGCCACAGACTCTCGATGCTATGCATTACAGGAGCTATGAGAACAATTTCATCGGCGGCTCTTGAAGCAATCCTCCGATAGATCTCTTCGCGGAAAATCGTGCAGCCAAATCCGCGGAAAGACTACGGATCACAGGACACGAGATCCTATAGTTCTATATGCCAGAATTATGAGGTCGACACAGACTACACTACTCCGATCCTGGACTCTGGAAAAAGAAAAAAAGCCACATTAGAAAAGGAAGGTTGGTGCAAAGGCATGAAACCTATACCAAATACCTTCAACGTCTATACAGATGGCTCAAAAATTACAGAAGGGGTTGGTGCTGGCGTTTACTGTGATGAGCTAAACATCAGCAAGCCTTTTATGCTACCGGACTACTGCAGCATATTCCAGGCGGAGGTATTCACTGCCAGGAAAGCAGCAGAGTTCCACAAAGAGAATGCTAGAATCGGTTCCAACGTTAATATACATAAATAGTAAATCGGCTATATTGGCCATAACATCACAATGGTCATTAACCAAAAATGTTCTAGAATGCAAGGCAGCAATGAAGACATTAGCTTCATTAAGGAATATATGCATTTATTGGGTGCCTTGTCATAAAGGCATTGAAGGAACGAGACAGTTGATAACATTGCTTAAAACGGAACTAAGCTGCCATTAGATCAAATCAGCAACGTACTGATGCCTTTGAAGGATATCTATAGGAAAATAGATACTAAAATGTGGAGGCGAATACAAGATGGCAAAACTTAACCACCTGCAAAATCGAAAAGATCCTATGTACACCATACAACAAAAAATTCACAAAAACTCTCATTTCATTCAATCACAAAGACTACAAAACAGTAGTGGGCTTATTAACAGTAGTGAGTTTCTGTAACAAATGTGACAAATTGTCGATTTTCGTGACGTCATACTGTTTTGTTCCGCAATAGTCGATTTGTTCAAAACTGGTGTTTCTGTAAACAAAAATCGAGTAAAACATAGTCTGTGTTGGAATGAAACAAAAATCGGCAGGGAATCGAAATAAATTTGAAATAATTGATGTGAATGTGCTTGTGAGCGGTAAGTGAATTTTTATTAAACAAATCCACTTAGTTTAGGTCCCCGAGTAAGATTCTGTGGTCGCCTTCCATTAAGTACTCAATGGAAGGACGATATCCGGGACTGCAGGCCGCTGTGGGAAGGATATACACATTAAAGCGCTCAATCTCAACCTTCCCAGACCTTACGGCGATCCCCAGGAGTTCCAAGTGATCGTCGTTAAACGGAATGGTTAGCGGGCGGTAGATTACAGAGTCATGAATAAGAAAATCAGGACTGCCACCTTTTTCGCGGTCTTGTCTTATGGCACTGTAGCCAGACGAGCAGGAAAGAGGATTCCCGCTCGTTAGCTTGGTCTCTTGGAGGGCCGTAATCGGTATGCCTCTCTTTACCATAAAATCCGTAACCTCCGTTATTTTCCTGCTTAGTCCATTGCAGTTCCACTGTAGAATCTTAAACTCGAGATCCAATTGTTGGATATATACATTTACTTTAACAATATCTACTTTAACAATATCAACATTAATAAGCTTTGAGATATTTTGTATGACTTCAAAATTAAATACAGAAAATTTGTTATTCTCAATAAAAACTTTAAACAGAACTGTCCTACCTTTCAATAGGTTATGGGCCTACGCTTAAAATAATCATAAATGCGCATTGGTAATTTTATTCATCTTATTAATTGCAAAGCTGGAAATATTCGCATAAAATGGGCGACGTCAGACTGCAATTTCCAAAGTTATCGGGTGGTAACTATCACATGTGGAAATTTAACATGGAGCTTCTGCTGCTGGAACGAGAACTTTGGGAGGTGATGATAAAAGAAAAGCCGACTTCGCTGGACGAAAAGTGGCTGATTAAGGATGGTAAGGCGCGAGCTGCGATAGAACTTTCTGTGAAAGAATCACAAAAAATTCATATCAAAAAGATGAAGACTGCGAAGGAATTTTGGGAATCATTAATGAAACAACATGAAAAATCCAATCTCACTAATAGAGTTAGTCTACTTCGTCAACTTTCATCAAAAAGAATGCAGAATGGTCAATCTATGGAGGACCACAATGAATTTCTAAGCATTGTTGATAGATTGCAAGACTTGGGTGAGGAATTGAAGGAACACAAATCGATCGCGTTTTTTGGTATCTACACTGGAAATTCGACCTAAAGCCGATTTTACAATGGATATGATCAAAGAAAAGTTGTTGCAGGACTTTAACCGATGTAATGGGCATATCAAAGAATCAGAGGTCGCATTGAAGACACAGAAGAAACAATATACTTTTAATCCGAAATGTTTCGGATGTGGAAAGTACGGCCATTTAAAAATAAATTGCACTGAAAAGAAGAAGTATCAAGACAATCGAGCAAATATCGTCTCAAAGGATTCCGATCGAAAAGTTTGTCACGTGCCATTTGAGTTGTGAAGAGAAATATTTTTTAAATTTGGACAGAAAGAGAAAATAATCAATTTATTTAGCAGACGGGACAGAATTGAATGCGAGCGGTGTTGGCGAATGTCAAGTTACATGTAAATCCAGGAAAATTCGTATGAAAGATGTTTTATTTGTTCCAGAATTGGATGGAAGTTTGTTATCTGTACGAAAATTGACCGGAAATGGATTTAAAGTCGTCTTTAATAGATGCAAATTTTAAATTTCGTTGGATGGAGTTATATATGCTACAGCATCAAAGAAGAATAATCTTTATGTACTAGATCAAGACATCACAGTGAAGAAGGTACAAGCAACCAAAAGTCATTGCGTACATTTCTGGCATCGCCGATTTGGGCACAGAGATATTGAAGCAATCAAATCAGGTGTAAATAAGCAGTTGATGTCTGGGGTGACTTTGTCAAAATGTATTACAGTCACATTTTGACAAAGTCACCCCAGACATCAACTGCTTATTTACACCTGATTTGATTGCTTCAATATCTCTGTGCCCAAATCGGCGATGCCAGAAATGTACGCAATGACTGTTGTTTGCGAAATTTGTTTAAAGGCGAAAATGACTCGGAAACCGTTTCCCAAAATATCTGAATATCGTTCTGCTAATACTCTCGATCTAGTGCATTGCGATTTATGTGGTCCAATGCAGAATGCAACGACAAGAGGAAATCTATATTTTTTGACCATGATCGATGACTGCAGTCGTTTTTGTATGGTGTACTTTATTCAAAAGAAAAGCACGGCTTTTAACAAAATTAAGGAATTTTTAGAATTTACTGAGAATTTTAGAATTTAATGATACAGTTTGGCAAGCGCGTGGATAGAGGTTGTGAATTCTGCGGAAAGGAGGTTGAAAACTATCTAAATATTAAAGGTATTTTTCATCAATTGACGACTTACTACACGCCGGAACAGAATGGTGTGGCAGAAAGGAAAAATCGAAATCTTATGGAAATGGCGAGATCGATGCTGTTTGATGCTAATTTGGATATTAAGTACTGGGCGGAAGCGGTGATGACAGCAAATTATCTACAAAATCGTTTGCCAACAAGGGTGACTGCAGTGACACCGTATGAGGTAGAAAAACGTCGTAAATTATAAATCAATTAAGTATAATTTAGTTGGATTTTGTGAAGAAACGAAAGGATTTCGATTGCTAGATACCAAGACAAACAAGATAATTATTAGTATAGATGTAAAGTTTATTGAAACAAGCAAATTCGTAGAAAATGAATTGGAAGCTAATAAGAAAAATTTTAATCTTGTTGATAACATGGTTTATGTTGACATTAACAAAAGCAATGCAGCAGATCCATGTACTCAGACAGTCATATCTGGACCAGACCAAGAACAAGACGTCAATACAATCGCTACAAGTTTGGAGGATAATGAAAACCAAGATTTCGAGTCTTCTGAAAGCGATAATTTAACTTCAACGTCTGAAGAAGAAGAAGAAGAGATTCCACGGAGAGTTTCATCGAGATCAAATAAAGGTGTACCACCAAAACGACTTGGTTTGAATGTGATGACAAATGTAGCAGATGATCCGGTAACTTTTAAAGAAGCGGTTTCAAGATCAGATAACAAGCAGTGGATCGAAGATGAAATCAAATCCATGTATAATAATGATACTTGGAAGTTTATAGAGAAGCCGAGAGGATGCAAACCAGTTGGCAGCAAATGGGTGTTTAAACTAAAGAAGACTGTCGATGGCAATAATCGCTATAAGGCGCGTTTGGTAGCAAAGGGGTTTTCGCAAAAATATGGTGTTGATTACGACCAAGTATTTGCACCTGTTGTAAAACAAACCACTTTAAGAACTTTACTGGCCATCGCATCGTATAAAGGTATGACAGTACAGCATGTGGACGTCAAGACAGCATTCCTGTACAGTGTGTAAGATTCTGAAATTTATTTAAAACAACCAGAAGGGTTTATTGTGCAAGGAATAGAAAATATGGTTTGTAAACAGTCTTCCCGCTGTTGGAATCAAAAACTAAATAATGTTTTAAAATAGTTTGGATTCAGAAGGGGAAAAGCAGACCCATGTTTAAACGTTAAAACTACTGGGTGGCGCAACAGAAATCACCCTATTGGAAGATGCTCTCATTTTTGCAAATGGCCGCCAATGTCAAATCTGTTTTGACATTTGTGGACTAGACAGATACAGAATACAAGTGAATAAGCCATGGAGCGATACACTCCCCAAGAACGCGGAATAATTGTGTTTTTTTTTTTGCGTAACAATTCGTCTGTGGTGTTGGCAAAAATCATAATGAGCGATGAGGCTCATTTTCACCTCAGCGGGTACGTGAACAAGCCAAATTATCGCTTCTGGGGAACCGAAAATCCGCGAGTGATGCACGAGAAACCATTACACTCGCTCAAAGTGACTGCGTGGTGCGCTGTTCACGCTGGAGGAGTCATCGGGCCGAACGCCGCGGGTCAAACGACAACAGTGGACGGTGCGCGCTATAGGGCAATGTTGACCGAGTTTTTTCTGCCCGAACTGGACGAATTAGGACTGGTGGACATGTGGTTCCAACAGGATGGAGCAACAGCACACACTGCACGAGCCACAACCGACATTCTGAAGGCCGGATGACTTCTTTTGCACCACCTTGTATAAATAATGATAAATATTGTATATATATATATACTAGTTTACGTTGACGACAAAATTATTGCCAGTGAATCAAAATTACAATTAGAAGAAGTTATAAAATGTATTAAAACTGAGTTTGAAATTTCTGAATTAGGCGATATTAAATTATACTTGGGGATCATAATTGAATGTAATGAAGATGGTTTATTTTAAAATGAATCAAAAGGAATACATAAATAAACTTCTAAATGAATTTGGCCTTAAAGATGCAAAAATATCAAATATACCTTTAGATCCTAGATACCTAAAATATGTCACAGATAAAGAATTGCTGAAAAATAACGACGAATATCGTAAAGCAATTGGATCACTACTTTACCTTGCTGGAAATACACGTCCTGATATTTCTGCTGCTGTTTCAATTTTATCAAGAAAAGTAGCAACCCGAACAAAAGAGATTGGACAGAGGTGAAGAGAGTTTTTAAGTATTTAAAAGGAACTAAGGATTTAAAATTATGTGTAGGATCGAAATCAGAGTTAAGTCTGGTTGGCTACGCGGATGCTTACTGGTCAGGAGATATCAAAGATCGTAAATCAACTAGTGGTTACGCTAGGCGATGCAACAATAAGTTATGCAAGGCGAAAACAGTCAAATTTTACTTTATCGTCTACAGAAGCAGAATTTGTTGCACTTGCTGAAGCATCACAAGAAATTTTATGGATAATTCAATTGCTCACCGACTTTGGCTATGAAACTATTGAACCTACAATTTATGAAGACAATCAAAGCTGTTTGAAAATTCTTGAGCAAGACAAAATCAATCCGTGAAGTAAACATATTGATGTTAAATATTATTTTTCAAAAAATTTAATGCAATCTGGTCGTATATAATATTTTTATTGTTGTACTGAAAATATGTTAGCAGTTAAAGATAAAAATATGTAAATTAAGAAGTTTAATTGGTCTTGTAAACTAAATGTTCAACCAAACGCACAGCTTTTTTTAGAATGGCCTAATTTTGAATTGTTAAAAATACAGAGAGAGCGCGACTCATAAGAATATGTCTCAAATATATTGTAAATTAAATTGAAGACTTATACTGCCTTTTATTTCTATTCTTTTTTTTTCCCGAGAAATATTAGCAGGATTTACCCTCCCATTTTTATTGCCAGCAAAGCATAGGGCTTGCAGAGCAACATTTGGTCCTTCGAACCGGATGAAGAAGTCCCGGAACAGCAACGTAGGAACTCCACATCAAATATTTCAACACTCAACAGATTTCCCAATAAATTATATTCAAAAGGTGCGTTCAATTTATTTATTTGGTGTATAAAAAGTGCAAATAAGTATTTAATTTATATATATATATAATATTAGGTGTACAAATAAGTTTCCGCCGTTTTGAGAAAGATGGCGTGGCACGAGGTTTACGTTGGAATTCGCAGATGGTAACCTACTTGAAAATTAGTTTGTTTATTCCAGAACAACATAACCTTATCATGTTATTAAGTTCGCATTAGCATCATATATTTTTCTTCATCTAAAAATGTCTCAATTTGAGCCAACTAAGTGTCATTTGCGGGAACTTTTAATATATTTTTTTTAATTTAAAAAAATCTGCTGCTGAGTCGCATCGATTGCTCGTAGAAGCATATAATGAGGATGCTTTGAGTGAGAGAAAATGTCGTGAGTGGTTTCAAAAATTTAAAAAAGGTGATTTTGACATAAAAGACAAAGATCGCAGTGGAAGGCCGAAAATTTACGAGGATGCAGATTTGGAGAAATTATTGGGTGAAGATTCGTCTCAAACACAAAAGGAACTTGCACTTAGTTTAGAAGTCACTCAGCAAGCAGTCTCACATCGTTTAAAATCGTTTAAATATTATTTTATCAATAAAAAACGGCGGAAACTTATTTGTACACCTAATAGATATATGTAAATTTCTTTCGGTGCTCCATTGGACACTCATAAATTGAAATAAAAGTAGTTAATTGTTTGCGTATTCATATTAAACCACTGTGAAAATAATTTTCACATTCGTACATACTTGCATATATATTGACATACACCACGCGACGAACATACCAAATCTCCTCTTTGGTTGTTCTTAAATAAAATAAAAAAAACCTATACGAAAAAAAACGCAAAAAAAGTTTTGCATTTTTTTTATGCTTTCGCTAGCGACTGCATTCAAAACAGTTGCAGTGCACACACGCATATACACAGCACACACCCGCTAGCAGCGGTCGATTGTGTTGTTTTTTTTGTTGTTTCTATTCTCCTTTAATTATATTTTGGTTTGCTTGCTTTGCAAACAAAAGTAAGATCAGTGGTTCTTAATCGTGAAAAACTATACGGGTTTTAAAATAAAATATACACATTTTACGTGCGTTGTTCACATATTTAAAGGTTGTTATTATTATTGCTAAATGAACAATTAAATATTTTGGTTCGAGTTAAATAACTTTAATAGACTGGTCCTCATTTTTAATAAGATACTTTAAAATGATCTTTTTTGTTTTTTAATTTTGTTTGGTATATCACTAGGGTGGTAGCTTTAGATACATATTAGAGTGGTTGTAAGAATTCATTAGAGTGGTCCTCATTTTAACTCGAAATATTTTAGTTGGTTTTTTTTTGCAACTAGCTTTAGAATTTTCATTAAAAGAAGTATAAGGGTGAATTAAACGTTTTTTCACATATTTAAAAATATTTTTTATTCAATTGAAGTTCAATTGAAGTTCAAAGGGAGGAACTTCAGTCCACATGGGATGCTCTTAAGGAAGCATATTATTTATATCTACAAGAAGTCAAGACTACTTGCGGGGAAAATACAGAATCCATAGCTTTGATAAAGTCAAACTACCGTAGTTGTCTTAACGTATACGTTGCAACTGCTGCAAAAATAAGTGAATATACCAAGAATCTCAACAATCATAATTCAGATCTTAACCCCAATTTATTTAATAAGGAAGTGGCACCCCAAGTTACACCATTTCAAACCACATCCGTTCAAACAACAGTAAATGAGGTTTCTCCAATGAGTTATAGCACAGTACTACCCACAAATCAAGAGGCATCTATAAACCATGATTTCATGATGACATATTCTATGACGGATCATCATATTAACCTGCCCCCTTGCGACACAGAAGTTTTCCACGGCGACTACGCTTCGTGGCCCTTATTCCGTGACTTATTTACGGCAATATATATTAATAATACTTCCCTTATGCCGGTGAAAAAGCTTTTCCATTTTAACTAGAAAACTAGGGGTGAAGCTAAGGAAGTAGTTCAAAAATATCCGCTTACTAATGATGGGTTTTCGCAAGCCTGGCAGAACCTGTCTGATAGATATGAAAATAACAGAATTCTAGTCAACACGCAGTTAAAAATTTTGTTTAATCTCCCGATAATTGACACAGAGTCTGCAACGTGATATCAATAATTGCATCTCCACTCTAGAACTATATAAGATAGATGTTAGCAATTGGGATACAATTTTTGTATATCTGTGTTGTACGCGTTTGCCTGAAGCCACGCTCTCCTTATGGGAGCAAAGTATCTCCAAAAAGTTCGAGCTTCCCAAATGGAAACAAAACAAACTCTTGAAACGATTTCGGATCTCAGATCAACTACACATCTAGGTTCACAAAATAAGTTATTTGACGCTCCAAGTTTAAACTTCATAAGACCATATCATACGGAAATGGGTTATAATTGTAAACTGTGTCCTCATGAGCAGCACTCTTTAAAAAATTGTCCGACGTTTATTGAAATGAGCTTAAATACGAGATTAGCTACGGTTTGGAAATTTAATCTATGTTTAAATTGTTTGGCGCATTCTCACCATGTTAGAGAATGTAAAAGCTGTGTTAGTTGTGCTGTCTGCAAGAGAAGACACAACTCTCTTTTACACCGTGGTTACACTGGAAATTCTTCTTTGTTTATTCGCTCAGATGAATTTCAAAAACCAATTTACCCTACTAATGACATTAATGCTGCCCAAATGCAAGCAGCAAGTTCTCCTAAAAGTAACAAAGTACTGACATAATTTTCGACAATTTCACCGTGCGTAAATTATCCAGAATTCTCCAGTTCAGTAGATAACACAAGCAAGAAGAGCACTAAAAAATCGAATTATTCCTCTACAACTAAAATTTTAAAATCAAGTGCATGTCACGTATGCTTAAAATGGCATCCAATTCGTTTTTGCTCTAAGTTCCGAGCAATTGATGTTAAAGAGAAGCTACATATGGTGCTCTCAAAGAAATGTTGTTCAAATTGTCTCTCCCACAACCACGAAAAAGCAAAATGTGAAAGTAAAATACGGTGTCAGTATTGTAATCGAAAGCATCACAGTATGCTACATCGTTTTCAAGAAAACGATCGGATGCCAGCAGTTGATTGGTTCCTTATTAAACCGGTAGCTGGACCCGGGCCAGAATCGCCTGGGCTGGCTACCAAGTTTAAAGTAGTTAAAAAATTTAATAAAAGGGTAGCTGGACCCGGGCCAGAATCGCCTGGGCTGGCTGCCAATTTCAAAGAAAATACCAACTTAAATAAAAAAGCTGGACCCAGGTCACTGCCGTCTGGGCTGGCTGCCGGACCTAGGTCATTGCCGTCTGGGCCGGTACCTTCGACGTCGATGGTTAGGTTAGAGCCGCTGAGCACTGGACCCAGGTCATTGCCGTCTGGGCAGGTACTTTCGACGTCAATGGTTATGTTGGAGCCGCTTATCGCTGGACCCGGGCCAAAATCGCCTGGGCTGGTTGCCCCGCATCCGCATGCCAACCGTAACAACTTTCCGCTAGCTAGACCTGGAACAGAATCGTCTAGTCAATCAAAGTCGGTCAAGCCGAAAAGAAAACGCCTTTGTCAACCTCATCAAGCTGGTCGTGCACCTCATGCAGGTCTCCAGTCAATCGCCTCATACTTAAAAAGTTGAACAACTACAAAATAATAGTTGTCGCTTCATGGTGTCTTTTTATATTTTATAACAAAGTTTGAAACAATAGCAAGAAAATACAAAATTACTACCCCTATTTGTTAAAGCACGCACCTAGGTAAAATTAAAAAAAATTGCATGAATTTTACTAAACCCCAATTTTTATTATTATTTATTTATTTCTTGCACTCACCAAATAAATAAATTTATCACACTTTCTATGACATAACGTATCTTACCTTATAAGCTTAAGTAATTAAAATAATTGCAGTGTTACTGCAAGGCGGGCGGTTTAAGCCAAACGCACAGCTTATTTTAGAATGGCCTAATTTTGAATTGTTAAAAATACAGAGAGAGCGCGACTCATAAGGAGTAGCCCCAAATGTTCTAAAACGGCTTTTCCGCATCTTTGTTATTGTTTTGAAAACCCCCTCACTCGTTTATGAACAGTGGAAAGGGTAAGAATACGTCTCAAATGTATTGTTAATTAAATTGAAGACTACTGCCTTTTTTTCTATTCTTTCTTTTTTCCCGAGAAATATTAGCAGGATTTACCCTCCCATTTTTTTTTGCCAGCAAAGCATAGGGCTTGCAGCGCAACACTAAATATTTAAAAAAAATTTATTTTATGTTTATGATATTGAGAAGGGGTGTTGGATATATACATTTACTTTAACAATATCAACATTAATAAGCTTTGAGATATTTTGTATTACTTCAAAATTAAATACTGAAAATTTGTTATTCTCAATAAAAACTTTAAACAGAACTGTCTTACCTTTCAATACCGATGTGGGTGGCGGTTGCTCCGGGTTGTCATTGGTGGCCGACTGTACTGTTGGTGGTTCTATTGTCGCTCGGTCGACAGGTGTTGGGGACCGACCCGATGCTCCACCCTCGAGGGCGCCATGTGTGGGGTCAGCTTTCCGCCTCCTGCAGCAGGGACTAATGAAGTCGGGTCTGTAAAAATTCGAATACCTTCGTCCCGAGCAGTGGAGGTGGGCACTTTCTCCACACGCAGCACATCGAATAGGTTTGGCCTTCTTGGTTAGGGTCTTCCCACACCTGTTGCACATGTTGGTCAAAGAACAAGGGTTAGTTTCGACGTCACCGGCAAGGATTATTAGTAGTCTGATCAGGCAAGCCGGCATTGTCTGATCAGTTAGAGAAAAAGAGATAGAGGGAAGTAGAGATAAGAGGTCTCGGTACATACATGTATGATTCCAATGTCCGTGGTTTTGCAGTCTTCGGGCGGGGTGGTAGTTCCCGCGTCGATCCCGGTACGTAGACCCAACTTTTGTGAGGATCGTAATTGTTTTGTTGACGTGTGTGGTGTGTTATTATGCATAGCCGCTGACAACCACTGATCCCAATTGTATCCGTCCTCATTCACAAAACTTCTTAAATATTCCCCTAAAGGTAGATGACTCCTTTCTAGTGAGCCATTAGCCTGCGGATGATACGGGGTAATGTGAAGTTTTTTTATTCATAAGGTTTTTAATACGTTAGAGAATAATTCCGAAATGAAATTGGTACCGTTGTCGGTAATCAACATTTTAGGAATGCAATGGCGAATAACTATCTCTTCGTAAAAAGCTTTGGCAACCGTGCTTGCTTCCGTGTCGGGTATTGCAATACAAACTCAAAATATTTTTATTGCCTGATGTTTTTTCCGGTAGGGTCCCCACCATGTCCATATACAACTTCTCAAATGGACATTGGGTGTATCGTACTACCATAGGCATTTTCTTCTTTTTTTTTACTGACATTTTGAACAATTTCGAACATATTTGGTTATTTGTTTTTGCATTCCTTTCCAACGGAATTTTTCTCGTATTCCCAAACGTAAATTGCGATAGTCTTTTATTATTGTCTCAATATGTTTTGGATCGGTCAAAATTTCTAAATTTTCAGCTAAAATTTTATTATTTTCTACTCTACTATCATCAGTGCTTGTGTCAAGCACCGTTTAATTATCTCCATCATTATTGTCAATTTCTACCGGTTGTTCATTCTCTTTTTCTAATCTATCTCTTTTTTGTAGCATCGTCTCTACGGCAGCTATTTTAGTATTATCATCACTTTCTCTGACTATTCTACCTAATGCGTCGGAATTAAGGTTTCGTTTGCCTGGTTTATAAACTATCTCAAAATAATACTCTGGCAGGTTATGTCTAAATCGTGCTAATCTAGACGTTTGATCCTTTGAATTTGCTATTCCTCTTAAAAGTTGATGATCGGTATATACCTTAAAATGTCGTCCCAAAAGATTTTTTTGTAGCCCATACTATTGCCAAAAATTCTTTTTCAATAGTTGAATATCTCTTTTCAGCATCATTTAAAGCTCTACTTGTGAATGCAATTGGTCTATCTTCTCCCACGACTCCCTGGGACAAAACCGCCCCTAACGCTTCGTTACTTGCGTCTGTCGTTAATAAAAATTTTTCATTAAAATCAGGATATATTAATATAGGCGGTGAAATTGTCGCCTTTTTTAATTCTTCAAACGAATTTTGACAGTCTTCTGTCCATTTAAACGGAACGTCTTTTCTGAACAATTTATTAATTGGCAAGGCCATCTTTGCCAATACGGGCACAAATTTACGGTAGTAATTAACCAGTCCCAAAAAAGCTTGTACTTGTTTACGAGACCTTGGGGGTGGAATATTTTTCACACTTTCTACCCTGGCACGATCAGGGAGCGCTCCTTTTACCGAACATTTATTTCCTAAATAAACCTCCTCTCTACGCAGAGAATTTTTCTGTTTTTAGTTTCAAATTATTTTTCCGTAAGGCTTCGAGGACCTTACACAACCTCATGGAGTGCTCTTCTAAATTACGCCCATAAATGACTATGTATACGAAACATTCTATCCCCTGTAACCCTGTAAGAATGTGATTCATGATTCTTTGAAAAGTGGCTGGGGCCCCTGTTAAACCAAATGACATTCTATTAAACTCGAAATGCCCAAGCGCTGTTTTCTCTTTGTCGCCCTCATCCATCATCACCTGATGGTATCACTCGCTAAATCTAGCGTAGAAAAATACCGGCTATGTCCCAATTGCTCTAGAATTTCATCTATTCTAGGAATGGGAAAAACTTGCTTAAGTCTTGCTTCATTAAGTTTTCTGTAGTCGATGACTAACCTCCATTTCTGACCATCTTTACCACTTTTCTAAGGTACCAGCAAAAGTGGTGAATTCCATGGCGAAATACTCGGTGAGATTATATCATCATGTAACAATTTCTGTACTTGTTTGTTAATCTCTCCCCTGTGCATTTGTGGCAATCTGTATTGTTTTTGATTAATTGGTGCCTGATCTTGTTTAGTATCGATGCAATGTTTTAACACATTTGTACTCGTCAAGATGTCACCTTCGAAATGAAAGACATCATTATACGCCATACAAATATTTTCCATCGCATTTTTTCTTCAACATTTAGGCTTGAATCCAAATTTAATTTACTTAAGTTATCCGATCACTTGTTTTAAGTTCATGCATGCTCATGATATTGTTATCTTCCGCTTCTTTGTACTTATTGAAATTGGTAAATACTGGCTCAAAATCATTACACCATTCAACGTCGTTCTCTGATGCATTTAGCACTGGAGCGTAAACTACACCTTTTTTATTGGTAACTAAAGTTTTGGCCAAATAAACACTTGGTGATATTTCTTGTTTATGGATCAACAAAGTTGAAATTTTCGTTCTTACTTTCATCGGTACTATCGTTACCGTACGCGATTTTATTTTCATCGGTACTACCGTTACCGTCCGCGATTTAAAATTTACTTCATTATTGCAATATGATATTTTCATTGACTTCCATCTCTTCAATGAGAACTTTTTCATTTCACTCCCTGATTTATTAAAGAATATTAATTCTTTTGTTATCGTATTTATAACCGATTTATTTCATAAGTTATCTCTACCCAGTATACCATCTGCCGGTATGCCTTGCCGTAAGTTTACTACATGGAAATCAAAAATCAAATCAGAACAATCTGATTGACAAATCTGAATGGAGCCGGATGTGGTAACCTGTCCTCCAAAAGCTCCGCTCAAATCTTTTATATCACCTTCATCCTTGTCAATAAAATCATTTATGGCATTTGCTTTCACTAAACTAGTGTCAGCGCCAGAATCGACGAGTAATGTGAGTTTTCCCTCCACATAAACGTCTTTTGTTGATGAATGAAAACTTTCACTTGTATTACTATACAATTTTTGTTTCACTGCTGGCGTTAACCTGCCAGTCAAAAATTTTTAAAAGCGTATTGAAAATATTATTCAAACAATTATTATAATTTTCGATAAATTCATACAACGGAGGACTTATCAACAACTTTTCCCATTTATTTAGGATTATATATGAACAAAAATAAATGATCACGAACATCATTAAAAAAATGTTTAACAAAGTTTTACATGACCACTGTACCAAATTACCTACAGCTGGTCTAATATACTCAATAAGGTTTACTTTCTCCTTTTTCTCAGATTTAATTTTTCTTTGCTCGCTTCTGCAAGAATTAAATTTTTGTTTCTCGTACTTTATTTTTCGACTTTCGCCATTACCGGCATTTATTTTAAATGAAACTTTCTTCGATTGAGCCCGAGTCCTGGGCTCCACATTATTATTTTTAACCAGATTTACTTCGTCTTTCGTCTGTTTATTAACCTCCTTACTCTGATCAGTTTGTAACAAATTTACTCCGTTTTTCATCTGTTTATATACCTCTGTACCTGGGTTATTCCGAGCCAGATTTACTTCATCTTTCGTCTGCTCTTTAACCTCTATACTCTTATACTTTTGAACCAGATTTACTTCATTTTTCATTTGTTTACTTATCTCTGTACCCTGGTTCTCCTGAGACAGATTTAATTCATCTTTCGTCTGCTCAATTAATTTTTTACTTTTCATCAATTTATTAACATTTTTCGTAACATCAGTTTTCAAAGTTGCCTTGACCGGACTTTGTTCGTTTTTACATTTATTATCTCGTTTGTCATTTTCTAAAGTATTTTGGGGATCCCGGTCGTGTGATAACGTCCGGACCCCATCTAGTTTCCCTGTTTCCCTAAGAAGGCTTTTCTGGCTGCGCATTCGCTTTTCATATGTCCTTCTATATCACAGAAGAAACACAATTTTGGACCGTTATTGTTATAATTGCCTCTATTTTGGTTTCGAGTATTATTATAACCATTATTCTTATTCCCATTATTATCATATTTCTTATTTTGTTGATAATTTTTATTTTTTCTATAGTTATCGTATCCTGAATGCTGTACGTTCTGTGCATTGCCTGCGCCATGCGGATTTTCCTGATATCTACTCTTTTGACTACAATTCGGACCTGTGTCGTGTTCATATTCTCCACATTCTCTACAATAAGGAGTATTTTCTCGACTAAAACACTTAGCTCGTGTATGACCTGCCTTATTGCAAAATGAACAAATTGGAACTGATTGATGGGGTTCCGAAAGATTAGTTTTTGTTGCTGGTTTCGTTTCTTCATTATTCCGCTGCAACTGAGATCCTTCGTTTCCCCTAGAGATGGTTGCATATTCATTTGCGCTGCCACTCGGTCGGTTTTGTGACGTCATCGTATACAACTGCTGTGTTAAATCTTGCTGTTGTTGTGCCAACTGTGTAAAAGCGTTTATAGTTGGCGACATCTCTTGAGAGTTTATATGATTATTAACCGATTTTTCATTATTGAAAGACGTACCGAAATGACATCTTTTCCACTCTACTTGTGCGCAGTTGGCTTCAATTTCTAGTTCTCCTAAAGTTTTTGCACTTGACCTCATTATATGAAGTCGAAGTGTGGGGTCTCTAAGTCCTAACCTGAATGATGATTTTACTGAAGTATTTATTTCTTCTAATAAAATATCACAATCTCTACCTGGATATCTATCCTCTATAATTGTTTTTGCAGAAGTAAACAAACAACGTAGTCTTCTCGCAAACCTAGAAATATCCTCTCCTTCCAACTGTACTGCCTGTCGTATCTCCTGTTGAACATCTTCCAATATGGTTATTTTTGAATACGCTCCACTAAGTAAACTTATTAATTCATCTAAAGATTTTATCTCTAATGACCTCACAAGATTATATGCCTCACCAAACAATCTGAGTTTTATGCAATCTAACATTACTGGGTGATCTTCTGGTTTTATATCTTTTTCTACTATACGACAACTTATAGCAAATTTGTGTAATTCCGATGCCAAATCATGTGCCCTTTGACGCATCGAAAATTGGCACCACCCTATTTACATTTTGAATATTTTAGAATCGTGCGTCGGTTTTACAATTATATGTTTTTTTATTTTTCAAAGCTAAATCTGCTAATTTCCGTTCAAACACTTTATGCAAATTAATCAATTTCGTATTCAAAACGCTGATAGTATTATTTGCCTCTTCTAATCTGGTTATGGTCAGATCCTTTTTAAATTATACGTCCTTTGGTAAACATATCTCCTGTCTAAACCTGTCTAACCTTTTCAAAATCACGTTTTGTTTCCTAGAACTATCTAACTCTTTCAACAGTTCCTCTCTCTCTCTTGGTGTAATATACAATTTATATTATCCAAAGTTTCAAATAATTCAGTTAAAGCCAAATCTGCCTTTTCTAATTTTGTTAATTTTCTTATGCTCAATTTTTCTTTTAAATGTAAAAAGATCTGTTAAGACTCACTAAAATGTCTGATAAGTGAACACAATTTGTCAACAAATCTACAATTTCTCCTTGTTCTTTTTGTAAATCTGCTTTTGCTTGTAAATATTAAGATTTTAAAGCTTCCATTAATTAATCCGATCATTTATATATTCAACAGTTATTTCAAAAATTACTGTTCATTCAATAAGTGATAATTTCAATCAACCTAAAGCCTTTTTATATTTCAAAACAATTTTAAAACAGAGACAAGAAAATAAAATCGAGTTGTAAATGTTGCAATTTGCGTTTAGCAACAAACAATTTTAATTAAAAAGAAAATCAGAAACTCGCAAAAAAAATAAGAAAATACTGACACAACTAAACTCACAAAAAGAAATATTCCGACTAAACTCACGAAAAGAAATATTAAAAATTTTCACAATAAAAATAATAATACGATATCAATATTTTCTCACAAATGGAATATTTCTTTCTATCAAGGATCTCTTACCACTGATGGGGAAAATCACTTTATCGAAAAATAACTGTTTCTTTAATATAAATAAATTGTTTCTTGCTGGGAGAAAACAATTTAATATTTTAAAGATTGACAGTTGTTATTATTTGAAACCCCAAAATTCCCGCAAAAAATGAATTATAGTTATTTTAACACCTAATTTGCCTTATTATTTTTTTTTTGTTTGTAGGTGAGCAGGCGTTAAACGCCACCAGTCGTTTGGTTTTTTGTTAATTATAAACTCACAAACGTACTCACCAATAATTTCTTATCCATTTTCTTCTGAGTTTGAAGAATCCTTTGTCCCAAGCTTGCTTTAAATCCTTTTCTGCTGCCACTGACCGTTTCTAGTGGTTTGAAACGTGTATGTGGTTCGAGAACCGGCTGCGCCAATGTTTACCAAATGTGTGTAACGTGGTCTTCCGTTTCTAATTTACGCGTTCTTCTGGCGATAATTAATGACTCCAAATGTTGGTTTATGTTTAATTTTATTTATTTAGATTAATAAAAACCGCGCACTATTCTTTTTAACGAACTCTTAAAGACTAAAATTCCTTCCCAAACCAAAATCTAAAGAAACATACCTTTCTTTGGCAACGCCCAGCGGTTACGTTTTACTCTTAGTAACCCGCTCTTAACCTATGCCAATAAAAACCAAAAGCTTGACCGAGAATCGATCGCGGATTCTGCATTGGTTGACCTAATTTTTCATATTTACTTATTCATATTCGGCCTGATTGTAATCATAACATAAGAAAGTCGGTTACGATTTATTTGTTTACAAAAAATTGAAATTTCCGCATTGCTTGCAATTTTTTTAGTTCATCTTCTTTGACAATAATTACAATCCACTTCATGCAACAACACTTTTAATCCTGCGTTAAAGCTTTTAATGACTCTTGTGGTAAATTCCAGTAGATTTGTGGCTGTGGATATTCCCTTAATACAACCAAGCAGTTTGGAAAAGACCATGCTCTATTGACAAATTAAACAAAAAAATTGGAGACCGCACAATATTTTACTACACAGCCAGGAAAATTATATGCACCATGTTTAGAAATGCTTAAATGTTTAACAAATATTTTAATACATGTTCGGAATTGATAGCTTTAATGTTAAAAATCTCAAAAGCCCTGTTCTCAAGAGAAATTCTTCCAAAAAGTTTAGCGGGTTAGTTAAATTCAAATAATTCCTGTACTCATTCTGGCGCACAAAGAATGATTACCTGTGTTCGTGGTATTCATAAAACAAGTGGTATTTTTAACAACAAATAATTCGGATAAGCCGAAGTAAACAAAATCAAAACATAATATATGTCAATTGCATTTTTAATGTAAAACTAACTTAACTAAGGATGCCACAAGACGTTTTGGCATAAACATTACCGCCCGCCTTGCAGCATCACTGCAAACAAAATGAAATAAAAAAAAATATCTTAAGCTAATAGTACGTTGCATTTTCGTTACATATGGTGCATAAAAGTTCAATTCAATATAAAATCCAAAATTCAATAGAAATTCAATATTCAACAATTCCTTATCTTAAAGAGCGGTGTGTATCGAGGCGCGACGAGCAAGGTTGAGCTCCTGAATGTCTACTTTTATCGTCCTTTGACGAGTTGAATGTACTGAGGCAAGACGAGCTAGGTCGAGCGTATGGTGCATAAAAGTTCAATTCAATATAAAATCCAAAATTCAATAGAAATTCAATATTCAACAATTCCATATCTTAAAGAGCGGTGTGTATCGAGACGCGACGAGCGAGGTCGAGCTCCTGAATGTCTACTTTTATCGTCCTTTGACGAGTTGAATGTACTGAGGCGCGACGAGCTAGGTCGAGCTCCCGAGTGCTGATGTGTTCATTTTGCATCTTGGCGAGACGAGCGAGGTCGAGCTCCAGAACGTTGGCTATTGACATCTAGGCGCGATGAGCGAGGTCGAACTCGAGAGCCGTTTAGCGCGTCTGTTCTTATATCAGACTTTCAACAACTTGGCAGGACAATTAGTTTGACGATGGGTCGTGTTAATATCTCTCGTTGCGTACGAACATTGGCTACTCGAACACGTTTATCTTCACCAAAAAAAACTTTTACAACTCTACCAAGTCGGCATTCGTTTGAGTGTAAATTTTCCTTTCGAACTACAACCAAATCATCTGCTTACAAAACATTTGATGAAGTGCTTTTATTTTCTGACATCGGTTGACAATCGAAATAGGGTTATCAGAAATTTCAGGCTCAGCGATGCCTATAAGAGGACCACCGACCAAAAAGTGGCCTGGAGTTAGAGAGATTATTATTTCCGGGTTTTCCGACATAGGTTTTACAGTTCGAGAGTTGAGATATGCTTCAAGCGAGTTAATAGAGTCGAAAATTCCTCAAAAGTAAATCTTGTCGTACCAGTTACTTTTCGAAAATGGGTTTTGAAACTTTTTACTCCTGCTTCCCATAGGCCTCCCATATGAGGAGCACCAGAGGGATTGAAATGCCAAACTATCCCCTGATATGAATTACTTTCAAGGATAGTTTCACTAGTAAAGTTCGAAAATTCTCGAAACTCTCGATTTAAAACTTTTGAGGCTTCCACAAAGTTTGTCCCGTTATCTGAATAAATTAATGAAGATGCCCTGGACATCCACGACGGGAAATAAAACGAGTAAAGGTTGCCATAAATGTCACCGTTGACAAGTCACTCGTAACTTCTAAATGTATTGCTTTGCAAAACAAACGAAAAGACAAACGCAATCTTTTGTGATAAAAACGAAATACCAAAGCTAGAACACAAAGCGCTCGTGGTTGTGTCGAAAATCTCTCCAAAATATCTTCGTAATTTTTACAAAAGGTAAAATGCATTTGAATTGATTTCATTCCTAACTCTCTCACATAATCACCTTAATTCTGTGGCCACTCAGCCTTATCTTTTCGTAGCCACGATGGACCTTTCCACCATAATTAATCAGATCTGATGCTGAGACGCCACGACTGCCCAAATCTGGATTATCAGGAGAATCGACATGAAACCAATTATCATTACCTATTTTTTCCACTATTTTTGAAACGCGATTGGCAACAAAGGTCACTCAGTGGTATGGTGGTTTTTTCAACCATGCTAACACAATTGTTGAATCTGACCAAAGGTACAGTTTATAGTGATCGACATTAAGTTGAAGGAAAATAGCACCTACCAAACAGCTAATAGAACTGCTCCACAGAGTTCCAAATTCCAGAGTTATATTTCTAACACCCTCACTTATTGAAATAATTAATTGTACAATATAACAGTTCACTTTGCAAAGAAAATTTTTTATGAAAATGTAGAATACATGCGTTTAGTTATTTTTGATTAATTTTTCAATACAATTTTTGATCCACTTTCATTTGGTACAATTTAATATTTTGTTTTTAGATACTGCTTTGGTTAGGCAATCAGCTACCATTTGTTCAGTGGGGACATAATGAATTTCGACTATCCCAGCATTGATGTAGTCGCGTATAAAGTGGTGACGCACGTTAATGTGCTTTGACTTTGCGCGGAAAGAATCTGTTTAAGCCAAAGCTAGTACTGATTGGTTATCGCAGGCAATTTTGATAGGTCTCTGACCAAAAGATGACTCAAACCAATTGCAAAATTGTTGTAGCCATATTGCTTCCTGT
This sequence comes from Suillia variegata, assembly GCA_949127995.1. Taxonomy (NCBI): domain Eukaryota; kingdom Metazoa; phylum Arthropoda; class Insecta; order Diptera; family Heleomyzidae; genus Suillia; species Suillia variegata. Next base: position 26,948,619 of record OX421844.1, read on the forward strand.
ATAGCCGACGACATCGCCATACACTTCGCCTCCGTACTCGATAGCGCCACGGTTGGTTGCTTTTTGCTGCCCCAGGATATTGCTCCACCACATAGAGTAAAAACATATCCAGTACACGAGCGCCGCTTGTCGATGTCGGACGCCCAGTCCGCGTCCGAGTAGCCCACGAGACCTTCAGAACTGCCAGAAAAAGTTTATAAATAACAGTTCCATTTAGGTACCTGAAGATGCGTTTAACAGAAGCCCAGTGGGGTTTTCCATGCTTTTCGTTGAACCGACTAACAATGTTAACTGCAAAAGCAATGTAAGGCTGCGGGCCCTAGGTATAACTGACTCCCTACGGTCTCCTGGTACAGTACGCTTACCAATTCTTCGTCGCAGTCGTTTAGCGAATTTTTTTTTATTAATATCACTTGGCGTTGATATCGGCATCGAACTTTCCATGCCAAATCGCTTCAATATTTCGTGGGTGTACTTTTGCTGATCCAAGTAAATTCCGGCTGCATCATCTATATATACAAGGTGGCGCAAAAGAAGTCATCCGATGTTGTTTGGCTCTTATTTTTTTTCTAAATAAAAAACTTCGATTCTGTTTTTTGATTATGTTTATTTAGACCTTTAGAATTAATTGTGTTAAGTCGAGAAGATGATATCGGATAAATGGGCGCCGTCACAATTGATTGCCATACGGGCTCGTTTTATGGCATTTTCCATCACTTCGGCGAGAGTTTCGGGCGATAAATTCTCGCATTCGTGTCGGATATTTTCCTTGAGGGCTTCCAAGGTCTCAGGCTTGTTGATGTAAACACGAGACTTCAAAAAACCCCATAAAAAGAAGTCCGGGACCGTTAAATCGGGCGATCTGGCGGGCCAGTGCAAATCGCCAAAACGCGAAATAAAGCGACCCGAAAACGCGGCCTTCAGAATGTCGGTTGGAACCACATGTCCACCAGTCCTAATTCATCCAGTTCGGGCAGAAAAAACTCGGTCAACATTGCCCTATAGCGCGCACCGTCCACTGTTGTCGTTTGACCCGCGGCGTTCGGCCCGATGACTCCTCCAGCATGAACAGCGCACCACGCAGTCACTTTGAGCGGGTGTAATGGTTTCTCGTGCATCACTCGCGGATTTTCGGTTCCCCAGAAGCAATAATTTTGCTTGTTCACGTACCCGCTGAGGTGAAAATGAGCCTCATCGCTTATTATGATTTTTGTCAACACCACAGACGAATTGTTACGCAAAAAAATAGACACAATTATTCCGCGTTCTTGGGGAGTGTATCGCTCCATGGCTTATTCACTTGTATTCTGTATCTGTCTAGTCCACAAATGTCAAAACAGATTTGACATTGGCGGCCATTTGCAAAAATGAGAGCATCTTCCAATAGGGTGATTTCTGTTGCGCCACCCTGTATATATAAAAATGAAATTTTCTATCTTTCTTTGTCCCTTATGCGCGTCTAAACCATTTATCCGATTGTGATAAAATTTTGGGAAGTTGTTGTGCTCACGCCAACTTAGGTTTAGGGCAAAGAAAATTTTGCCACGCCCACCTATTACGCCCACAATTTGTAAAACTAAGTTAAAATATTCGATTATTTTGCTAATATTGCTCCATAAAATCTGAAGTTTGATATCTGAGTTATCTGATTAATTACGTGAAAATATACGATTACATTGCTAATATTGCTGCTAAAAATTTGGGATTTTGTTTCTGAGTTTGTATGCCGATAATTTCACAGCCGTAACTCAGAATCGTTTCAACGGTGAATACCGAGAAGTTCCGCTAACTAACGGGAATACCGGGAAGTACCGGGAAGTTCTGCTACCATTTTTTTTAAGTGGCATTGCAACGCATGCCGGGCATTTGCTAGTAAGTTATATTAAAACCGACACATGTCTTGTCCACGCCAAGTATTTCATCTTATATGTTGTGGTGAGTTGACGCACAAATTCATCACGAACAGCTGGGTCATCCCAAAAAATAAGTATGTCGTCAACATATGTATATGACAACGATTAGTTTTGCGTCGCGTCTGAAGTAAACCCAGGGATCTGCTTTGGACTTAATCAATCCGAAATCTCGCAATGTTTTATCTAACAATAGGTTCCATTGTCGGCCAACTCAATGCCATCAGGCAGCTCAATAAAAATTTCTTCCGTCAAGTCACTTTGTAGGTATGCGATGACAGCGCCTAACTTGTCAACTTTGAGCCCCAGTTTGACAGATAGAGCGATCAAATAGCGTATCGACTTTTGCGCACTACAGGGGAAAAGGTTTCGCTGTAGTCTATCCCGAATTTCTGTGAACAGCCTTTGGCAACAAGGCGATCTTTATGGCGAATAACAGTACCTGTTTCATCGCGTATTGTACAGAAAACCCACTTCGATTTAATCGCCTTACGATTAGCAGGTAGGTTACATATAGTCCATGTTTGATTTTCTGCGTAAAAGCTTAACTCGCATTGCATAGCAGACTTCCAGGCTTTTGCAGTCTGCATTTGACAAGGCTTCGTGTACAGTGATTGGGTCGTCAAACGTGTTTCTTGTTTCTGCGAAGTATGAAACATAACCCTGACTGCCGTAGTCACGGTGAACAGCAGGCCTCGTTGACTTTCGCAATTATCAATGTCTTCGCTCTTCTCAGCTTTGCGCTCAACTTCCAATACCCTCACTGAAGGTGAATCGTCTTCGACATCGGCTGGAACAAATGAAACAATCCTCGGTTCGGTTTCCATGATGTTTACATCGCGGCTCGTTGTAATTTTCTTCGTTTGTGGATCAATACAACGGCACCCTTTAGTTTAGTCGCTATACCCAACAAACATCAGATTTTGCGCCTTTAGATCCCATTTGCGTCTGCGTTGTTTAGGTATATGAACCATCACGACAGATCCAAAATTTCACTCTACAATCGTATGGTTGTATCGTTCGGCGACTCCGTTTTGTTAGGGAGTATAAGCAGCTGATTTTTAATGTAATATGCCAAATGAACGACAGAGCGACTCAAACTGCTCTCCGACAAATTCGGTCCAGTTAACAGTTAAGCAATCGGCAACTTCGGATAGTTCAAATGGCCAAGGCGACGATCCTATGTCATCACGTTCGCTTTTGCATTGACGAGCAAGCACGAAACCGATTCTGCACGAAACTTAAACACGCCGGCAGTACCGTTAGCTTCAGCGATAAGTTCATTATTGCGATCAAATATTTGACATCGGTCTTGGTTAAAGACGACTTTGAGCCCGTTTTCAAGTATTTGAGAAACTGTTAGCAAATTAGACGTTAGTTGGGGAACAAACAATACCTCTCTCATTTCGATCTCAGTATGTCCCAAGCAAAACTTGATATTGCCGATGCCTTCAACAGTCATTATTCGTTACTTGCCGTTATGATTTCTTGAACATGGGACACGTTGAAGCAATTAAATTTGTTTTTAAAGGGTGTCATGTGTTTGGATGCACCACTGTCGATATACCACTCGTTTTGATCTTGCTCGTTTTTATATGACGCGTAAGCACTAAAGGCTACCTTCCGACCATTGGCATTGCTTAAATTTTGTCGAGATTTTTTATGCTCATTGCAGTCTTTACTAAAATGGCCTTTTTGTCCACAATTATAGCACTTCAAATTTTGTTTGTTATCTTCACGCTCAAAAATACACTTCCACCGTTTGCTGTTTTTCGTAGTCTCATTTTAATGTTTTCACCGGTAATTTTTGTTCCACTACTTTCTATTCCTATAATGAACGGCTTAACCCCGCGAGCATTATCGCGCCTAATCACTCGTCGCTTATATCGAAACCAATACCCGAGAGTTTATTCGCGGTATTAACGAGCTGTTTAACATAAATGGCTATTGATTCACAATTTTTAAGGCGCGCCGTGATCAATTTTCGTAACAGACCGATTTTCCGCGTAAGTCCAGAATCTTCGTATATATGTTGAAGGGTTTGCCAAATGTTTGCCGCAAATTTCTGATTTTGTATATGGACGTATATTGATTCATTCACGGATAAGATAATTTTAGCACGTGCTCTGCGCAATTTCTTCTCATCGGTTTCTTTCACAGGATACGTAATGCAATTATGTAAATCGCTCAGCTCCAATATACTTTCCATAGCAAATTTTCACTTGTAAAAGTTTTCACTACCGCGGAGCTTTTCTATCACGTGCGAGTCCGAACCGGCCATCTTGTTTAATTTACTTATTACAACGAATGTATTTATTAACCACATTACTTGCACAAATATTTCGAGTTTAATAAAATAAGCAATAATATCAAATTAGATTTGGCAACTGCAGACGCGCGGATGTCTGGGCCCATAATATGTTGAGAAAAACGCAGAGTCTTGGAATTCAAGTGTGCTTTATTCAACGACTTAGGAGCAAGTAAGTTAATTAAATGTCTTTCAATAAGAGCGCTACAAAATAAATAAAACAAAAACGGTTTTGGATATCAATGAAATTCTTTATTCCTGTGAAAGTACATTCGATGCCATTATGTTTGGAACTCGATTTCTTTACTGCTTCAATTTCAAGTTCGATATTCGTACGAAGTTCATCAATCGTCGCTTGCTTGTTGGCATATACCATAGACTTGACGTAGCCCCACAGGAAATAGTCTATCTGCGTCAAATCGCACGACCGAGGCGGCCAATCGACTAGGCTATTTCGTGAGATAACACGCCTACCAAACATATTTTCCAATAAATTGATTGTGACATTCGATGTGTGGCTTGTGGCGCCGTCCTGTTGGAACCACATGTCCTCCAAGTCCATATCATCCAGTTGTGGCCAAAAATATGCGGTTATCATTGAAGGGTATCGATTCCCATTCACAGTAACGTGCCGGTCTTGATCATCACGGAAGAAGTACAGCCCAATGACGCCACCGTAATTGGATTGCTGCCTGACCAATAACGCATATTTTGCTTATTGACCAAGCCATTCAGCCAGAAATGAGCCTCATCGCTGAAGATGATTTTTCGATGAAAATCCAATTCATTTTCAAGTTGCTTACCCCAATTCACAAACATACGACGCTTCTAGTGGTCAAGCGGTTTCAGTTCTTGCGTCTATTTGATCTTGTAAGGATGTAGGCCAAGATCTTTTCGCAAAATTCGCTACAACGACGTCACAGAGATGCCCAACGCTTGAGAACGATGTGTGAGAGACACGTTTGGGCTTTCTTGAACTGAAGCCTCAGCGGCAGCAATATTCTCGACACTACGGGCACTTCTTTGTCTCACTGGCATGAGAATATTTGGTACTGTGCCTGTGGATTCAAATTTGTCCACTAGACGTTCAATTGTTGATCTGGTAGGTCGATTATGACGACCATAAATTGGACGTAGCGCTCTTAAAGTTGAGGCCACTGACACCGAATTTCGGTAGTAAATTTTAATAATTTCGACTCGTTGTTGGCTCGTATATCTTTTCCTGATGAAATGGCAAACCTTACTGAAGAGAAATGAGAAATCGGTCTACTTTTGTAGCGTCCCTGTTGAAAAACCCCTTATAAGTATATAATGAAATTAGGAATTTATAAGAGAGTACATTATGCAGGGTTGCCAGAGTTATATTTCTAACAGTTTTTGATGTTAACATATAAGTAAAAATTCTTGAATCCGCTGTTTCAACTCATACGTAAATCACAGTTGCATAAGCTTTTTCGGAAACTTCTCAAAATCCATGAAATTCGACTTTACTCCAAGGAGAAAAGTGGATGGATTCACTTTTCTCCTTTTATATCATTTATGAATTTATATTAGGTCAAAAACGACTTCCATTCAAACAGACTTTTGTTGGACAGATTTTTATCCCAATCGGTTTTTTTATCCATATTTCCTGCATTATCATTTTAGCTTTAACTACAATTTGGCAGGATCCTGCAGGATCGAAAAGTTTATTATAGACAGAACTTCCTTCTTAATATACGACAACTTATTTTCAAGAGGTTTTGCACAAAAGTAAAATTTAACTGAAATGTTCCAACGAACACCCAGAGTTTTTACCATACTACAATCCTCCAACTCCAAAAAATCTGCATTGAGCAGGTGTTCTTTTGGAATGTCAGACAAAAATGCCTTACAACTGGAAGTTCATTTTCGAAGTGGAAAACCAGCAGAGTCCAACGTTGCAGTCAATTCGTCTCTCGTCTTTATTTCGGTTTCGACATCATGAATTCCAGCTAATGTATCATCGACGCACATTTGGTCCTGTAAAATTGATGCTGCTAGTGGATAAGTCGCCCTAACGTCAGAAGCCAATTGCAAAAGGGTTCTTATTGCAAGAAAAGGAGCATAATTAAGTCCGAAGGTGACCCTATTTAGTTCAAAATCCTCAATCTCTGATTCTGGTGAAACCCAAAACAATATTCTCTGAAAAGCAGTTTGTTTCGAATCGACTAAGATTTGTCCATACATTTTTCAATGTCTGCATTAAAAACGTATTTAAAGAATCTCCATCTTAATATTAAAAGGGTCAAATCAGTTTTAAGAACGGGACCTGTATACAAAACAATATTCAAACTGACTCCATTCGAATGACACAATTCGAATTTTTGTTGAAGTATTTTCCGTTTTTATTACAGAATGATGAGGTAAATAATAATGGGCAGGAACATTTTCAAACCTAGGTGTTAAAACCCTGTGCATGTGGCCCATATCAAGATATTCTTTTAAAACCTGATCATATTGAAGTTTGAACTGAAGGCGTCGATAAAGCGAGGATTCGTTTCTAACAAATTGTTTACTTGCTGTCAAACGAGATTGACCAAGGTTAGATTTGTTAGGAAAATAAATTTTAAAAGGCAAAGTTACAATATATAGGCCATCTTCGCTGTCTCGTAGTTTAAACGTAATTTTCTTCACATAGTTTATTCTCTTCAGAAATAAACTTCTTCGGAAATTTCTCCGAATCCCACAACTTCAAAAGCTGGAAGGAAACACAGGTCGAAATGAAGAAACATCCCGGTTATTGGCTGGGCCCGTAAAAATCCATCTAAATAAGTTTTTTTGGGCGATTAACGATCCAAAAACATTTCGTTGAATACCATAACCTATAATAAATTAATGTCCGCTCCTATTAAAATATCAACTTGTCCACTTTTGAAAAAATTTGCATCCGCAAGTTGAAGATCTGACATCCTTTAGATACAGGGTGGCGCAACAGAAATCACCCTATTGGAAGATGCTCTCATTTTTGCAAATGGCCGCCAATGTCAAATCTGTTTTGACATTTGTGGACTAGACAGATACAGAATACAAGTGAATAAGCCATGTCTATTTTTTTGCGTAACAATTCGTCTGTGGTGTTGGCAAAAATCATAATGAGCGATGAGGCTCATTTTCACCTCAGCGGGTACGTGAACAAGCAAAATTATCGCTTCTGGGGAACCGAAAATCCGCGAGTGATGCACGAGAAACCATTACACCCGCTCAAAGTGACTGCGTGGTGCGCTGTTCACGCTGGAGGAGTCATCGGGCCGAACGCCGCGGGTCAAACGACAACAGTGGACGGTGCGCGCTATAGGGCAATGTTGACCGAGTTTTTTCTGCCCGAACTGGACGAATTAGGACTGGTGGACATGTGGTTCCAACAGGACGGAGCAACAGCACACACTGCACGAGCCACAACCGACATTCTGAAGGCCGGATGACTTATTTTGCGCCACCTTGTATAAGACTCATCAATAGAATGAGTTGGTAGGTTGCCAGTCAGCTGAGGTATGACAAGATTTTTTACATCTGAATCTATAGGAGATCCTAGTATAAAGTCACAAGCCTTTTGAATACGAGCCGAAACGGCTATGTTTACATCGAAAACTTGGGTATTAGTTCGTTGATATGTTAGTTTCAATATACGCTGTAATCTGTCAGATATAAATGTACATTCAGAACCATTGACGATTAGCGCTCCGGCTTTGTATTCGGTACCTAAATGACAAACGGTCACCATTGCGGCACCTAGAAACAAATTTTTCTTGCTTAATGAAAAACAGGTTTGAACAGAATCCGAAGAACTAAACGTAGTAAATTGAGCAGTATGCGTATTATTGTTTATTGAATTCTGAATAGAATTTGAAGAACGGTCCTGATTACTGCTAATGGATGGCGAAGTTGTATCACTCCGGTGCAAAAGCGAATTATACCGCATTTTTAATTTTGAACAAGTATATAAATTATTACACTCTTTCACTTGATGTGAGTGCGAAAAACAATTCAAACACAAACGGTGTTTGCGTACAGTTGCTAAGTTTGAGTTAAAATTCATGCCTAAAAATGTAGGACAGTTTCGAAGTGAATGTTGTTGAGAAGGACACAGCTTACAATTAGCACTAACTACGTTGTGATGCATTTGGACTCTTCTATTAGAAGATGGCTGGAAAAAAGATTTCCTTTTAACAGGCTTATTAGGGTTTGGAACCGTCTAGTTAAAAACTTATCCAATTCTTTTCATTTGGAGATATCGGATTTACTGCCTTTACTCTGCTCCCATAAGGAAAGCGACGTATCTGGTAACCTAGTCGAGCAAAGATACGTGAAAATTGCATCAAAAATTGTTGACGTCAATATCAAATAATTCTAACATAGAGATACAACCAATTATGTCTCATTGTAGTTTCTACAATGAACTTCCTGATTCTGAATGAATTACGGGTAAATTAAACAAAATCTGCAGTTGATTATTTACGAGAATGTGTTTGTTTTCATATCGATCTGAAATATTATACCACGCTTGTGCAAACCCGTCATTAGGTAGGTGGGTAGGTAGGTAGGTAGGTAGGTAGGTAGGTAGGTAGGTAGGTAGGTAGGTAGGTAGGTAGGTAGGTAGGTAGGTAGAGTGGCTGTCTGTCGACGCACCTAGGCCTGTTGAAGGCCCATTGTGATACCACCGGAACTAAAAATTTTACCTTACTCTTCTTTCTTAAACCAGCCTGTGGCCTTAATATAGCTAACTACTGTTGTATATTGACTTATTCGCATGAATCGGATTGTATAATAATTATTGTCGAATTCAATGAACTCAAAAATTGCAAGCAATTCGGAATTAGCAATTTTTGTGAACAAAATACAATGAACTCAAAAATTGCAAGCAATGCGGAAATAGCGATTTCTTGTAAACAAATAAATCGTAAGCGACTTATTATTACAATCAGCTGAATATGCATAAGTAAATATGTAGAATTAGGTCAACCAATGCAGAAGCCGCGATCGATTCTCGGTTAAGCTTTTGGTTTTTATTGGCTTAGGTTAGGAGCGGGTTACGAAGAGTAAACATCAACTTATTACAACATTGGCGCAGCCGGTAGGATTCTCTTTATTACAACATTGGCGCAGCCGGTTTTCGAACCACACAAGAGAAGTTTCCAACCACTAGACACGGTCAGTGGCAGCAGCAAGAAGGAAGGATTCCTGAAGTATACAACAAAAGGACAATAAAATGGATAAAAAATTACTGGTGAGTACGTTTTGTGTTTGTAATTAACAAAAAACCGAGCGACTGGTGGCGTTTAACGCCTGCTCACCTACGTAGGTCTTTCTACTAACAAATCAAAAATTTTATCAAGGCAAATTAGGAGTTAAAATAATTATAACTCCTTTTTTGTGGGAAATTTGGGATTCAAGAAATAACAACTGTCAATCTTTAAAATATTAAATTGTTTTCCCCCACCAGTGGTAAGAAACAATTTATTTATAGTAAAGAAACAGTTATTTTTATCAAGTGATTTTCCCATCAGTGGTAAGAGATTCTTGATAGAAAGAAATATTCCATTTGTGAGAAAATATTAATATCGTATTAATATTATTTTGTTTTATTTTTTGTGTGATTTTTTTTTATTGTGAGTTTAGTAGTGTCAGTATTTTCGTATTTTTTTTTGCGAGCTTCTGATTTTCTTTTTAATTAAAATTGGTTGTTAGTTAACACATACTGCAACATTTACAATTTGACTTTATTTTCTTGTTTCTGTTGGAAAATTGTTTTGTAATATAAAAAGGCTTTATATTAATTGAAATTATCTCTTATTAAATAAACAGAAATTTTTGAAATAACTGTTAAATTTATGAGTGATCAAATTAATTAATGGAAGCTTTAAAATCTGAATATTTACAAGCAAAAGCAGATTTACAAAAAGAACAAGAAGAAATTGTGAGATTTGTTGACAAGTTGTGGTCACTTATCAGACATTTTAGTGAGTCAGAACAGATTTTTTTACATTTAAAGGAAAGATTGAGCGTAAGAAAATTAACAAAATTAGAAGAGGCGGATTTGGCTTTAACTGAATTATTTGAAATTTTGGATAATAAAAATTGTGTATTACACCAAGAGAGAGAGGAATTATTGAAAGAGTTAGATAGTTTTAGGAAACAGAACGTGATTTTAAAAAAGAGGTTAGACAAAAATTTAGAGGAGACACACGAATTAGAACGAGAAAACGAACACTATAGACAGGAGATAGGTTTACCAAAGGACGTTGAATTTAAAAAGGATCTGAATATAACCAGATTAGAAGAGGCAAATAATACAATCAGCGTTTTGAATACAAAATTAATTAATCAACATAAGGAGTTTGAACGGAAATTAGCAGATTTAGCTTTGAAAAATAAAATTGTACAACCAACGGACGATTCTAAAATATTCAAAATGAGTTTGGTGAGGATAGCAGAAGAGGTAAACAGGGTGGTGCCAATTTTTGATGCTTCGAGGGCACATGATTTGGCATCGGAATTACACAAATTTGCTATAAGTTGTCGTATAGTAGAAAAAGATCTAAAACCAGAAGATCACCCAGTAATGTTAGATTGTATTAAACTCAGATTGTTTGGTGAAGCATATAATCTTGTGAGGTCATTAGAGATAAAATCTTTAGATGAATTAATAAGTTTACTTAGTGGAGCGTATTCAAAAATAACCATATTGGAAGATGTTCAACAGGAGATACGGCAGGCAGTACAGTTGGAAGGAGAGGATATTTCAAGGTTTGCGAGAAGACTACGTTGTTTGTTTACTTCTGCAAAAACAATTATAGAGGATCGATATCCAGGTAGAGATTGTGATATTTTATTAGAAGAAATAAATACTTCAGTAAAATCATCATTCCGGTTAGGACTTAGAGACCCCACACTTCGACTTCATATAATGAGGTCAAGTGCAAAAACTTTAGGAGAACTAGAAATTGAAGCCAACTGCGCACAAGTAGAGTGGAAAAGATGTCATTTCGGTACGTCTTTCAATAATGAAAAATCGGTTATTAATCATATAAACTCTAAAGAGATGTCGCCAACTATAAACGCTTTTACACAGTTGGCACAACAACAGCAAGAAATAACACAGCAGTTGTATACGATGACGTCACAAAACCGACCGAGTGAAAGTGCAAATAAATATGCAACCATCTTTAGGGGAAACGAAGGATCTCAGTTGCAGCGGAATAATGAAGAAACGAAACCAGCTACAAAAACTAATCTTTCGGAACCCCATCAATCAGTTCCAATTTGTTCATTTTGCAATAAGGCAGGTCATACACGAGCTAAGTGTTTTAGTCGAGAAAATACTCCTTATTGTAGAGAATGTGGAGAATATGAACACGACACAGGTCCGAATTGTAGTCAAAAGAGTAGATATCAGGAAAATCCGCATGGCGCAGGCAATGCACAGAACGTACAGCATTCAGGATACGATAACTATAGAAAAAATAAAAATTATCAACAAAATAAGAAATATGATAATAATGGGAATAAGAATAATGGTTATAATAATACTCGAAACCAAAATAGAGGCAATTATAACAATAACGGTCCGAAATTGTGTTTCTTCTGTGATAAAGAAGGACATATGAAAAGCGAATGCGCAGCCAGAAAAGCCTTCTTAGGGAAACAGGGAAACTAGATGGGGTCCGGACGTTATCACACGACCGGGATCCCCAAAATACTTTAGAAAATGACAAACGAGATAATAAATATAAAAACGAGCAAAGTCGGTTAAGGCAACTTTGAAAACTGATGTTACGAAAAATGTTAATAAATTGATGAAAAGTAAAAAGTTAATTGATCAGACGAAAGATGAATTAAATCTGTCTCAGGAGAACCAGGGTACAGAGATAAGTAAACAAATGAAAGATGAAGTAAATCTGGTTCAAAAGTATCAGAGTACAGAGGTCAAAGAGCAGACGAAAGACGAAGTAAATCTGGCTCGGAATAACCCAGGTAAAGAGGTATATGAACAGATGAAAAATGGAGTAAATTTGTTACAAAATGATCAGAGTACGGAGGTTAATAAACAGACGAAAGACGAAGTAAATCTGGTTAAAAATAATATTGTGGAGCCCAGGACTCGGGTTCAATTGAAGAAAGTTTCATTTAAAATAAATGCCGGTAATGGCAAAAGTCGAAAAATAAAGTACGGGAAAGAAAAATTAAATTCTTGCAGAATCGAGCAAAGAAAATTTAAATCTGAGAAAAAGGAGAAAGTAAACCTTATTGAGTGTATTAGACCAGCTGTAGGTAATTTGGTACAGTGGTCATGTAAAACTTTGTTAAATATTTTTGTAATGATGTTCGCGATCATTTATTTTTGTTCAGATATAATCCTAAATAAATGGGAAAAGTTGTTGATAAATCCTCCGTTGTATGAATTTATCAAAAATTATAATAATTGTTTGAATAATAATTTCAATACATTTTTAAAATTTTTGACTGCCAGGTTAACGCCAGCAGTGAAACAAAAATTGTATAGTAATGCAAGTGAAAGTTTTCATTCATCAACAAAAGACGTTTATGTGGAGTTACCTTGCAAAGAAGCAAAAAAGGGAAAACTCACATTACTCGTCGATTCTGGCGCTGACACTAGTTTAGTGAAAGCAAATGCCATAAATGATTTTATTGACAAGGATGAAGGTGATATAAAAGATTTGAGCGGAGCTTTTGGAGGACAGGTTACCACATCCGGCTCCATTCAGATTTGTCAATCAGATTGCTCTGATTTGATTTTTGATTTCCATGTAGTAAACTTACGGCAAGGCATACCGGCAGATGGTATACTGGGAAGGGATAACTTATGGAATAAATCGGTTATAAATACGATAACAAAAGAATTAATATTTTTTAATAAATCAGGGAGTGAAATGAAAAGTTCTCATTGAAGAGATGGAAGTCAATGAAAATATCATATTGTAATAATGAAGTAAATTTAAAATCGCGGACGGTAACGGTAGTACCGATGAAAATAAAATCGCGTACGGTAACGATAGTACCGATGAAAGTAAGAACGAAAATTTCAACTTTGGTGATCCATAAACAAGAAATATCACCAAGTGTTTATTTGGCCGAAACTTTAGTTAACAATAAAAAAGGTGTAGTTTACGCTCCAGTGCTAAATGCATCAGAGAATGACGTTGAATGGTGTAACGGTTTTGAGCCAGTATTTACCGATTTCAATAAGTACAAAGAAGCGGAAGATAACAATATCATGAGCATGCATGAACTTAAAACAAGTGATCGGATAACTTAAGTAAATTAAATTTGGATTCAAGCCTAAATGTTGAAGAAAAAATGCGATGGAAAATATTTGTATGGCGTATAATGATGTCTTTCATTTCGAAGGTGACATCTTGACGAGTACAAATGTGTTAAAACATTGCATCGATACTAAACAAGATCAGGCACCAATTAATCAAAAACAATACAGATTGCCACAAATGCACAGGGGAGAGATTAACAAACAAGTACAGAAATTGTTACATGATGGTTTAATCTCACCGAGTATTTCGCCATGGAATTCACCACTTTTGTTGGTACCTAAGAAAAGTGGTAAAGATGGTCAGAAAAAATGGAGGTTAGTCATCGACTACAGAAAACTTAATGAAGCGACAATTAAGCAAGTTTTTCCCATTCCTAGAATAGAGGAAATTCTAGAGCAATTGGGACATATCCGGTATTTTTCTACGCTAGATTTAGTGGCTACCATCAGGTGATGATGGATGAGGGCGACAAAGAGAAAACAGCCTTTAGCACAGGGCTTGGGCATTTCGAGTTTAATAGAATGCCATTTGGTTTAACAGGGGCACCAGCCACTTTTCAAAGAATCATGAATCACATTCTTACAGGGTTACAGGGGATAGAATGTTTCGTATACCTCGATGACATAGTCATTTATGGGCGTAATTTGGAAGAGCACTCCATGAGGTTGTGTAAGGTCCTCGAAGCCTTACGGAAAAATAATTTGAAACTAAATACAGAAAAATGCAATTTTCTGCGTAGAGAGGTAGTTTATTTAGGACATAAATGTTCGGCAGAAGGAGCGCTTCCTGATCCTGCCAAGGTGGAAAGTGTGAAAAATATTCCACCACCAAGGTCTCGTAAACAAGTACAAGCTTTTTTGGGACTGGTTAATTACTACCGTAAATTTGTGCCCGTATTGGCAAAGATGGCCTTACCAATTAATAAATTGTTGAGAAAAGACGTACCGTTTAAATGGACAGAAGACTGTCAAAATTCGTTCGAAGAATTAAAAAAGGCGATAATTTCACCGCCTATATTAATATATCCTGATTTTAATGAAAAATTTTTATTAACGACAGACGCAAGTAACGAAGCGTTAGGGGCGGTTTTGTCCCAGGGAGTCGTGGGAGAAGATAGACCAATTGCATTCGCAAGTAGAGCTTTGAATGATGCTGAAAAGAGATATTCTACTATTGAAAAAGAATTTTTGGCAATAGTATGGGCTACAAAAAATTTTAGACCATATCTTTTAGGACGACATTTTGAGGTATATACCGATCATCAACCTTTGAGAGGAATAGCAAGTTTAAAGGATCAAACGTCCAGATTAGCACGATTTAGACATAAACTGTCAGAGTATAATTTTGAGATAATTTATAAACCAGGCAAACGAAACCTTAATGCCGATGCATTAAGTAGAATAGTTAGAGAAAGTGATGATAATATTAAAATAGCCGCCGTAGAGACGAGGCTTCAAAAAAGAGATAGATTAGAAAAAGAGAATGAACAACCGGTAGAAATTGACAATACCGACGGAGAAAATAAAACGGTGCTTGACACAAGCACTGATGACAGTAGAGTTGAAAATAGTAAAATTTTAGCCGAAAATATAAAAATTTTAACCGATCAAAAACAAATTGTGACAATATTAAAAGACTATCACAATTTACCTTTAGGAGGTCATCAAGGTGCATTGAGAACTTATTTGAGAATACGAGAAAAATTCCGTTGGAAAGGAATGCAAAAACAAATAAACGAATATGTTCGGAGTTGTTCAAAATGTCAGTTAAACAAGAGTTCAAAACTGACGAAAATGCCTATGGTAGTAACCGATACACCGCAACGTCCTTTTGAGAAGTTGTACATGGACATGGTAGGGCCCCTACCGGAAACAACTTCAGGCAATAAAAATATTTTGACTTTTCAAGATGACTTCTCAAAATATATGGCATGTATTGCCATACCTGACGCGGAAGCAAGTACGGTTGCCAAAGCTTTTTACGACGAGATAGTTACTCGCCATGGCATTCCTGAAATGTTGATTACCGACAACGGTACCAATTTCATTTCGGAATTATTCTCTAACGTATGTAAAACGTTAGGAATAAAAAAGCTTCACATTACCCCGTATCACTGGAAAGGAGTCATCGACCTTTAGCGGAATATTTAAGAAGTTTTGTTAATGAAGACGGATCAAATTGGGATCAGTGGTTGTCAGCGGCTATGCATGTGCATAATAACACACCACATACGTCAACAAAACAATCACCTTTTCGTACACTATATGGATTTGATATAGAAATACCAACTAATTTGAAACGGAAAAGTGATCCTGTATATAATACAGAAGACCCCGCGAAATTACTTAAATATCAAATTCAAAGGGCACTTCAATTGGTGAGACAAAACCAAGAAAAGGCGAAAACTGCATCAAAAGTGCAATATGACAAAACGATAAACGAATTAGTTTTTAAAGAAGGAGATAGGGTTGTTATGAGAAACAACACCCGGAAAAACAAATTTTCCCCAATTTGGACAGGCCCATATGACGTAGTGTCGATAAAGGGACCTGTCACTACGGTGATAAAAATTAAGTCGAAACTTAAAAAAATTCACAACAATCTATTAAAACTATATCATGAATCAACTGACGGTCAGAATATCTAGACAGACGCGAATAATAAATTAGAAGTAATTATTGGATAATATTATTCTATTGATGGGTTAATAATTCAAAATTATTTAAAAAATAGTACTGGTAGCCAATATACAGTATTTAATTGAGACGAAGTATTGTCGATAAAGGGACGTTGTTTAAAATTACTTCAAAATTTCAAATTATGAGATGTTTAAAAACAATATAAAAACAAATTGTTTAAAAACATGTATGTAACATTAGAACGATTTTTAAAAATTACAGCAATTACACATAAAGTGGTAATGCTGTAAACATAATGTGTGGAGAAATAAAATATTAGTTAATATACAAATACGAAATAAATTTTTTATATTTGATTAAATGGTAAAGTAATCGATTTCAATTCTGAAAAGTTCAGCAGCACTAATAAGTAAAAAGTGCTAGCGAAAGAAGTAAACATACCCATATGTATGTATATATGTAGTTATTTAATTTTCAATGTCAAGTTCATAACTTATGCTATATAAGCAGTTTTTGTCGAGCAGAGTTTTTATTTAAAAATATAAAATGTAACAATTATAGTATACTTTTAGGGAGTAATTTATTATATTTTAACAATGATTCATAAATGGTAGAAGTTTAACAAGATACGGATAATACATGAGTAAACAGTACTAAAAGGTTAAAGTACTGGTAAAAAGGAGTAGATGGTAAATTATGTATGATTTTCTAAAAAAAAGGTGTGTCAAAGTGCACCCAATGGGTTTTAATTTATTTAATTGCAGGTAAATATCATTGACGTTAAGATCTGCAAGCTAGATGATACCAATCATGAGAAACATGGGATGTCGACTCGCTCAAGGACTAGAGCGAGAAACTTAAATTTTGGTTTAAGCCAATAATTATAAGAAAAATACAGAGGAAAAAATATATATATAAAAAAAAAAAAGGGTGAAAAAAAAAAATTATAAGAAAAAATATATGAAATAAAAAAAAGAAAAGAGAAACAAAAATATATTTTATAAAGAAAAAATAAGAAAAAAAAAATATAATAAAAAATAAGTTAACAGAAAACAAAATTTAAAAAAAAGGGAAGACAAAATTAATAAAAAAAAAATAATAAACAAAAGAACAATAGTTTAAAAAAAAAAAGAGAAGAAAAAAATATTGAATTTAAAAAAAAAAAATGAAAAGATATAAAATATTGAAAATATTTGTAGATAAGTTTTTTTTTTGATGATATATGATTTCAATTCTTAACATTAATTATAAAATGTTTGTAAATTTCGTCGATGAGAAATTTAAATAGAATGCAATTACAATGGCCACACATATGTACATAAAAAAAAAAAAAGAAAAGGGGGAAGGGTTAGGAACGTAAAGACGTTAGGTTAATAACGCCAGTTTTTTTTTTTTTTTTTGAAATTTTAGGCTTTGTGTGAGCATTGAAGTTGCATAAAAGTTTTGCATAAGCAGAATTTTAAAATTTTTGGGATTTGTAGAAGTGTTTATTGTGAGAATAGTGAGATAATTTTTAAATGCAAGTAGTTTTCAGAGTAAAAGTTTAACCATTTTATTTTCATTCGATTTCGTGAGTTTCGTAAAATTAAATCAGATAATGGTTTAGGTATTTTTTTTTATTTATATTGATTTATATTTTGTTTGTATACTATAATTTATATCGTATATTATACTATATATGTATGTCCAGAAAATTTTATTTTGACTTAATTAGTATTTTTGAGTAAAAAGTAGAAGCATTTAGTATATTAGCATGATTCGTCCGGTTCCCAGCTTGTGAAACGACGTTGGACGACTACGGAGGAAAACGTCAAATGAGAATCGAGACGACTACCCAAGCACGAGAAAACAACTGTACGACGTTGAATACAAGGTAAACAACACTGCGAAGATAATACGAAATAAACATCATCACATACTCATTCCACTGATGTCACTTAACTACTAATGATTGTTTGTCGAATGAACTATATTGCCATTCAATTCGAATTTTTACGCATGAAGATGAATCAGAGTGTTCTTACCAATACGCACGACAGCAGCAGAGTTTCCGCCCAGAAGTAACACACGTACCGTTAATATACGTATTTATGGGGCGTTTCATTGAGAACGTACGACTTCGGTATCTAAGTTACAATGATACCTACGTTTGTGTCGCCACAGTAAGAGTCCTCGGGCAGACACCAAAGCACTATGGTTGTTCACACTAGCCTTCATCAACCTGTGCACGAGAACGAAACTACGCTCGACGGTTGTTAACGTTAATCATCAACAACCAGTGCAAGAGCAAAATTTACTACTGATGTCTACAAGAAGAAGTTTTCCATCTGATCACAGTTCATCACCAATTTGAGAGGCAATGGTTCAGCATTGAGTCACAGCATTAACGGAAGAAAAACTATAGTTGCAGCGTGGCAATGAGTTAATCCACTAGCATTAACAATAAACGATGCTAGGCGGTTAGTGCCATATTTATTAACGTTTGCGAAAGATGATATCGCTCAAGACTACTTGTTCCGAGATGATCACCAATAATATCACCATCAACAAAGAAGAGAAGAAAAACCCCGATGATTGCCAATTTTAAATATATATTATTACTATAAATGTAAGAGAAAGATTTTAAGAGTAAAGTAAATACAATATTTAATACATAATTTTTATTGTAACAAATTTAAATTTTCATATTTTTATATTCATATTATCGTTTTGCAATGTAAATGAATTTTTGATTTGTAAAGTATTTATATGCAACTTATCCAAACCACTAGTTGTAGAAAAAAAAAAAAAATAAAATAAAAAAATCTAAAAAGAGACTAGTTGGAAATCATTTCATGATTTCTTTTAGGGGGGTGAGGAATGTTGTATATTGACTTATTCGCATGAAGCGGATTGTATAATAATTATTGTCGAATTCAATGAACTCAAAAATTGCAAGCAATGCGGAATTAGCAATTTTTGTGAACAAAATACAATGAACTCAAAAATTGCAAGCAATGCGGAAATAGCGATTTCTTGTAAACAAATAAATCGTAAGCGACTTATTATTACAATCAGCTGAATATGCATAAGTAAATATGTAGAATTAGGTCAACCAATGCAGAAGCCGCGATCGATTCTCGGTTAAGCTTTTGGTTTTATTGGCTTAGGTTAGGAGCGGGTTACGAAGAGTAAAACGTAAACGCTGGGCGTTGCCAAAGATAAGTAGGTTTCTTTAGATTTTGGTTTGGATATGAATCGCAGTCTTCAGTAGTTCGTTTTAGGAATAAGTTGATTCCACTATTTTCCTTTAAGTAAAGTTATAATAAATAAATTAAAATAAAAAAGTGTTTTAAATGAGAATCGCTGATCTGACTAATACAACAGGATCCTGACATTATTACAACATCAACTTATTACAACACTACTTTTGTCAGTTTGATATCTGCTACTTCCGTGATGTTGTCTAGAAAGTAGAGTCCAAGAAATTGAAACCGTCTTCTAATCAGAGCCATGCACCTGCATAAAAGATGTTCGACATTCTCTTCCTCATCTGCGTCTTGACAACTCCTACAATAGTCGCAAAAAGGTGCCCCCAATCTGTTGGCATGTCTCCCCAAAATACAGTGTCCAGTTAGGACCCCAATAAAAATTATAATGTCTGTCCTGCTGAACTTCAGTAGACGACCATATTCAATTCTGGCCACGTTTGTCTACTAGTTACACAGGTTGTGTATTATCTCCAGCGAATATTGGCGATATCAATGGTATATTTATTTATTAATAGTTTGCATGTTGATAATGGCATATGTATATTTTCTTTGTCGGGACAGATTTGGAGCGTAGTATCCAGTCTAGCTAACTCACCTGCCTTACAATTTCCTTCAATGTTTCTATGACCTGGTACCCAGATTAGATTTATCGTAAAGTATCGTGTAAGCACATCTAATAGTTCGTGACACTCCTTCACCGTCTTATATTTGTATCGGAATGCTTTTAATGTTCTCAGAGCCGCCTGACTGTCAGAGTAGATATACATTTCTTTGGAGGTTAAAACGCTCTTACCTAGTGATAGTAAACTTTCTTCAATGGCTAAAATTTCTGATTGGAAAACACACACAAGCGGAAGGAGATACTGGTGCCTAACTTTTCCGAGTATGCACCTCCTCCCACTTTGTCGTTGAGTTTAGAACCGTCAGTATAAATACTGACACCTTTATTACAATTTATTATACCATTGTCCCAATCTTCTTTTGAAGGAATGATCGTGGTAAAATAGTTGACTAAGTGTGATACAGCCAAGTCACAGGAGTCGGTAGTATTGGGGATAAAAGTAAAATTTACTGAGTATACACGAATGTCCCTTATTATTGGAAGATAGAAGGGATAGTTCCCTAAGACGTAGTGCCGATATAGCTGCTAGTTGTTTTCCATACAGGTCAATCGGTACTAGATGCATATGATATTCAACGCTGCTGTTAGTGTTGTTCTAAGTGCTCTGCTAATACATAGACTTGCTGCCCTTTGAATACTTTCCATACGTTTAACCGTGTTTTTTTTTCTCGAGAGTTGGCCACCAGACCAAAACCCCATACGTCATAATTGGTCTTACCACTGCTGTATACAGCCAATGTACTATTCGAGGGGCTAAGACCCACCTTACACCTACTGTTCTTTTGCAAGAGTATAGCGCTATAGCTGCTTTTCTTACTCTATCCTCAACGTTTAATTTCCAAGAAATCTTTCAGTCTAAGATAAGAACTAGGTAACGTGCTTTGTCAGCGACCGAAAGTGTGATACCATTCAGTTTCGGTGGTCTGAAATCCGGAAGTCTATGCTTCCTAGTGAAAATAACTAATTCTGTTTTATTTGCGTTTAAGCCCAAACCACAGGATTTAGCCCAAAGATATATATTGTTTAAAATGCCTTGCATTAAGTCAGAGAGAGTGTCTGGAAATTTTCCTCTTAACACTACAGCGACATCGTCTGCGTAGGCCACCACATGAATCCTCCTTTCCTCTAGATTTAACAATAACTTATTCATTGCTAGAATCCACAATAAAGAAGAAAGCACACCGCCTTGAGGAGTACCCCTGTGGACAGATCTGTGTACCGCTGAGACCCCTAATGTTGAATTCACGAACCTGCAGAGTAGCAACTGTTCTATGAAATTCACAAGGGCCCCAGAAATGTGCAAATCTGACAACGCGTCTGTAATGGCCTTCGGCAGGATATTGTTAAAATCTCCTTCGTTATCTAGGAAGGCTACAAATGTATATTCTTTCTCCTCAATTGATTTCTCAATTTCTGAAACAAGAGAGTTTAAAGCTGTCTCTGTTGATTTCCCTTTACTGTAGGCATGTTGCGATTTCGCAAATTGCGATGTAGGTATGTAATTTCTGATAAACATATTTATTAACCGTTCTAACGTTTTTAGTAGAAAAGATGATAAGCTGATTGGCCTAAAGTCTTTGGGACTTGTATGTGAGTTTTTACCTGTCTTTGGAATAAAAACAACCAGAACTTCTCTCCATAGAGAGGGAACATAATTCAATTTTAATACACTTCTGAAGATGGTTAATAACCAATCAATTATGTGACCTAAAGATTTTTGAAGTTGCGCTGGGAAGATACCATCTGGTCCCGGCGACTTATATGGCTTGAAACTATCTACAGCCCAGACAATGTTAGCTTCCGAGATAGTTTCTAAGATATTTGGTTCTATCAAGGTCTCTAAATTACGCACAGTTTCCATGGCTCTATTGTCTCTGTTGTCTGAGCTCCCCGGAAAGTGTGTATCTAACAGTAAATTCAGTGAATCTTCACTAGATGTTGTCCAGGTGTTATCTGATTTCTTCAGATAACCAATGGTTTGTGTTGATTTAGCTAAAATTTTCCTAAGACGAGACGCTTCAACAGTAGTCTCGATATCATCACTAAAAGATCTCCATGAAAATCTCTTTGCTTTTATCAAATATTTTTTGTAGACTTTCAATTTATCATAATAATAGTCCCATTCGATTTCTATGCAAGAATACTTCGCTTTGTTAAATTGATTTCTGCAATCCTTCCTTAACTGATTAAGCTCAGGCGACCACCATTGTGGTTTACTTTTCCCCTATACATAATTAGTGGACATGCTTTCTTTAGCGATAGATTACAAGAATTGGTAAATGACTACAATATTGTCTAAGTCCTTTACATTATCAGGATTGTAATAGGGATTATTAGGAAGCCTCTTCTTCAGCTCAAGTGCGTACACTTGCCAGTCTGTTTTCCTAAGATTCCTATTTAAGCTTGGGCGAGGAATTTCCTCTTCTATAGTAAATTCGATATAACGGTGATCCGAAAACGAGTGCTCATTTAGCACTCTCCATTGAACCACTTTGTCTATTAAAAAGTCTGAGACTAAGGTAATATCAAGTACCTCTTGAAGGTTTCTTATTATGAATGTGGGTTCATTTCCACGATTACATAATAGCAACTTTGTGTTTAAAATATAATTGAAGAGTAACTCACCCCGTACGTTGATGTCTGAACTACCCCAAATGGTATGATGTGCATTCGCGTCTCCTCCCAGTATAAATCTGCACTTGGAAGCTTCGCTATCTAATACCAGCTCTTTGAGCAGCTGCGATGGTATAGAGTAATCGTACGCAAGATAGAAAGAGGTTAGCTGGTAACTGCTTCCGCCTGTTTCCCAACTAATTGTGGTTACATCTTCATTACTGTAATGGTGTATTAAGAAAATATTAAGTTGTACCTTGGACATTATATATGTGATAAACGATTAGGTTTATTAAACAAACTAGTAAAATTCGTTTATTTGTTTTCATATTTTTTAAAAAGTGACAAAATATTGAAAAGAAAATGATTAACAACTTCAAAGATTTTCTAACAAACATAATTTAAAATTAAGTACATAAGTGTATCAGGAACAAGTAACTATTCCACACGGCCTATCCTGACATGTCATCGGCTCCAGACGATGAAACCCACAATTTCATAAGATCGGCTGCAGTCGAAGTTATTTTTGGTCCTTCAGAAGATCCAAGTTTTTCAACGTCATATCGATCATTGAATTTTACATTCTTAACGACGTACGGCCAAAAAAAATTTCTCTTCAATTTTGCTTGTGTTGCAAATTGTGTTCGTTTAAGTGCAACAATATCTCCAACTTTGTATTTTGAAGCTTCTTTACGATGTTTGTCATAATTAGCTTTCTGCTGTGATTGAGCTTCAAGTATTTTTTCTCTTACTTGAACTCTCTGCTTCTCACGGTTGTTACAAAACGACTGAACCAGCTCCTCTTGTAAAACTTTAGACATATTAATGTCATCAAATGTTCTCATTTTGACGCCAGTTTAAACTTCATGAGGCGTGAAGTTGATAACCCGATGATAAGTAGAATTGATGCACCTTTGAACGCTGTCAACATATTTGCACCGCGTTTTCCCGCTCAACTTGTCCATTGCCTCGAGGCACTCCAGTAGTCGTCTGAATATGTAATATTTCATTTTCCATACAGTAATCTTTAAAGTCTATGGAACTGAAAGCTGCACCTCTATCCGTAATAAGTCTTTCAGGATACCCAAATGTCTTGACAATACTATCAAATCGATTTAAAACTTCTGTAACAACAGTAGTTTTTGTCGGAAAAATCCATGTAAACTTCGAAAATGCATCTACAACAACTAGTAAGTACTTGTATCCCTTCGTTGTCATATTTAAAGGACCAACGTGAACCATATGTGGCTAATTCTAGCCAAAATACCTGAAATAAAAAGAAATAAATAAAAGAAAAATCGTAATACTTACCCTGCTTAGTACTTACCTTTATACTTACCTTTTTACTTACCTTTTTATCTGCACAAAACCCCAACTCTCCACTTAATCAAGAAAGTATGAAGATCCACCTCTCGTGTGAAGTGCTTTCTAACTTACCTTTCGATGAACAGAAGTCAACACGAACAGCCGAAGTCGTCTGAGTGCCGCCATCTTCATTTCTCTTTTTATTTTTTTCTTAACAATTAAAATTGATCTGTAAAATAATTAAATAAATATTTACCCTCTTATTTACATCGCGTACTTTGATTTCCCCTTATTAGCGTGAAAATAAACGTTGGTCCTTCAAACCGCTAAAACAAAAAAGAACAAAGTGAAAAAAAAACCAACAAAACAAAAACAAAATATGAGGTAAATAACCATAAAACCAAAAAGAGAGTTACAAAACTATATACATACATACAAACATACAGTGCACAAACCATAAATATATAAACCAAAAACAATACAAAAAGTGAAAATCAAACCAAATTACAAAGTGAAAAAATAAAAATAAAAACTAGAACAAAAACATAAAAATATTAACATAAAGTGCACAAACATACAAACATAAAAACAACACAAAGTACATAAGCAAAAAAAAAGTGATAAAATAGCGGCTGCAATACGAAACGTAGGCTGCAGTAACGGAGCCAGGAAAACAACAACAACAACACAAGCTGTGAACGAGTATATGAGAAGTACATTAAATAACGTGCACAGTGGGGCAGCAGCTAAAAAGGACGGACAAATTAAATAATTGTTTTGGTAAATCGCCTTTCCCCTTGGCTGAGAAATTGTAAGTTGTTTTTCCATATATTTTTCCGATAATATATAACTTAGTATATATCACTATATACAAGTGAAACAAAACAAAAAAATAATAAAAAAATTATTTATATATAATAAGAAATTTTTTTGTCGTTTGCTCGTTTGTATATAAGCCTTATATACAAATAATCGCGCCATAATTTACCTCCGTGAATTTATATATTTTTACGCGGGAATTCGAGTCCGTTTTGTATATAGTCTCGTTATATACAAAGAATTGCGCGGTAATTGACCTCCGTCAATTTACATATTAAAGTATATAGCAAAGCTCTTTGCACCTATATACATATACAGCTGTACTCTACACTGTGTAACAAATTTGACTTATATTTTTTTACCACATAATAAAATATAAGCAAATCACTGCAAATTTAAATAAATTAACTATTTAATTGCACTATACTTCATTATAGTGCTACAATAGTGAACAAAAAAAAAAAAAAAATACTCGCAAATAATTTTATTCAAAAATTTTGTATTTTTTCTCGGTGTGTTCATTTTTTACAGCGATTTTTTAATTTTTTTTTTTACATTGTATAATATAACCCTATATTTGAAAATTTGTTTTTGAACCTCTCATATCAACTGCGCGGTTATTTAATTATTCCCCTTATACTTACATACACTAAGTAACAAAAAAAAAAAAAAAAAATTGTTTTATTATATTTGTTTTGCGAAATTATTTAGGTATTCTCTAAATACCTAATCAATCATTTCCTTTAAATTTCTTTTAATTCGCTGTGCACCATTGCACATTAATACGATACTAGGTATCAAAATCCCTTTTGATTTTTTTCTGGAGATCTAAAATTTTTTATAACACCCTTCAAAATTATCTTCACCTGGTACAATAATGCCTATCAACCGTTCCCCTGAAAGAGCAGCTTCTCATAAAGCTGACTCGAAAAAACTTTTGATCGAAATTGATCAAGAATCTTTGGCAAGTTCTACTCTCCCTAGAACGCCAGAGATTGAATCGGAGAGCTTTGGAACTGACTCATTAGGTGCTATCCCAAAAAAGCAACCTATAAGAACCGCTAAAGTTATAAGCGAAGGAAAGAAAGTCACCAAAGAACGAGCTTATGATCCCTCTATAGCTGCCTTTATTTTTGAAGCAGATAACTTGGTTCATTTCTGCACAAAATTCTCATCAATCCCCATTGATGAATAAACACCGGCTTTACTTGAAGCCAATCTTGACGACATAAAAGGTTATTATGAAAACGTCAAATGCGCATATAGGAAAGTCGGTTTAACTCCAGATGACGACTTGCCCTATAACTTTAAGTTGGCTGCTAGGAATAAAATGGAACTATGCCAGGAACGAGCTCACATGACGAAGGCCCAGATTTCAGATCTCCTGGATGTACAGCGACCCAAACCAGCTGAAGCCCAACGCCCAGCAGAAATACCCCCAATTTTTGCAGCAGAAATATCAAACACTCCTATCTGTCTAAATGTCCCAACTTGTGACACTGAAAACTTTTCCGGAGGGTACGAAGAGTGGCCGTCATTCCGCGACATGTTTACGGCGGTTTACATTAACCACCCTAAACTCACCTCTGCCCAAAAGCTGTATCATCTCAGATACAAGACATCTGGAAAAGCTGGAGCTATTGTCAAACAGTATGCTCTTAACAATGAAAACTTTGCATTGGCTTGGAATGCATTAAAATCTCGGTTTGAAAATCGACGCATTTTAGTTGATAAGCAAATCAAAACGCTTTTGAGTTTATACCAAGTAACTTCAGAAAAAAGTGAAGCTCTACAAAAACTCCAAACTTCTATCAACAATTCTCTGTCCGTCTTGAATTCACAAGGCGTCCCGACGGAGAATTGGGATCCGATTTTGGTATATATTTGCTCAACTAAACTTCCAGAAGAGACCTTAGCTCTCTGGGAACAATCCCTAAGTTCCCGTAAGGATCTTCCGACGTGGAAGCAGATGGACGAATTTTTGACCATGCGGTACGAAGTGGTGGAGCGTCTGAACAGCGTCAGGCCAAACAAATCCGGTTTTCCTCAAAATCGGATTCACAGCAGGACGAGTAACTTCTTCACTGAAAGCAGTACGACATTCTCTTGTCCCATTTGTCAAGCAAATCACGCTGTAAGGCATTGCAACAAATTTAAAAGGTTATCTGCTCGTGACAGACTGAAGGTGGTAAGAGAAAACAATTTTTGTGAGAATTGTTTATCATTCAGTCATTTGACAAGGGAATGTGAAAGCCAACACTCTTGCGCGCATTGTCATAGAAGACATCACTCAATGCTTCACTTTCAGTCTGACAAAAATCCTAATCGGCAAAGGAATGTGACTTCTCAGGTCGCTACTAGTCAGCATCCAAGTTCAGAGAGGAATACACCAGAACCAGGAAGTCATCAAGATCAACAAATCGATGACCGACAACCCAGCTCATCGAAAAGAACATACAATTCATCGGTGCAGTCCCTGTTCGCCACTAAAGAAGAAAAAACGCTTCTTCCTACGGCTCTTGTCTCTATTGAGCATCTTGGTGAGCTACACAAGGTTCGAGCACTAATCGACCAAGGTTCCCAAAGAACTTTTATTTCCTCAAAAGTTCAAAATCGGCTGAGGCTCCCAACACAAAGAGCTCAGTTCGAAATAACTGGAATGGGTGGAAAAATTATTCAGAATTCCAGCTATACTTGTGCTGTTACGCTAGTTGCCACCAAAACTGACCAAAAAATTAAAACTCAGGCCATTGTACTCCCGCAATTGACCAAACTGCTGCCTCCTTTTACCATACAGCAGCCAGATTGGAAATACTTCGATGGGCTTGAATTGGCAGATCCCAACTGTTTCAAAAAAGCCCAAGTTGACATGGTAATCGGAAGTGACTTGATTCCCCAAATCCTTCTCGGTGGATTCCACCAAAATATGTGTGGCAGTCTCCTTGCCCAACAAACTATATTTGGCTGGATTTTAAGTGGACCGATTACTCAAAAGGTGTCAATATTCTCGACACATGTGGAAGAAGTTTCCAATGAACATCTTAGTTCCCAACTAAGAAAGTTTTGGGAACAAGAAGAAATACGCCAGCAAATTCCAGTTTCTGAGGAGGACAAAGCATGCGAAGAATACTACCAGAAAACCACATCCCGAAGGACAGATGGTAGATATGTGGTAAGGCTTTCCAAACTCGATGTTTTTAGATCATTCTCGTACCATAGCCCTTAACCAATTTTTCAGCATGGAAAAAAATTTGTCCAGAAAAAACGAGCTCAAATCCGTCTATGATAATGTGCTGAAAGAATATATCACTATGGACCATATGGAACTCACCGATTCTAGAGAAGTCATCAGTGATAGCAAATATTTCTCATTTTATTTGCCTCATCACGCAATAGTAAGGCCCGATAAAACCACGACAAAGGTTCGCGTCGTATTCAACGCGTCCAGAAAAACCGGCTCAGGATATTCTCTCAACGATATCCTGCATATAGGTCCCACTCTGCAGCCTGATCTCATGGCACTCATCCTAAGATGGCGACTTTACCAATTCGTTTTTAATGGAGATGTAGAGAAGATGTACAGACAAATTCTCGTACATCAAGATGACCAGGACTTTCAGCGAATTCTCTTTCGCAAATCCGAAAATTCCCCAATTCAGGATTTTACGCTTAAAACAGTTACATTTGGCGTAAACTGTGCACCCTTTCTAGCCATCAGAACACTCCAACAATTGGCTAATGATTCCAAAAGCGAATTCCCTCTCGCTGAAAAAGTGCTCGTCAAAGAAACTTATGTTGACGACGTTTTATCAGGCGCCCACACCATTCCAGACGCAGTTGAATCACTATCTCAAGTGATCAACTCGCTTGCTTCTGCTGGATTTCCACTTCGGAAAATCACAGCAAACCATCAAAAAATACTGGAAAAAATTCCTGAGTCCGAACTACTAGATTCAGACTTTCTCAAATTTGAAAGTGTCAGCTCTACAAAAACCCTAGGCATACGATGGAATGCGTTATCAGATACATTCTCTTATTCAGTCCTTCCTATGCAGCCTACGAGTTCTGCCACCAAGCGACAAATTTTATCGACGGTCGCAAAACTTTTTGATCCGGCAGGATGGCTCTCGCCCATAATGACTCGAGCCAAATTACTTCTCCAAGAACTTTGGTTAGAAGGTACTGAGTGGGATGAATGTGTAAAACCAGGATCCCTGATAAAATGGAACCAATTTCTTGACGATTTGTCAGCCATTTCTACTATTGAAATCCCTAGATGGCTAAGGTTTGCTCCAGAGCATCAAGTCCAACTTCACGGATTTTGCGATGCTTCCGAAAAAGCTTATTGCGCAACTCTCTATATGCGCACAATAGATCTCGCTGGTCAAATTTCGAGCCGTCTTCTTGTAGCAAAAGGGAAAGTGGCACCTCTGCAAACGGTAAGTCTGCCGCGGTTAGAACTCTGCGGTGCCGTATTACTTTCCAATCTAGTTAAATCCATCAAAGAAAGCTTGGAACTGCACAACGCGAGCATTTACTTTTGATCCGACTCTCAAATCGTTCTGGCCTGGTTGGAAAAACCACCCCACACATGGAAGACGTATGTCGCTAATCGTACAGCCCAAATAATTAACAATGTGGGTAACGCCGCGTCATGTTATTAGCAGTGAAAATCCTGCTGATTTAGGAACGCAGAAGCTTATCCCCTTCTATTGAATTAGGGGCTTCATGACCACCTATAGGAATTATTCCTTTTAATCCCTTTCAAATTCCTCTTTTAAATACGGCCATTCTTTTAGCTTCAGGAGTAACTGTAACATGAGCACACCATAGTTTAATGGAGGGTAACCACTCTCAAACTACCCAAGGTTTATTTTTTACTGTACTTTTAGGAATTTATTTTACAATTTTACAAGCGTATGAATATGTTGAAGCCCCATTTACTATTGCTGACGCAGTATATGGGTCAACATTTTATATGGCCACAGGCTTCCACGGAGTTCATGTATTAATTGGAACAACATTTTTATTAATTTGTTTAATCCGTCATTTAAATTTTCATTTTTCTAAAAATCATCATTTTGGATTTGAAGCAGCTGCCCAAAGAGCTTTCCTCCAACTCTCTATGGTGGAATGGTCCAAAATGGCTGCAGTCTCCCGAAGAAACCTGGCCAAAATCTACATTTTCCTCGACTTTGCCGCCCGAGCAAAGAAGAGTAGAAGTGAATCTTGTCGTGGAAGATGAAGCCGACATACTTGCGCGGTTCTCTTCGCTTCCACGCGCTTTTCGTGTTCTTGCTTATATATTCCGTTTTCTCCATAACGGTCTCGCAAAGACAAAAAAGTCCTTTGTTTATCATAATTTAGCTCTCTCTCACAGTGAAATTCGATTTGTGAAAGTCAAACTTCTCTTGTTGGCTCAAGCACAATATTTTCCTGATGAAGTAAAAGCCTTAACACAGAAGAGGCCAATTTCTCAAAAAAGTTCACTGAAAACGATTAATCCGCAACTAGATAAAGACAATTTAATGAGAGTAGATGGCCGCTTGTCTCAATCAGATCTTAGTTATAACGAGCGTCATCCATTGATATTGCCTGAACGATCACGGTATTGCATGCTTTTCCTCGAGTTTCTCCACACTCTTTTATTACATGCAGAACATCGGCTCATGTTTCGAATGGCTCGTCAAGAATTTTTTATACCTCGTCTTATCCCTCAGATAAAAAAATGTATTCATCTTTGTAAAGTTTGCACTATTTACAAAAAAAAGGTTCGATCACAAATCATGTCTGCCTTGCCACCAGAACGTTGTGCGTTGTCTCTTCCCTTTACGACAACAGGCGTTGATTTTGCAGGTCCTTTTCAAATTAAAGCATCCCAGCTTCGAACTGCTACCTTTCTCAAAGGTTACGTTGCCGTCTTTGTGTGTTTTTCAACAAAAGCCATACATTTAGAGTTGTGTTCTGATCTCACTGCAGACGCATTCCGCGCAGCGTTCGCCAGGTTCGTAGGCCGGAGAGGTCTTCCCTACAAAATTATGTCGGACAATGGTACGACATTCGTCGGAGCTCAACGAGCTATGAGTCGAGAATTCCTCCGATTTTCGAAAGAAGTATCCCAAGACATCCTGCAGAAATACTCTTCTCAAGGAGTTGACTGGGTATTTATTCCTCCTAGTACACCCCACATGGGTGGTCTCTGGGAATCAGCCGTCAAGAGTTTTAAAACTCATTTTAAAAAGATAGCCGGCTGTCATAAATTCAGTTTTGAAGAGTTTTCAACCCTGCTCTCTCGAATCGAAGCAGTTTTGAACTCGCGCCCCCTTTCTCCTCTTTCTCAAGACCCAACTGATCTTTTAGCACTAACTCCAGGGCACTTCCTGCGAGGCGCTCCTCTCATGGCTATTCCCGAACCTAATTCGGAAGATATTTCTCTCATCAACCGATAGGAAAAACTGAAAGCCCTTCATCATCAGTTTAGTCGAAGATGGAAAGAAGAATATCTAAAGGAACAGCATAAACGTTACAAATGGCAAAATCCCCAAAAGGAACTCCAAGAAGGACAATTTGTCGTTATTAAAGACGAGCTGCTGCCCCCCACAGAATGGCGTTTAGGACGCGTTAAAACGCTGCATCGTGGACGTGATGGACACATCCGTGTAGCCGATATACGCACGCAGGCTGGCATGATCACTCGCCCTATTGTGAAGCTGTGCATTTTACCACTCGCGTAAAACGCTGTGGTGCTATAAAATCTCTTTTATATTTTGTCAACAGGCATCTCTGCCTGCTCCCCAAGCCTTCTAAAACTAAAGTCATTTTTTTTTTTTTTTTTTGTTCTTTTAGTTCGGAGTACCCAATCCAACATAAGTGCGGGTTATGCCACCGCTTTCATGCCTTGCGCTACTGCAAAGGATTCATCGTCATGAAACCTAGCCAGCGCGATGATGTGGTGCATGTTCATGGCTATTGTCGTAATTGCCTGGCTTTATCCCATAGCACAGGCTTTTGCGACTCAGAGCATACCTGCCGACGGTGTCAACTTGGACATCATACGATGTTACATCCGGAGGATGAGACAGCGACAGTGCGTCAGGCTCCTGTCCAGAGAAGCCATCGATCAGAGTATCGTTCTCGATCGAAAGCGCAACCCTCGCGCAGCAAGCAACGAAACCGTCAGCAAACGCGTTCACGCTCTACCCATGAGCAGAACCGATCGCGCAATACGCATCAACCAACGGGGTCGCGCTCTTCCCATGAGTCGAAGCGATCTCTTAATCAACCGACCAGGCGATCACGTTCTTCCCAAGGGCGTAATAGATCCCGCAGCGAACGTCACCATGGAGACCGCTCCGCCGCGTCCACCTCTACGCCGATTCAGAGCGGTATTTAGAAAAATGGGAGCGCAATAGAGACGAGCCGTTATCGAAACCAGAAAGCGAAGGAAGCGCTCGCCATGGCTATTAAGTCGCTCACCCTACTTAAGGATACTATGTGAAATCCATGCACGAGTGCATCGGGGCCCAGAATGGCTAATTCTAGCCAAAATACCTGAAATAAAAAGAAATAAATAAAAGAAAAATCGTAATACTTACCCTGCTTAGTACTTACCTTTATACTTACCTTTTTACTTACCTTTTTATCTGCACAAAACCCCAACTCTCCACTTAATCAAGAAAGTATGAAGATCCACCTCTCGTGTGAAGTGCTTTCTAACTTACCTTTCGATGAACAGAAGTCAACACGAACAGCCGAAGTCGTCTGAGTGCCGCCATCTTCATTTCTCTTTTTATTTTTTTCTTAACAATTAAAATTGATCTGTAAAATAATTAAATAAATATTTACCCTCTTATTTACATCGCGTACTTTGATTACCCCTTATTAGCGTGAAAATAAACAATATGTAAAGTCACTAGCGGTAGGTCATCTTTTGGAATCGGATTTAACTTTCCCTCAATTTTTCCACGTTTGCGATTCATCAAAATGCACTTAACAACTTTGTCATGCAGTTTTTCGATAAAAAATTCCATCTTAACCACCCTTTCAGTCTTTTCGCAACCAAAATGTCCTTTTTCGTGAATTTTTCTTATAATTTCTTTTTCCATACACTCAGGAACAACCAATAAATCACGACCATCTTTGTGTATCATTAGAACGCCATTCTTAATCAAATAACTCCCATACTGTTGTACGTCAAGTTATTTGGTAATTGCAACAAGTCCCTCGTCTTCTCCTTGGTTTTTTTATTATCAAAACCGTCAATGAACTTTCAACAAACATAGCAGGATACCTACTCAAAGCATCTACGTGTTTCATTTGCTCACCTGAACGATGCACCATGGTATAATTGTATTCTTTTAAGTAAAGCGTCCAGCGTTTGACTCTTGGCAGAATGTCAACCTTGTTTACAGTTCGTTGAAAAGCAGCACAATCCGTGACAATTTTAAATGTGATTCCGTGACGTGAACCAAATATTCGACTTTTTC
Organism: Suillia variegata; assembly: GCA_949127995.1. NCBI lineage: Eukaryota > Metazoa > Arthropoda > Insecta > Diptera > Heleomyzidae > Suillia > Suillia variegata. The sequence goes on from OX421844.1 coordinate 26,981,877, forward strand.
TTGAAGATATTGACATTTTTTTCAATTTATCTCAAGCCCATTCTTAGCTGCAACTTCCATAACCGTAAAAAGTCTTTCCATGCCATCTTCGTAAGTTGTTGCTGGAATGATTATGTCGTCAACATATTGGATAACAATCCCTTTGCGTATTAAGTCTTTGAAAACATGAGATACGAATCGATTGAAGCATAATCCGAAGGGAGTTTTCTTAAACATGAACTGACCATCGAACGTCACAAAGTGTATTTCATGCTATCTTCATGCATTGGAACGTGAAAGAAACCATTTTTTAGATCAATCGTCGAGAAAACTTCTGCACCTACCAGCTTATCCAATTGTTCATCTATACGTTGCATAGGAAATCTGTCTTTTTGAACCACCCTATTTAGCTTCCGAAAATCCACCATACCCTGTAACGTCCAGTTTTTTGCAAACGACTACTACTGGGCTTGAAAATTCTGAGTTGCTTTCCACGATAATACCTTCTCGCAGCCATTCATCGACCTTTTCTCGTACAACTCTGGTTTCTAATGGTGCCAGTCTACGCGGCTGCTGGTATATTGGAGTTTCATCGTTGAAAATAAGTTCAGTTTTGATTGGACAGTTTTCAGTCTTCTCAGGCGAATAGTTTCTCATCATTTCTAAAACTTTATTCTCGTACTTCTTTGGTACATCTATTTCCAAGCTATCGACCACCATCTGAGCGTTACTTAAATCTTCAACTGTCATTTCGTTATCGGTCTTCTTTTGTATTTTCTTCAGTGTTATCTCTCCAGATACCATGCTCATCTTACAAAATTCTAAAAATTCGCGTCCTAAGATTATGTCATAATTCATTGATACTACCGATGTGACATAAAAATCACAGACGTAGCTTTCATTGGAGACCAAAATTTCAACCGAAGATATGCCTTCTGGCACTGTTTCTGTTGCACCAAGTCCTGCAAAGCGTCTGTCGTAGCGACGGGCTGTCAATTTTCTTGTGTACATTTTTTTCTCATCAAATTGACCGAACTTCCGGTATCCACCAAGGCTTTTCTAAAACAGCAGTTGTACAATTGGGCGCAATGTGGCCAAAGTTATTGCAACGAAAGCACTTTGGACGAAGCGTGTCCATCTTCTCCGCATGTGTAACATCTTATTTTGTTGTACTTATATTTTTCCGGTTCCCTCTTTATTTCTTGCACTTGTTTTTGAGATTTTCTTCCTATCTTGACCCGTTCGTATTCAGCAAATTTCAATTTAAGTTCTTCAAAATTCGTTGTACCGTGCAGTATCAGTTTTTCTGCAGAATCATCTTTAACACCATCAACAATATACTCGATTGTAGCAGAATCCTCCAGATTTATTGATGCAGCGTTCGTCATAAACGTACGTTCTCCAAGACTCGTTCACATTTTTTTGACGTCTTCGAAGTTTATCGTGGACTTCTTTGGAATTAACAGATAAATTCTTTGGTTAAGCTAGATTTGAAAATGCGCCAGTTGTTGCTACGCTGAACAGTGGACATAAAGGCCTTCGCAGCACCTTTCAATTGCCTTTTGACAAAAATCGCTAAGTCTATGTCTGACCATCCAAAGTCTTCCCTCAGCTCTTGAATTCTATCTAACCATCCGTCTTCTCCATTGAATGATTCCACAACTCCTTCTGCGTCGCGAAATGACATCTTTGGAAGTCTTGGCACAATCGTATTTCGAGAGGATCTTCTCGAGCCGCCAACTCCAGATACTAACGCGTCTTGAATGTCGTCTTCTTCTGTCTCTGCGTCAACACCTGCAGCCTCTACGAATTCTTCCTCAGTTTCTGCATCTTCATGGCCCTCTCCGGATTTCTCGTTAACCAGTGTCATCAAGCGCAGCTTTAGTACTGCCTTGCTGCCTGTGATAGGTGCTTTACGCCTCTCTAATTCAGCAATTCTCCGACAGTAAACCTATCATCACTTGACAACGAAATCATGTTAAACCGTCTTTAATCTTCAGTCTTTCGTCTTTAATTCTTCTTTACGTCGTTCTTGAATCTTCAGCTTTTGGTTGAGCCCCCAAATGTGATAAACGATTAGGTTTATTATACAAAATAGTAAAATTCGTTTATTTGTCTTCGTATTTTTTAAAAAGTGGCAAAATATTGAAAAGAAAATGATTAACAACTTCAAAGATTTTCTAACAAACATAATTTAAAATTAAGTACATAATTGTATCAAGGAACAAGTAACTATTCCACATACATGTCCTTATTTTACCTTTAGCAGCAGATAATTTGTAAGACGGAGTCCTCAGTCCGCATATTTTCCCTCCATTAACCCATGGCTACTGACTGAGGACAAAATCAGGCTGGTCTACTGCCATGCGGTTAAGAAGGGCAGCCGAAGCAACTTTGCTATGGTGTATGTTTATCTGTAGGAGGCGCATTTGTTATGGTGTCATCTGCGTCATCCTCTCCCAATAACTCCTTCTCCGAAAATAATTTGATGAATCTTGCTGTCGCATCTGACCCAGAGGAAATATGCCCAATGCTTTCGCCATCGGACTCGTGATAGTCGCTTTCATTATCTTCGTCTTCTGACGCTAGATTGTCAGCTAAGTCGGCTCGGTATGTTCTCACCTTCACCTTACCGAAGCCGTAGTTAACTTCACCGTCGCTTTTCGCCAACGGTTCTAGTGAGTCGTCAGGGCTTTGTGGAATTCGAAAAGATTAAACAAAAGATTTAAAATCTAAACTGCAAAATTCCTCGAATTCTAAAATGTAGCATTAACAGCTTAAAGAAATGATTGAAGCTCTCCAGAAATCTGCTTTGGTTAATCCTCCTTGTTGTTGTTGCTGCCGCACCGCCTCCATTGATGGTACGCGAAACCAAAAAATGTTTATATAAAATATTTCACACTACAAATTTTTTAAATACTTCATACTTTATTTCAATATTAGCGAATGCCCGGCATGCGTTGCAATGCCACTTAAAAAAATGTTTGCAGAACTTTCCGGTGCTCCCATTAGTAACGGAACTTCCCGGTATTCCGGTTAGTTAGCGGAACTTCCCGGTACTCACCGTTGTGGCTAATCTGAGTTACGGCTGTGAAATTATCGGCATACAAACACAGAAACAAATTCTCAAATTTTTAGTAGCAATGTAATCGTATATTTTCACTTAATTAAACAAATTGTGGGCGTAATAAGTGGGTGTGGCAGATTTATTGTATATCATGTTATTCTTCCCGGTGCATAAATTTCAGATTATCAGAAGCAATATTAGCGAAATAATCGAATATTTTAATATAGTTTTACAAATTGTGGGCGTAATAGGTGGGCGTGGCAAAATTTCCTTTGCACTAAACCTAAGTTAGCGTGAACACAGCAACTCCCCAAAATTTCATCACAATCGGATGAATGGTTTAGACGCCCATTTGGTACAAAGAAAGAAAGAAAGAAAGAAAGATAGATAGATAGATAGATAGATAGATCGATATATAGATAGATAGATAGATAGATAGATAGATAGATAGATAGATAGATAGATAGATAGATAGATAGATAGATAGATAGATAGATAGATAGATAGATAGATAGATAGATAGATAGATAGATAGATAGATAGATAGATAGATAGATATATAGATAGATAGATAGATAGATAGATAGATAGATAGATAGATAGATAGATAGATAGATAGATAGATAGATAGATAGATAGATAGATAGATAGATAGATAGATAGATAGATAGATAGATAGCTAGATAGATAGATAGATAGATAGATAGATAGATAGATAGATAGATAGATAGATAGATAGATAGATAGATAGATAGATAGATAGATAGATAGATAGCTAGATAGATAGATAGATAGATAGATAGATAGATAGATAGATAGATAGATAGATAGATAGATAGATAGATAGATAGATAGATAGATAGATAGATAGATAGATAGATAGATAGATAGATAGATAGATAGATAGATAGATAGATAGATAGATAGATAGATAGATAGATAGATAGATAGATAGATAGATAGATAGATAGATAGATAGATAGATAGATAGATAGATAGATAGATAGATAGATAGATAGATAGATAGATAGATAGATAGATAGATAGATAGATAGATAGATAGATAGATAGATAGATAGATAGATAGATAGATAGATAGATAGATAGATAGATAGATAGATAGATAGATAGATAGATAGATAGATAGATAGATAGATAGATAGATAGATAGATAGATAGATAGATAGATAGATAGATAGATAGATAGATAGATAGATAGATAGATAGATAGATAGATAGATAGATAGATAGATAGATAGATAGATAGATAGATAGATAGATAGATAGATAGATAGATAGATAGATAGATTGATAGATAGATAGATAGATAGATAGATAGATAGATAGATAGATAGATAGATAGATAGATAGATAGATAGATAGATAGATAGATAGATAGATAGATAGATAGATAGATAGATAGATAGAAAAAAAAATTTCATTTTTATATATATAGACTAGCGAATGCCCGGCATGCGTTGCAATGCCACTTAAAAAAATGATAGCAGAACTTCCCGGTACTCCCGTTAGTTAGCGGAACTTCTCGGTATTCACCGTTGTAGCGATTCTGAGTTATGGCTGTGAAATTATTGACATACAAACTCAGGAACAAATTCCCAAATTTTTAGGAGCATTATTAGCAATGTCATCGTATATTTCTACTTAATTAAATGAATTGAGTGCGTAATAAGTGGGCGTTTCAAATTTTGTATTTCCTGTTATTCTTCCCGGTGCATCCTGTTACATGTTTTCTATATAGCACATCAAGTTTCTGAGCAATGGTGTTAGGCGTAAAAATGATCCACCCTTTTTTTGAAAGTGGGCGTTAAATTGATCCGACCACTCCCATATTTGGGAAAGTTATCGACTGTGCCAATACAAACTCAGATACCAAATTTCAGATTTTTATGAGCAATATTAGCCACGTTATCGCATGTTTTCTCTTTTTTCAAAGTGGGCGTTAAATTGATCCAACCTTGCCCATTTTTGGTAAAGTTGTCGACAGTAACCATACAAATTCAGATACCAAATTTAAGATTTTTAGCACCAATATTAGCGAAATAATCGAATTTAGTTTTACAAATTGTGGGCGTAATAGGTGGGCGTAGCAAAATTTTCTTTGCCCTAAACCTAAGTTGGCGTGAACACAGCAACTCCCTAAAATTTCATCAAAATCGGATGAATGGTTTAGACGCCCATTTGGTACAAAGATAGAAAGAAAGATAGAAAGGAAGATGAATTAAAAACGCACTTTAATTAAATCCTGAACACAGCAATAATAATAAAATAAAAAGATATAAAAAACGCGTACAGAAACGATCGTATAAACGTAACAAATGCTCGAAATCGAAATAAAACGAAAAAAACAATAGCTGGAGATCAACAAGAAGAAGCACTGCTTAGTAGCTTCTCTAGAGCGTGTGTTCACTTTGTGTGCGGTGTGTGTCAAGGAGGATAGGAGTGGAAAGAAGATAAATTTAAAGCACACTGCTGTCAAAGTAACAACAATTTCATTGACGGAGTTTACCTCGTCATTTTTGTTGTTGGTTTAACGAGAGATGGAAATAGTATGGGGAATAATTAAACAGCTGTTCAATTTTTAAGATTCTTTGTAAATTTTTTTAAGAGACAAATTGCTTTGATTTTACGAGTTAATATATTGTTTAAAGAATACATTTCTAGAATCTTTTGGTGCATATAAAATACAACTCAATGCAGAAATAAGTTCATAACCATTGAATTACTACTGAAGGTTCCGTGAAAAAGTTTGCGGGCCGACAGTGTTGTCAATTAAAACCAAATAAAAGTACTACTACCCCATACAAACCACCTATTTCTATACGAAAAATAAATAAATTAAAATAGTTACAGTGCAAATAACCAGTTAATTTTCAGTATTTAACATTTTCGTAGGAATACAAAACTACGAACCAAAAATGAGCGTGATTTGATAAAAACAACGCCAACTTATAATAGAGACATGTAGCACTTTAGTGATAAAATCAAATTTTTTGGTGTCACTGAAATGGCGGCTTAACTGAAGGTTATTCTTTTACCACTTTTTTAATAATTTAAGTTTCAATAAAACAATTCTTTATAAAGAATAAAAACATTTTTTATTATAACTTTAACATTTTTAAATTATTTTATTGCAATATAATATTTAATGTATTTTTTTATAATTTTCGCTTCACAAATCAAATTGTTCGTTATAATATTAAAAAAATAATATAAAACAATTTTTACCCGCTAAGTTTAATTTTTCTACGGTTTAGCCTTTTCTTGTTTGGTTATGAGGCGGCAACACTGTCGGCCAAAATATTATTCAGCGGAACCTTCAGCATTTTTCAATGATTGTGTGCTTTTTATCGCATAAATTTATACTTTATGCATGTCGAAATGTTCCTTATATTACTATCGTACGGAATCTATTCACTTCGATGCAAAGAGAAGTATTGTATCATTGCAATTTATGATTAAATAAAAAAATTTTAATTTTCGGCTGTCGTAAAATTTAAACAGCTGATTTATTATTCACCTAAAACAACAAAATACACACAAGCAGCGTCCAACAACAATTCAATGTGGTTGTTGGAAATTGTGGAGAGTTCAATTTTTCGAAAAAAATTGTCGCCAACAACACTACAATGTGGTTGTTGGAAATTGTGGGGAGTTTCGGCTGAGTTGTTGCTGTTGTACAACAACATTTATTGTGTTTGTTGTAAGGAGAGTGTAATGCCGGACACGAAGAGTGCCTTCTTATTGTTCTCTGGTGTGTGTATACTGGCTGTACTTAGAACATATGCTCTCGATATTATGTATGTTTTTATGTCGAGTAGCAAAAGAAAACAAACTTTTTTGTTTACTTTTGAGCAAAAGAGAAATGTAAAAGCGCAAAAAAAAATTGATTTGGTGTAGGAGGGAAAATCGAAAAGAATAGTTGTTTGTGTTATTAACACAACGATCAACGACTTGGTAATGTTGTTTTTTGTATTGGTTCTTTTCTTAATATATTTGATATGCAAATAAAAAAAAGAGCACCAAATGAAAGTACAATTCGAAGAGAAAATGCAACGTACCTTTTCTGTTAAAGATGCGTTGAAGTGGTAGCAAATTATTGTCTAACAACGATTTTTGGCAGAAACAAGAAAAGAAGAGTTGTTTGTGTTATTAACACAAGTGATCAACGACTTGGTGTTGTTGTTTTTTGTATAGGTTCTTTTTCTTAATATATTTGATAAGCAAACAAAAAAAGAGCACCAAATGAAAGTACAAATCGAAGAGAAAATGCAACGTACATTTTCTGCAACGACGATTTTTGGCAGAAACAAAACTTCAAATTGGCAAATGTCCAACGACGATTTTCGTAAAATTCCAAAATTCTGACAAAGGATGCTTACCTGTGTTCGTAGTATCCATAAAAAAAGTGGTATTTTTAACAACAAATACTTCGGATCAGCCGAAGTAAACAGAAACTAAACATAATAATGCCAACAACATTTTCAATGTAAAACTAACTTAATTAACTAAGGATGCAACAATACGTTCTGGCATAAACAAATGTAATTTATTTGTTTTAAACTGAAAGGATACTTATACCTTTTATCATATAAATCGCTGAAGTAAGAAGCTTCAAAAAATTTTCCAAAAAGGTCGGAAGTCACACAGTCATCTGAAAATCCATCGTTGTTGGAATTCATTAAAGGTGGAAAAGATGACGATTTAAATTTTGAGTTGACGGATGTATAAAATGATTTAGGATATATTTATATTTAATATGGGTTAAATAATTGGAATATGATTTTTTTAAGTAATATTTATACAGGATCGATGTGTGTCGTGCATAGTCAAACGATTTTCCCGATTTTTTTTATTTTTTTTAAAGACGATTAGTTTAATTTTTAAATGATTTTTATTGCTCCATGATATATCAATTTTCTTTAGATGACTTAAAGTTTTAGGTACCGATTTAGAAAAGCTTGCTATTAAGAATTATTAAGTTTGATTCAATATTATTTAACAGAGAGTTAAGTTTAATATAATAATTTGTTTTTAAACAAAACGATTAACTCTTTACTGAAATTATTCTAATAACAGCTTACTCTGTTGTTAAAAGAATTACTTCGAGAGTAGAATGGTACTAATCTTCTTAAAATACTAATGGATCACAACTGTTACAAACTTCCCCACTTTTATTTATAACCATTTTTTATTTTATTATTTTTATTTAAATCTTTATTTATTATATCCCAATACAAAAGTTTATAACTTATAATAACAGAACATTTAACAATTATGACAAGAAATAAAAATAAAAATAACACAAATTACAATAAAAATATTAAAGAAAAAAACGAAAATTATATTAATAGTAGTAAAAAAAAAGCCATCAGTATTGCATTTGATAATAATTAAAAATAGTTTTTTGAAGTGTGTTGCATTGCTTATAGTTTAAATGCTTCTAGCAAGTCGTTCCATAGGCGAAATGAAGAATTACAAAAATTTACGTTCAGATACTAACGTTGAATGTTTTAACTGTATTATTACATTATTACATGGGATCATGAGACATTTATTTCTTTGAACAAATATGATGGCTCTTTTGTGTAACAGCAGCATTGTTCTATAGATAAGTAGAAAAGTAAATTGTTAAAGGTCGTTGAGAAAATAATTATTATTATTTCCACGCCACTCTCCCCCCTCATACCGCTCGAGACGGTGTCCATTTATAGCCATATATAAGCCACTACCACACTGTTTTTTTTAATTTTTTTTATATATATATGCAGATTACCTTATTATTTATTGCACATTTTGATTTAGGAAGTTTCTGACGATATTGCACGTACACAAAATAACTGTTTTTTGTGCCAAAAATATTTCCTTATCCAAATTAAGCTGCTTAAAATCCCTTACCACTGCTTTTGGTATCAATCCAATTGCAGAAATCAAAATAGGCGTAACTTTGACTTCATTCATTCTGTACAAATTTTTCATTTCTAACGTCAGTTCTGTGTAGTTGCCAATTTTTGTGGAATATGTTGACTGTACATTGTGATTCAATGGCACTGCGATATCGAATAATGTTATTTTACTCGCACGCTTTTCAAACAATACTATATCTGGACGGTTTATCTTAATCGTAACATCCGTAACGAAGCTTCTGTCTCAATACATTTTGTAGTCCGCATTTTCTAAGACTGACGCTGGCAAATACTTATAGTATGGCGTGTTTTCTACATAGTCCTGTTTTTTTTACCAGAGTAAGGTGAAAATTTTTTCAACCATATTGTGTCGGTTAGTATATTCATTTTGAGCTAATGCCGAGCAACCTCCTCGGATGTGTTCTATTGTTTCTGAAACAGAGCCACATATTCTACACAGATCACTTGTCATGTTTTCTTTGCTTTCGGTAGTTTTTAGTTGCAATTACTCGGTCCTGTATGGAGATCATGAATCCCTCCGTTTCAGCAAAGAGGTATCCACTTTAATGTCAAGAGTTGGACAAATTTTGATCCACGTGGTTCTCATTTATTTGAGCGTAGTAAGTTCCATGCTGAGCCTTGTTCCTCCAATCATCGATCAGGTCAGTACAAAAACATTTACCAGTAACAGACCGCAGAGTACTAAAGTTAATTTTGATGCTGCAATTTTCGCAGGTAAAAATTGTCTAAATTAACTTTTCTATTTTATTGGTTTTCATTGCCTAATTCAAAACTTTTATTTCTTAAGAATGCGCTTTGTGACTGATGTCGTAGGAAAAAAGCAAAAGACCCCTTGGACCTAAAAAAATTTACAGATTTACCACTATTTGTCGAGAGTAACAACGCTTAAAAATTTATAAGACGCAGTGTCTTCATCGTCATCTTCAGCACATAAGTTTGGGTACTTATTGAGCCTCTGTTATAAAAGAAATAGTCTTGAAAACAAATTGCACATTTTAATATTTTTTGAACCTTTGCTCATGATTTACAAGTGTTGATACAAAAGTGAACTAAAAAAAAAAGATTTTATTTGAAACAAAAAAATTAAGAAAAATATACATACATATATACGTAAATTAAAATTCGAAAAAATTAAAGTTTAAAAATAAAAGAAAAAATACTACAACCAAAATAATAGCTTGACCGGTTGTTAAACAGTTTTGCAGAAGAAAAAAACTATAAATAAAGGTTAATTTTAATTATTTAACTAGCGAATACCCGGCATGCGTTGTAATGCAATTTAAATGCAGAACTTCCCGGTACTCCCGTTAGTAAACGGAACTTCCCGGTACTAACCGTTATAGCGATTCTTAATTACGACGGTGAAATTATCGGCAGCAATCATACAAACTCAGAAGCAAAATCTCTAAGAGCAATATTAGCAATGCCATCGTATACAATATATTCACTTAATTAAACAAATTGTGGGTTTAATAAGTGGGCGTGGCAGATTTTGTATATCCTGTTATTCTTCCCGTTACATATTTTCTATGGAGCTCATCAAGTTCCCGAGCAGTGGTGGTAGTCGTAAAATTGATCCATCCTTTATTTTATGAAAGTATGCGTCAAACTGATCCAACCACGCCCATTTTTGCTGAAATTGTAGACAGTACCCATACAAACTTAGATACCAAATTTCAAATTTTTAGGAGTAATATCAGCCATGTAATCGCATATTTTAATTTTTTTCAAAGAGGGCGTTAAATTGATCCAGCCTCGAAAATTTTCGACAGTTTCCATACAAACTTGGGTAACAAATTTCAGATTTTTAGGAGCAATATTAGCGAAATAATCGAATATTTTTATTTAGTTTTACAAAATGTGGGCATAATTGGTGGGTGTGTCACATTTTTGCCCAAAACCTAAGTTGGCGTGAGCACAGCAACTTCTCAAAATTTCATCACAATCGGATGAATGGTTTAGATGCGCATAGGGTACAAAGAAAAAAAGAAAAAAAGAAAGAAAGAAAGATACATACATACATATTTATATATGTATATATTTTATTTTTTTTTTTTGTAATTGTTTAATTTTTAATTTAAATTTTTATTTTTAATTTTAATTTTGAGTAATTTAAAGAAAAAAACCCAGCAATATTTGCATCTATAATTTTTTTTAAATAACAGCAACATCACATACTCGCAGCATACGTAAGCCTCGCAACATGTTCCCGATAAAAACGTAAGTATTCGTTTTCTTTTTATCAATTACAAAAAAATTTCATTCATAAAGAATTAACATTTTTTAAATTGATCATTGCCTTATTTTTTGGTAAGAAAGAGAAAAATGCAAAAATAAAACTAATGTAGTTCAATTATAAACTTTAAGATTTCTCTCAGTCACTCTCGCAGTGGAGACTTAGCGGAATTTTTGTTGTTGTTAGTTTGAAAACGTAGTAAAGAATGTCTTTTTTTTAATGATTTTTTTGTTGGTTTGGTTGGTTTATTTAAGAAAACCATCTTTACAATTAATAACCTAAAATGATTTGAATTTAAATATATAAAACTTAAAATTATGGTAAAAAAAAAGTAAAATAATGTTTGTATTTTAGATATGTTTGTTTATTAGATAAATATCGTATTATTATGATGAATCATTAATTTTTTTTTAATTACCTTGGTTGTAGGGTGACGATTGATCAGTTTGTTTTGTTGGGATTCGTGAGGTCATTGCAGGGAGGGTTAGATCGTGTATCTGTTAAAATCTTAAGATGTGCGTTTTGGTTTGTGGCTAACTCTAGCCAAAACTTCTGAAATAAAAAGAAACAAATAAAAGAAAACAAAAACAAATCGTAATACTTACCCTTTTGAGTACTTACCATTATAATGTTACCAACCCTTTTCGTATCGTAAATGGTATGCACCTCCAGCTAGCTGATTGCACTGGGCGTGGGACATACAACCCGCCATACCATTTCGAGGGGGACAAACTAAATTTATATTTTACTCTACTCAAAACAAAGAATCAAAATTTACAATTACAAATTATTCAGAAAACAAAAAAAATCCCGAAAATCTCAAAAAAAATATCCTAAATAAATAAACAAACAAAATGCAGTGGATTTAAGAGAGAGAGAGAAAGGGGTTGTCGGTACCCCCTAATGTGATCCACCCTACCTGTGTTATCATACAATATAAATATTATACAAGGTGGCGCAAAAGAAGTCATCCGATGTTGTTTGGCTCTTATTTTTTTTCTAAATAAAAAATTTCGATTCTGTTTTTTGATTATGTTTATTTAGACCTTTAGAATTAATTGTGTTAAGTCGAGAAGATGATATCGGATAAATGGGCGCCGTCACAATTGATTGCCATACGGGCTCGTTTTATGGCATTTTCCATCACTTCGGCGAGAGTTTCGGGCGATAAATTCTCGCATTCGTGTCGGATATTTTCCTTGAGGGCTTCCAAGGTCTCAGGCTTGTTGATGTAAACACGAGACTTCAAAAAACCCCATAAAAAGAAGTCCGGGACCGTTAAATCGGGCGATCTGGCGGGCCAGTGCAAATCGCCAAAACGCGAAATTAAGCGACCCGGAAACGCGGCCTTCAGAATGTCGGTTGTGGCTCGTGCAGTGTGTGCTGTTGCTCCGTCCTGTTGGAACCACATGTCCACCAGTCCTAATTCGTCCAGTTCGGGCAGAAAAAACTCGGTCAACATTGTCCTATAGCGCGCACCGTCCACTGTTGTCGTTTGACCCGCGGCGTTCGGCCCGATGACTCCTCCAGCGTGAACAGCGCACCACGCAGTCACTTTGAGCGGGTGTAATGGTTTCTCGTGCATCACTCGCGGATTTTCGGTTCCCCAGAAGCAATAATTTTGCTTGTTCACGTACCCGCTGAGGTGAAAATGAGCCTCATCGCTCATTATGATTTTTGCCAACACCACAGACGAATTGTTACGCAAAAAAATAGACACAATTATTCCGCGTTCTTGGGGAGTGTATCGCTCCATGGCTTATTCACTTGTATTCTGTATCTGTCTAGTCCACAAATATCAAAACAGATTTGACATTGGCGGCCATTTGCAAAAATGAGAGCATCTTCCAATAGGGTGATTTCTTTTGCGCCACCTTGTATAATAACACCCACTTAAAAGAATTATTATTTTGTGAGTTACCCAATTTTACTCACGTCCATTTTAAATTTGATCCCACCTGAAATCTCCCCCCATTCACAATAACGTTAGCAGTTCATTATGAATGTTTAAAAAAAATAAAATAAAATTTGATGAAGTTGGCAATATTTGCTCGACTTTCATTTGACTATTTAAGCAACAACAATTTCAGTATAATGTTATGTTCGAAGAAAAAAAACAGAATAACCGAAACGAAAACGTGAATTGAATTCAATAAATCTAACAAGTGTTTAATTCAAGGAAAATTACAAAAATAAACTGTTCCAAAAATAAAATGTTCCAAAAACAACAACTCTAGGCTCCCAAAATAATTTGTTTGGCTCTCGCGAAAAAACAAAAAGTTTATCGTCTTCCCCCGCAAGTCCGTTTGTTCAACAACAAAACAAACACGAGCAAACAACAAAAAACATTATAGCTCAGAGTACTGTTGTGCGCTCTGCCGACGCTAAAACTCACAACCCAGTGGGAAAATTGCAAGACTTAGTTGGAACATTGGTGACCAACAATGATACTCTGATCATTAACCAAAATGAACATAGCGAACAACAAATTCGCAGTCTTCAGCAGCAGGTCCAACAAGTACAACAACAACTACAAAATCAACAAAAACAAAATGTTACGCTTCCGGTAGCAACACATGCTGAGTCTCTCTCTCCTGCTCTTCCTTGAAAAAAGTGATAGAAACGTAAACAGAAAATTTACGGTAGTGCAGACTGACATTGACCGCTACTATCAAAAACGAAAACTTATATGAATTTGCCCAAAATTCAAAAAACTTGTCCTAACAATGAGTCTACCAAGCTGGGACAGAACCGGTACGCGATTCTTGCCGATCATATGAGTACTGATCCCAAGCCGAAAACTCAAAAACCCCCTCCAATCTATCTACGTCAGCAAAACTCTAAATCTCTTTTAGATTTACTCACACAAAATATTGGCGTAAACAATTTTCATGTAGTCCCTATCCGTAAAGGAGAAATACATGAAACAAAAATTCAAATATACAGTGAGCCAAATTATAGAATAATTATCAATTCTCTCGATAAAACGAAAAAGAGCTATTACACATAACAGCTCAAAAGCTCCAAAGGCCTATCAGTAATATTGAAAGGCATTGACTCTTTCGTTGAATGCAAAGAAATTTAAAAAGCGCTAAAGGAAGAGGGCTTCTCAGTTAAAATGGTATCTAATATAATAAATCGCAACAAAACTCCACAGCCACTCTTCCGAGTGGAACTGGAATTCGATACAAAATCTCTTAAAAAAGGTGAATCCCACCCACTCTCTGCGATATCTCTTACATCGCAAAATTACTGTAGAAGAGCCCCACAAACGCAGTGGATCAATCCAGTGCCAAAATTGTAAAGAATTTGGCCACTCAAAAACTTACTGCACGCTTCCCAGTGTATGCGTAATTTGTGGAGATCTCCATTCATCCCTAACATGCCATAAAATAAAAGAAGATGCTAATGTAAAAAATGCAGCAACTGCTTTGGAAACCACACAGCAAACTATCGTGGCTGTCCAGTATATCAGACCTTCAAAAACAAGGCTATTACTTCAGTTGGATCCACTTATTCCAACCAAGTCATGCAAAAGTTGCCCACCTCCCCTAAACAATCCAATGCACCAATTAATGTAAATCACTTTATGAATCAAGGTGTTTCATATGCCAGTGCTCTAAAAGGTGACAACCCAGTCCCCATAAACGTTTAGCCTGCTCCTCAAAGCAGCAATCGCGAACAAACCCTTCAAATGTTTATGCAAAACATGTCTCAATTTATGTCTAGTATGCAAAACATGGTACAAGACATGATTAAAAATCAAAATCTTCTGCTTCAGCATCTCCTATTTAAACCATGAATGGTTTAAAAATATCATTTTGGAATGCGAACGGCCTCTGTCTACACAAACTAGAACTTCTCGAGTTCCTAAAAGAGTCAAGCATAGATGTAATGCTAATTTCTGAAATTATTTTACTGAAAAACACTATTTCAATATTCCGGGATATAGACTCTACGACACAAAACATCCAAGCGGTAACGCCAGAGGTGGATCTGCAATTCTCATTAAAAGCAGGATTAGAATTACTGTACAGATTATATACAGGCAACTAGTATTTCTCTCGATGAATATCTAAAAGGTCTAACATTAACGGCTATATACTGTCCATAAAATAAGTGAACAGCAATTTCAACTCACTTGGACAAAAGTTTCTCGCTGCTGGTGATTATAACGCCAAACACACGTATTGGGGTTCTCGTCTTATATCACCTAAGGAAGGCTGCTGTGGAATACAGTTACTAAACTTGGTCTAGACGTAGTTTCCTCTGGCAAACCAACATACTGGCCAACAGATAGACGCAAAAATCCCGATGTAATCGATTTTGCAGTCTTTAAAACCTTAAAAAGAAGCCAATTAACTACTGAATCTTCTCTAGATCTATCATCAGACCATACGCCTATCATTATTACAATTAATTATGTCACAAGCATCGATGTTACTCCAATAAATAAATTTACCAGCAAAGCTCACAAGTTGGCTCATATATAGGCAGTATATAAGCTCACACATAAACCCTAATGTGTCATTTAAAACAAAAGACCAAATAAATACAGCGGTAAAAAATTTCACTTTTTTGCTTACACAAGCAGCTACCGCAGCAACTCCCTGCTCAATAACAAATAGTTTAACCCACACATATAAAAAAGCACACCAAAGGACATAGAGGATTTAATAAGAAAGAAAAGGCAAATACGCCGCGAATGGCAGAATCATAGATCTCCTACTCTGAAAAAAGATCTTCGCGACATTACCCGAAGTCTTCAAAAGCAGCTAAAGTGGAAATCTCAAAGAGACTTTCAACAATTCGTTAAACAGCTCGCATCCACCAAATCGTCAAACTACTCTCTCTGGCGAACTGCCAAAAATATGAAAAAACCCATACTGTCAGAACCTCCCATTCGGTTATCAAACGGAAATTGGGCCAGAAGCGATGCGGAAAAAGGTGCGGCATTTGCCAATCACCTCAAAACTGTGTTTTCTCCAAACACGACATTTGGTGACACCCCATTACCGGCATTAGTCGCTCAACATACCTCGAATACCTCTCTCTTTAAAAGAAAGGAAATTATGGAGACAATAAATAAATGCTTAAAACCAAATAAAGCTCCATGTTCGGATTTGATAACACCTAAAATGGTAAAAGAACTGCCAAACATTGCTACAACTTATTTGCTCCATATATTCAATGCTATTCTTAGAACTTGTCACTACTCAGATGACTGGAAACTTTCACAAGTTAAAATGATCCCCAAACCCGGAAAAGACCCTAGTAATGTGTCTTCATACCGACCAATAAGCTTGCTCCCGGTTATTTCAAAACTCTTTGAAAAACTTTTAACAAAGTTGATTGTACCCAAAATAACTGAAAAAGTTGTGATTCCCAATCATCAATTTGGGTTCCGAGAGAAACATGGCACAATCGAACAGGTGCATCGCATTGTGCATTCAATAAAAGCCACATTTGAAAACAAACACTACTGCTCCGCAGTTTTTCTCGATATCACCCAAGCATTTGATAAAGTATGGCACGAAGGACTTATTACAAAACTTATGATACAGTTTTCTTCCCGCTAATATGGTCTGCCTTCTTAAAAACTATATCACAAATAGAAAATTTGTGGTACAACACAGAAGTTTTGTCTCTCGAAAATACGAAATACTAGCCGGTGTACCACAAGGCAGTGTCCTAGCTCCACTACTATACATTCTCTACACAGCTGATATGCCCAAAAGTGATAGAACCCTCATATCCACTTTTGCTGATGACACGGCTATACTGTGCTACCACTCAAATCCAGCTATGGCATCGTATTACTTGCAGGAACACTTAGACTCTCTAAGTCAAAAGTATAATAAAACCCATATGTACATATGGAATTGAGCTCTGGGGCACAGCCTCTCCATCGAATATTGAGAAACTCCAAAGAGCCCAATCTAAAATTTTGCGTCAAATTGCCAAAGCTCCTTGGTATATAAGAAATACAAACATCCACAGAGACTTTAAAAATCCCAACTGTAATTGATGAAATCCTAAATCTTACCCAGAAGTACAAGACGAAACTAATGTCTCACCCTAACATTCTAGCAAGAAATTTATTAAGACCTCTGAACTCTTCACGTCTTAAACGCCATCAATAATATTCCCCATATATTGATTGATATGCGTGTCTACTTATTTGCCAATCACTGGATTCAGGCAATGAACCAAAATATTTAAATAATATACTTAGTTTAAGTTAAATTATAAATCATTAACTTAGATGATTCAATAAATACCAGTTGTTAAAAAAAAAACTCTCAAAACAAAATGTAAATTTTACTTAAAATAAAAAAAAAGAAAAAGGTAATTAAATATATATTATATCTAATTTAACAATTATTTCCGATTCCAGGATCCATGTTTAAAAGAAAGGCCGCTTATTATTTTGAGCGTAGCAACAACAAAAACTGGCAACTACGCCACTGCTTCAGACTCCTAACATTCGCTAGGACATTGCCAGATGCAAATCAGTTAAATCGCTAGGCAGCTCAAATGTTGCTCCAATAACGAAATTCTCTCTTTGGTCTTAAGAGTTTTCGCAACCAGGGATGCCAATTCGTGATTCATATTTTTGGGTCGCACGAGTTTGATTTTTACCACATTTAAATTTAAGACTTCCTACCTTATTTGTATTTTATGGGTGGAGTGTGGGGTATAAATTCACTTGAAGACTCTCTGGTTGGGTATCTCAATAGTTAATATTTGCATCCAACAAGTCACTTCGCCATAAATCGCGGTGGCCACTTCGGGTAAGGTGGTATGCTGCTTCCTGGTCGGTTGACGTTTCGGTTGCACTGCCTCCTGCCTCGATTAAAGGTGGCCACAGATAGATACTGCAATATTTGTATTTTTTTTATGTTCCGTAGGTTTTGTTTCGTATTCAAATGTTATACTCACGTCACTGAAGTCAATTGTGTTGCAAAAAAAAAATGTTTAGTAACGAACTGATTTTAATGAATTTATACACCACTGGAACACTGAAAAAAAACTCTTTATAATTTCTTTTACCAATATCGCAATTTTAATTTAAATTACTTTTATTACTTTAGCTCTAGGACACCGACCGATTCGCACAAAAATATCCTGTGATTAACTGACTTTGTACAAAATGAAATCGTACAAGGCTTATCGGTTTTCATTCCCCTTTTGACGATTTTCTCGTACGATACTTCTGCAAAAGATTTTATAGGGACTTTTGAGCGAATCAGAAAGCCTTTTTTTTTAAATGTCCCGCCAGGAATCTTTACGTACGTCTCAACTGTCCATTTTCCCGTTTTCAAATAAATTTTCAGTTTTAATAAAAAAAAATGGTTTTATGCCTTTGACAAACATAACTGATATCGGTATCCAATAAATCGGTCGTTTTTATGATATATTTGCATCTGTTTGACAGATGCAGTACCAGGCGCTCATACGCTTCAGCAAGAAACCGACTTGCATTTTTGCAATGCACGAAATATCAAAGACTCAATGGAAATTTTTGCCCGGTAATACCCTTCATTTTTTTTAACTAAAGTTACTATGAGTCCTGTTATATTCCGCCCACTACTACGGCGAATTGAGATACTTTAGCCAGAGATACTAGTTAGTGTTACCATACTGTAGTACCCATCTAACTTAAAGTATTCGGTATTATTTTTTTGGATTTGTACCAACCGCAACAAAACTCTGATCATATGAATGAAAGTTTAATATAAGGTGGCGCAAAAGAAGTCATCCGATGTTGTTTGGCTCTTATTTTTTGTCTAAATAAAAAACTTCGATTCTGTTTTTTGATTATGTTTATTTAGACCTTTAGAATTAATTGTGTTAAGTCGAGAAGATGATATCGGATAAATGGGCGCCGTCACAATTGATTGCCATACGGGCTCGTTTTATGGCATTTTCCATCACTTCGGCGAGAGTTTCGGGCGATAAATTCTCGCATTCGTGTCGGATATTTTCCTTGAGGGCTTCCAAGGTCTCAGGCTTGTTGATGTAAACACGAGACTTCAGAAAACCCCATAAAAAGAAGTCCGGGACCGTCAAATCGGGCGATCTGGCGGGCCAGTGCAAATCGCCAAAACGCGAAATTAAGCGACCCGGAAACGCGGCCTTCAGAATGTCGGTTGTGGCTCGTGCAGTGTGTGCTGTTGCTCCGTCCTGTTGGAACCACATGTCCACCAGTCCTAATTCGTCCAGTTCGGGCAGAAAAAACTCGGTCAACATTGCCCTATAGCGCGCACCGTCCACTGTTGTCGTTTGACCCGCGGCGTTCGGCCCGATGACTCCTCCAGCGTGAACAGCGCACCACGCAGTCACTTTGAGCGGGTGTAATGGTTTCTCGTGCATCACTCGCGGATTTCCGGTTCCCCAGAAGCGATAATTTTGCTTGTTCACGTACCCGCTGAGGTGAAAATGAGCCTCATCGCTCATTATGATTTTTGCCAACACCACAGACGAATTGTTACGCAAAAAAATAGACACAATTATTCCGCGTTCTTGGGGAGTGTATCGCTCCATGGCTTATTCACTTGTATTCTGTATCTGTCTAGTCCACAAATGTCAAAACAGATTTGACATTGGCGGCCATTTGCAAAAATGAGAGCATCTTCCAATAGGGTGATTAATTTTGCGCCACCCTGTATTAAAACGCAATGAAAGAGGTACAGTGGAAACGGATGTACAAATCGAAAATATATGACAGCACCCAACGTAGGAAAACGCCCACACCCTGAACAGTCACATTATTAGCCGGACATCTGACTCACTGTTTGATGTCTTTAGCATGAAAAACTCATAGCGACTTTCCTTGTAAATTTTCTAACTCGTACATATTTTTCCCAATAGGCTTGACTACTCGACACTTAACAAATTTTCTACAGAATTTAGCGTTAATATTATTTTTAAAATCGCTCAGTACAAAATTGCGTTTAAACACCTCTTGTCCGGAAAGAAAAGTGACCATTCGACTTCGTTTATTATATTGCCGTGCACTTTTTTCGTAAGCCGTATGCATATTTTTCTGTATGGCCTCTCTCACTAATGGAAGTTTGTCTACACGACTCATCATCTTAATGTCAGCATCTTCTAACGCACCTAGTTTTCTGGCTAACTTATAATCCGTACATCGTTTGGCCGAAAATACTAAAATAAGGAGTAATACCGGTTGCAGCATGAACTGAACTTCTTATGGCGCACTCGATTTCTGAAAGATTAGCATCCCAATCTCGATGGTCAGTATCTAAATATACCCGAATAGCCGCTAAAACTGTCTGATTGACCCTCTCAGAGGTGTTAGCTTGTGGAGCGTATGCCGCAATTCTAATATGTGTGATTTTGTATGCTTCTATCATTTTCTTACTCTTTAGACAAAAATTGCTGACCATTGTCGGAATGAAGTAACTCCGGCGTTCCAAACATGTGGAAAATTTCGTGAACCATAAATTCTACTACCTTTCGCGCAGTCGCCTCTCGCATGGCCTTCAAGAACACAAATTTCGAAAAGTGGTCCAATACAATAAAGATATACGCATTTCCTCCTTTTGAACGCGGATATTTCCCTAGAAAATCGACGTATATCTTTTGGAATGGTCGAACTGTGACCACTTTGGCACCCATCGTCGGTCGCATTTCGAAATTCGTTGGTTTTTTCTCCTTGCATACCTCAATATTACGCACAAAGTTTCGCACTTGCATTGTCATTCGCGGCCAGAAATAAAATTGACGAAGCCTATACAATGTTTTGGCCACTCCGCCATGCGACGCAATCTTTTCTTCATGGGCTTGTTGTATCATTGTTGACGTCAATGCTTCCGGAATCCATAACTTCCAACTAAATTCACCAAGTTCGTCTTGAGCCAAATGAATTCGTTTATAGACTTTGCCGTCATCAACTTTGAGATTTGGCAGCTGTTCTGCGTTAGCCTCGATTGTTTGAATGCGGTCCAGATACTCAGCTGACTCAAATTCAGTAGTCTCGAGATCTAGCAAACTGGCCTCACTACAACTCTCAACTTTCCTCGACAGAGTGTCAGCAACAACATTCTCCGACCCTTTTCGATGTTCAATATTGAAGTCGAAAGCTTGAAGTTGCAGTGACCATCTCGCTAAACGACCGCTCAAATCACGCAAACTCATCAGCCATTTTAGACTCGCATGGTCAGTTATTACCGTGAAAGGCATCAACTCTACATAAGGCCTAAATCGTTTAATTGCAAGTATAGCCGCCAGACACTCCTTCTCAGTTACGCTGTAATTTTGTTGTGCGCAATTCAACTTCTGCGAATAGAACTCAATCGGCCTATCACTTTTTTCATCGTCGACTTGGAATAAAACGGCGCCAACACCAAATTGGGAAGCGTCGCACTGAATAAAGAATCTGCGCTTGAAATCGAAATCAATAGCAGCTTGGGACATCGAAAACTTTTTACCTTTTTTTAAAGCATCACTCAACGGGGCAGACAGAGAAGCGAAATTACTGATGAGCCGTCTATTCCAACCCGCGGTGCCAAGAAAACTTCGAAGCTCTTTAGTAGAACGTGAGATCTTTCTTTTGGAAATCGCGGTTACCTTATCCGGATCAGTTTTAAGAACGCCGCCGCCAATGATGAACCCTAAATACTTCAACTCAGTAAAACAGAAATGAGATTTATTTGAACCAATGGTCAAATTCGCATTTTTAAGACAATCAGCTACTTCGCGTAAGATTTTTAAGTGAGTGTCAAAGTCAAGTTTACTTCAGGGCTTTCATACTCCAAAACAGACGACAGAATAACTGTGGTTGCGATTTTGATCGAACTTTTTTTTTAATCACAATTTAATTATTTATTAATTGATCTTTTTGTCAAAATCTGTGCGCGATCGCTACGTGACTAATAGACGATAATATCGCAAAGTTTTAGTGCGGTCGCAAAGTCTTAGCAGGACTATAAAAGCTAAAAACAAATTAAACAAATAAAAACAATCGGCAATGATTCGTTCTCCACCAACAACACCATCGGTGCTGCGCTCACCTTTGTTAACTCTCCAACAAACTCCCGCGAAAAATAATGTCAGCATGATATCGTCAGCTACTTCTCCCGCGCTTCCCCCCGTGCATTCGCATCTCGGTGGGAACGAACTAAATCCCTCACCTTTGATCGCAAAATCAACTCCAACGATTTCTGTTTACGAGCATCGCACTTGGAGCAAGCAGTGTCCCTCTCCTAATCCAATCGTAACAAGAGCTATTACAAACACAACAACAACAACTATCGCTGCATCCATTTATGCAAACACAGCTACCACTTCCAGCAAGATCACTCATTTAACCAGCGCACTCGAACAGCGCTCACATTCTCTTTCATCTATACTGCTTCCCTCACACTCTTCTGCACCTCAACCACCGACGCAATCGACCTCGCCGCTCATTATCTTCGGTCAAAATAAAACAAATACTGCTACAACATCTAGCGCTGCACAAACAAAAAAGAAAAATAGTTCGGTAGTACAGACAGGATTAGACCGCTACATAAATATTCAACCTAAACGCAAATTAAGTCCTCAAAAACCGTCGAACAAACAGGTATCAAAAATAACAAATACAAACCATACAAATACTTTGAACCAAAACAGATTTGCAGCACTCGCCATAAATGAGGATAACGAAACAGACAATGAAATCTCATCTAATGAAAATGTTGGTAATAAATCTAAGCCGCCGCCGATATACCTACGGGAACAAAGTTGCAACGCGCTTGTCTCTGAAATATCTCGTCTCATAGGTTCTAACTTTTATATAAGTCCGGTTTCAAAGGGAAACATAAAAGAAACCAAAATTCAAACGTCCAATGAAGACAGCTTTAGAGCAATTATTAGCTACCTTAACAATAACAACAAAAAATATTATACTTATCAACTAAAAAGTGGTAAAGGCCAAATAGTAGTTATCAAGGGTATCGAAGCTTACGTCGAAACCATTGAAATACAAAATGCCCTTATAGACTTTGGATTCTCTGTGAAGAATGTATTTAACATTAAAAATAAAAGCAATATACCACAACCATTGTTTAAAATCGAACTAAATCCAGAGTCTACAAAATTAAAGAAAAATGAGGTTCATCCCATTTACAACCTCCGTTTTTTGCTTCACCGCAGAATAACCGTTGAAGAACCTCATAAAAGAGATGGCCCAGTCAAATGTTTAAACTGCCAGAAGTATGGGCATACGAAATCGTACTGCACTTTACCACCCGTTTGTGTTATTTGCGGGGATTTACATCGCACTACGGATTGCAAATTAGATAAGACACACACTAACGCAAAAAATGTAGTAATTGCTCAGGTTATCACACGGCGAACTACAGAGGTTGTCCAATTTATATGGAAGTAAAAAATAGACCAACTCGAAGGGAGATACCTGTACAAAATTTTGTTATGCCTCATGTTTCAAATGCTCCTGTCAACTCAACTTCACCAAACAACGCAATGTCATACGCAAACATCCTCAAAACAGCTCCTATTAATATGTCTAATAATACACAAAATGAAAGTATGCAGTCTACGAATGTATCTTTGGAGACAATGATATCTACCCTAACGAGCTGTATGACGCAGTTTATGTCTGTAATGCACAATATGCTCCAAGAGATGATACGCTCACAAAACCAATTTATGCAAGTCGTTCTAGCCAATAAATGAATTTTGTTAAATTATGTGACTGGAATGCGAACGGAGTAAGTAACCATAAATTAGAAATTCAGAACTTTATGGAATCAAAAGAAATAGACGTTTTGCTATTGTCTGAAACACATTTAACTCGGAAAAACAATTTTAAATACCTGGATATCAGTTTTATGGAACAAATCATCCCGATGGGAAAGCACATGGAGGCACAGGTATACTAATGAAAAATAACATAAAACATTACGCACAAGAAGAATTTTCAAAAGAATACTTACAAGCAACATCGATCACTTTGCAGTGCTGGGGAGAAAATATTACACTATGTGCTATATACTGTCCTCCTAGATATAGTGTTTACAATTCACAGACTTTTTCAAAAACCTCGGCTCAAAATTTTTAGCAGCTGGAGATTACAATGCGAAGCACACCTTTTGGGGTTCTCGTCTGATAAACCCCAAAGGTAGACAACTTTTTTCTGTGTTGATGAATCGCCAAAACAATTTAGATATTATATCATCAGGTCAGCCCACATACTGGCCCTCTGATCCAAAAAAATTGCCTGATCTTATTGATTTTGGCATTTGCAAAAACATTAGTCGGCAACATGTCTCAGCTGAAAATTCCTACGATCTCTCTTCGGATCACTCGCCTGTTTTAATAAACCTCTACAAAAAGCCCCTATCTAGTAAGGAACCAATAAGGCTAACAAACTTTAAAACAAACTGGCTCAAATACCGAAAGTTTATAAGTAGCCATCTAATGACGAGTCCACTACTTCTAGATGCGGCCGATATTGATCACACAATTTTAATGACACTCTTGTATCGGCAGCCGTGCATGCTACTCCCACTGCTTTCAATAAACCTGTTGCTGCTAGGGTATTAACTTCATCCAGAGAGATTGACGAACTAGTCAAAGAAAAAAGACGGCTGAAAAAAGACTGGCAGCTGCTCAGATCTCCTTCTGCAAAGCTAAAGCTTATAACAGCACAAAAGCGGCTCAAAGAAGCGCTTAGCAAGCAAATGGAGCGCAATTCAGAGAAATACACTTTAAAATTAACCCCAACCGAAGAGTCAAACTACTCACTCTGGAGGGCATGTAAGGGCATAAAAACACCAAAGGAATGTAATCTTCCACTTAGAAAGGAAAACGGTAAATGGGCCAGAAGTGACACTGAAAAGGCATTTGTATTTTCAGAGCATCTTTCGTAAGTGTTCCAACTAAACTTGCCTACTAATAACTTCAATTTACCCGAAAATAACATAACAACGTTTTTTCGTCCATTAAAAATTAAGGTAAAACAAATAATAAACATTATTAAAAAGCTTAACCTAAAAAAAGCACCCGGATTTGATATGATTTCTCCGAAAATGATCCAAGAGCTGCCAGAAATTGCCATAAAAGTCCTCCTTTATATATATAATGCGGTACTCAGAACTGGTCAGTTTTCAAGACTATGGAAAGTCTCTGAAATAAAGATGATTTGTAAGCCAGGCAAAGATCCTACAATCGCGTCGTCCTACAGGCCGATCAGTATGTTGTCGGTAGTATCAAAACTTTTTGAAAAAATACTTCTAACAAAAATTTTACCATACTTACACCAAAATGATAGCATTCCGAACCACCAATTCGGTTTCAGTAAGCAGCATGGAACAGTGGAACAGGTGCATAGAATCACAAACGAGATACGGAAAGCGTTTGAGGACAAAAAATATTGTTCTGCGATATTCTTAGACATTGCGCAAGCATTTGATGGAGTCTGGCATAGTGGACTTATATACAAATTAAAACAGCTGCTGCCTCCTAGTCTTCATAATCTCATGATGTCTTACCTAAGTGATAGGAACTTTTGTGTTAAATTCAACGATAGCACCACATCCGTCTATAACGTTGACGCAGGAGTTCCTCAAGGTAGCGTTCTTGGGCCAGTTCTCTATGTTCTCTACACATGTTGTTACGTCAACATTTGCTGACGACACCGCAATTTTATGCATGCACACAAACGTAGATGTCGCAACTCGCCGACTTAATGATCATCTGAAAATTCAAAAATGGCTCGAAGATTGGCGTATACGAGTAAATGAAGGTAAAAGTACCCACGTTATTTTTGCCTTACGGAAAGGTACATCTCAGAACATAAAACTAAACAATGTTGTGATAAAGCAAGCAAGCGAAGTGACATATTTAGGAATTCATCTAGATCGGCGGCTCACGTGGCGTAGACATATTGAATGCAAAAAAACACAAATTAAATTGAAAACGCTCAAATTAAACTGGTTGTTGCACAAGAAATCGAAACAACGCTTAGAACACAAAGTTCTTTTGTATAATGCCGTTATCAAACCTATTTGGACTTACGGATCACAATTATGGGGTAAAGCGAGCTCATCTAACATCGAAGTAATCCAGCGGTCACAATCAAAGATTCTTCGGAAAATTACAAATGCACCATGGTACATAAAAAACCAGAACATACACGAAGACTTACAAATTCGGATGGTCAAAGATGAAATTGCGAGAATAAGAAATATGTACGAGGAAAAATTACAAGCGCATCCAAACCCACTGGCTAAGAACATTCTGCGCATCATCAACATAAGTCGACTGAGAAGAGCAGATCTTCCATCCTACTAATATTAAAAATTAAAGCTAAGTTATAGTTACAAACCTGCTCTTTGATGAAGTAATAAATAACCCACACACTGGTGTGAGTTATTACCAAAATGCTAGTAATAATCTCTGAAATAATATTGTCAATCTAATTTAGAATATACAATAAATCAAATATCGTTTAAAAAAAAATAAAATAAAAATAACGATCTTTCACTGGTTCGACACCTTCCTTCAATTAAATGACGTGTATTTCAGCGGTTGTCTTCCCAAGACCATGCTCTTCGTACGTTAAGAATTGTTTTTTTTACCTCTTCCAACTTCGCTCTCTCTTCAACCGACAATTTATGCTGACCGGGTACCTATTGTATTTCGACGACATCAACTTCATTAACCCTAAACACATCCGGAGCTATTTCAAACAAACGCCAGAAATCGACCCCAATGTACACTTCTTGTTCCAAAGAAGGACACAAGTAAAACGTTACATCCTGTACTTTGTCTTGATATTGAACTGGAACAACGACTTTACCTTGAACCCAGTGCTCTTGTCCGAAAAGGTTTATCGAACATACAAATATTTGCATATGGCCGAGGATCGGATTTGTAAAATGAAATAACTGACAACGCAACTAACCTACGATTTTCTTTCCGCTGTTGGTATCTTTGTCGAGCCTTCTGAATCTTTCGGCTGACCAAGCGTGCGCCTTCATATTGACCTTCTTCAAAAATTTGACTTCGCTTCGCATAATAATTTCGTATCCTGTCGCTTAAAGGAACTATCTTAAATAACTTATCCTCACTAATCTTATTATCTACAAATGAATTATTTGAATCAGCCTCACAATCTAACTCAGTCTAGGTGGCTGCTTCTCGAGTGGAACAGGGTTCGAGGTGGAACGTGATACTCCCGCTTTCATCACATTCCTCTTCAAGTTTCCCTTTTAACAAATGGGACATTTCGGAGTGATTACATTTTCGCGTCCACATTGGTAGCAGAAAATATTTTGTAATTTCGACGGGCAATCCATGTATACATGGCCCTGCTGCTTGCAGTTCCAACAAGAGAGCCTAGCACGAGCCTGTTCAACCTCCTCAAATAACAACTGTTGATCTTTAGGACCCTCTTCCCATATTTAATTTTCTTCTTCGACATCAAGAGCGCTCACTTGTGGTGCACACATTTGTCTTGGCGGATTTCGATTAAAATTGTGGACTTGAGAATCTGGAACCTGAAACCTACTTGTCTTTGAAACAGGTCGATTTAATGATAGTTCTGCTTCACGACACTTGAATTGCAAATGCTGCATACTTTCAGTAAACGCTGCCCAAACTCGACCGCACAAAAACTCCGTAAGATTTCGCTTCACTATTGAGATCATCTCATCTTCAGAGAAGCCTATCAACAAACGAGATCGAAGTTTGGACATGGCATGTAAATATGCATCAACCGGTTCGCCAACTTGCTGTTTCCTCTCCTAAAGCTCCTTCATGGCTTCGAAATTGCTGGTATGTGCAGGGAATTGTAGAAGCAAAGCAGCCTTTAACGTAAACCACGTTAGACCTGGGTTTTGGCGAATGTAAATTCAATACCAATCTCTTGCTGGACCACTGACTAACTGATGGAACTCTCTCAATACCTCAGACAATGGAATTCCATACTGCGACTTTAGAAATACAAGTCTAAAAACAAAATCATAAACCGTCATATTATCGCGATTACCATCAAAATTGATGCCCCATTTGAAAACTGGAGCTGGATTGAATTGACGACCTCTAAAATAATTTGGTTGAACATGCGAAGTCCTCTCTTAGCTCGGGGTAATCATCGTGAGCTACATGCGGCGTAGTTGACTGCCTAACATAAGTTCCGCCTCTCCACTGAGAACCGAATTGACCAACGCTAACTCCACCGTTTCTAGGGACATACTCATCAACTCTCCTTTCAAACTCAGGAAACACAGGGACTGAGAAATCGCGATTGTGAACCTGACTACGTGGTTCCCTAGACTGAACGTGACTGAAACTTTTTCTTTTAAGTATGGGTTCTAACTCTTGTAGTGTGTGTTTATTAATCTCGTTAGTCCGTTGCCGCACCCAACTACTAACTGAAACCTCATCTATAGCAGCGACGTTTTCTGAGTGCTTAATTTGAACATTTGCACCATTACCGGTTTGCTGTGGCGATACTGTAGTCTTTTGCCTGCGTGCCTAGTTCATATGCGCTTTAATATTAGCCAAACCCTCATTCAACGTGTTCTTCAAGCTACGAGCAAGTTTATTAAACATCGACGAATTTATTTCATGTGCATCAACAGGTTCAATTGGATCATCAATGTCATTTGCCAACACTACAGTCGCAGGAAAATTTACAATTGACGGAACTGACGGATTTTTGCTTATTCGGCGGGGCTTAATTTTTATTTTTGCTTCTTGGTATCGTACCAGAAGCAACACCTAACTCACGCCTGGAACGTGTTACTGAACCCTGTCTTTCGCCTATTATTGTTTGAGACATATCAACATAATCAAACTGTTGACCTCGATTGACTGGAATATTTTGAATGCTTACATTCGGACTAACATCTGCTGATGCGTCAGATTTATTAAGATTATTGTTCTCGGCCATGGTGATTAATAGTTAGTATAATAAAGGTTGGTATATATATATAAATATATATATATTTACTAATTACAAAAAAAAATTTAAACAATTATAAAAAAAAATTATAAAAAATGTTTTCTCTAAATTTCCAATAGGTTTTCTCAAATGGCTTAAATTGGGAGGAAATTTCGGACTGGATCTCGTCGAAATGGATTTTCAGCGAATCAAAATGATACTGGTAAAATTCAAAACAATAATCTCTTAATACTCACATTTGTAACTAATACTTATCTCCTTTAGATTACTACAAATACAAAATAAAACTTCGATGCAACAATTTGACAGTTAAATTTTTGTCAAAGGACACCGAAATTAAATGCAAGTAACTCGCAGAGCAACAAGTGATCACAGTACTTCGATTTATGTCACGGCCTCTGATTATAACATGCACTTTTGTTAAAAAAAAATGTAGTTTAACTTTAATTTACTTTACAAAATTACTATATTTGATCATTATAAACCATTACTTTAATAAAACTTTACTTTAAAAAAAAATTAAACACTTCGAGGTTTTTTGCTTGTTTGTATAATCTTAAAAAAAATCACATTGATGCAACATGTTGATAATACAATTCACATCAAAGGTCACCAAAGTTATGCGCATGCAACTCACAGAGCAACAAATGATCGACATACATTGGTATACGTCACGGCCTCTGTTGCTTGCATACACATTTGTATCTATACAAAAATATATTTTGAATTTAAAAAAAAAATTTTTGTTGCCTTTTTACATTCGCTTATTATGTTCAACAGGAGGAGGAAGACTTAGACTGTTGCGGCTGCGCTTCTTCTTCCACCACATTTTTCACTGCCGCCTCCTCTTGCCCTTAATGCGTTTTCAGTTCTTTGCCAATACTATACGGCACGATTTTGCTCCAATCGATTTTAGTCCGTGTAATCGGCAGTTGGCGTCGCATCGCCTTAAATGTTGTATCAGACATGGTCTGATAATACTCTGATATAGCCGATTGGTATTCGTTTTCGGCCTCTTTGATCAGAGCGATAATCTCCTTGGCCATTTGTTGTTCGTTGGTGACCACTACCGAATCACGACATTCCTTTAAGGAAACCAACTGCACATTTCCGTCTTCGTAGTAGTGCACCTGCACCTTAAGCACTCCCTTTACATCAGCGTTGCCGCTACCAGCCTGAAATGTAACGTGCCACTGTGAACGCCATCGGCCATTCCAGTAGTTCTTCGGTTGAAATTTATGATCCTCAATGCAAATGGTTAACGTAATTTGACTGCCTTGCGTTTTACCATACACGGAGCAAACGCCGTGTCGGTAGTGATTGGCAATGTAGGCGAGTGTCTCGATATCTAATGCAACACGCCAAGTCTCAGCTGACGTATCGGACTCCTGATAGTCGCTTGCCTTCTTGCGTAAATGATCGTACTTGAATGATTGCTTGGTCCGTAGATCATAAAAACGGCCCGCGCCCATTTCGATATGCTCCGAGATGACGGCGTTGTGTTTGCTACCTCAATGCGCACCAGCTGATCCTTGTTGTACTGGGCGAAGGCGTGGCTGGCGCCCTCCTTCAGCAGCGCATCGTTCTTGAGCAGCTCGCGCACATCGTTGGACACTTCATTGAATTCGCCGGGCGGCGCATGTAGTATAAAATCGGATACGATGCGCACCTTTTCACCATCGCTGATTTGTGTTTGTTCCATTTTTTGTTTTTGTTTATTTTTTTCTTATTTTGTTTTAAATTAATGCGAGGAGGAAATAATTTCTGCACCTTTTGTTCGGCATTGAGCTCAGCATGTCGTGTCTTATCTTCGACCAATCCCACGAGTTGTTTTCGTTCGACAAATTCCGCTTTTCTCGACACAGCTGGCGTATGTTATCTATGTGCGCCTCGATTTCCCAGTCCTTGTCGAGCAACTCATCTTGTTGTGCACGAAGCTCATCATCGAGGGTGCTTATGCACGCGCATTTCGATGCAAGATCAGCTTTAAATGTATTGCGTTCGATTTTCAGACATTCCATTTCATTGTGGGCAATTTTCTCTTCATACAATATAAATATTATATAATAACACCCACTTAAAAGAATTATTATTTTGTGAGTTACCCAATTTTACTCACGTCCATTTTAAATTTGATCCCACCTGAAATCTCCCCCCATTCACAATAACGTTAGCAGTTCATTATGAATGTTTTAAAAAAAAAATAAAATTTGATGAAGTTGGCAATTTTTGCTCGACTTTCATTTGACTATTTAAGCAACAACAATTTCAGTATAATGTTATGTTCGAAGAAAAAAAAAAGGATAACCGAAACGAAAACGTTAATTGAATTCAATAAATCTAACAAGTGTTTAATTCAAGGAAAATTACAAAAATAAACTACAAAAATTATAACATTATACTAAACAAATTAACCTAGGTAAGTCTATAAAATATTTAAATTTAATTAAATGAATATGATTCCCTATAAATTAATGGATATTAAACTATGCAATTATTTAACAAGAAAAAAACTTATATTAACAAATCAAACAAAAAAATAACAAAGTCGCACATAAAAATGTACAACGATAATAACAAAAAAAATATAAAGAAGAAAAAATCAAAAAATAAATGTTTTGCATGTTAGGCACATTTACCCCTGGGACAATTTTGAACCTCACTCTCAAAACAAAATGTAAATTTTACTTAAAATATAAAAACAGGTAATTAAATATGTATTATATCTAATTTAACAATTATTTCCGATTCCAGGATCCATTTTTTAAAGAAAGGCCGCTTATTATTTTGAGCGTAGCAACAACAAAAATTGGCAACTACGCCACTGCTTCAGACTCCAAAGTAAAAAAAAAATTACAAATTGCCGCATATAACATTCGCTAGGACATTGCCAGATGCAAATCAGTTAAATCGCTAGGCAGCTCAAATGTTGCTCCAATAACGAAATTCTCTCTTTGGTCTAAAGAGTTTTCGCAACCAGGGATGCCAATTCGTGGTTCATATTTTTGGGTCGCACGAGTTTGATTTTTACCACATTTAAATTTAAGACTTCCTACCTTATTTGTATTTTATGGGTGGAGTGTGGGGTATAAATTCACTTGAAGACTCTCTGGTTGGGTATCTCAATAGTTTATATTTGCATCCAACAAGTCTTTTCGCCATAAATCGCGGTGGCCACTTCGGGTAAGGTGGTATGGTGCTTCCTGGTCGGTTGACGTTTCGGTTGCACTGCCTCCTGCCTCGATTAAAGGTGGCCACAGATAGATACTGCAATATTTGTATTTTTTTATGTTCCGTAGGTTTTGTTTCGTATTCAAATGTTATACTCACGTCACTGAAGTCAATTGTGTTGCAAAAAAAAAATGTTTAGTAACGAACTGATTTTAATGAATTTTCCAGTGGTGTGGAACACTGAAAAAAACTCTATATAATTTCTTTTACCAATATCGCAATTTTAATTTAAATTATTTAATTTAATTTGTCGATTACGATCTTTTTTAAAAAAAAAAATTTTATGTAAAAAGAAATTATGTTGTAACACCAAACAAATGAAAGGCACAAGGATAATTTTAGCATCCGGCTTTAGGCTATCTGTATATATACATAAAAGAAGAATTAATTAGTAATATTCTAATATTTTATAAATTAATACAAATTTTTTTTATAATTTCAAAATTAAATTAGTAATTGATTTTTATTGTTCGATTAACAAATAGCTCTAGGGCGCCGACCGATTCGCACAAAAATTTCCTGTGATTAACTGACTTTGTACAAAATGAAATCGTACAAGGCTTATCGGTTTTCATTCCCCTTTTGACGATTTTCTCGTACGATACTTCTGCAAAAGATTTTATAGGTACTTTTGAGCGAGTCAGAAAGCCTATATTTTTTTTAAATGTCCCGCCAGGAATCTTTATGTCCGTCTCATCTGTCCATTTACCCGTTTTCAAATAAATTTTCAGTTTTAATAAAAAAAAATGGTTTTATGCCTTTGACAAACATAACTGATATCGGTATCCAATAAATCGGTCGTATTTATGATATATTTGCATCTGTTAGACAGATGCAGTACCAGGCGCTCATACGCTTCAGCAAGAAACC
Source organism: Suillia variegata (assembly GCA_949127995.1). Classification (NCBI taxonomy): domain Eukaryota; kingdom Metazoa; phylum Arthropoda; class Insecta; order Diptera; family Heleomyzidae; genus Suillia; species Suillia variegata. The sequence continues at coordinate 27,015,146 of OX421844.1, forward strand.
GACTTGCATTTTTGCAATGCACGAAATATTAAAGACTCAATGGGAATTTGGGCCTTTCAATACCCTTCATTTTTTAACTAAAGTTACTATGAGTCCTGTTGTATTCCGCTCACTACTACGGCGAATTGAGATACTTTAGCCAAAAATACTAGTGTTACCATACTGTAGTACCCATCTAACTTAAAGTATTCGGTATTATATTTTTGGATTTGTACCAACCGCAACAATACTTACCTTTTTACCTGCACAAGACCTCAACTCTCCACATAATCCCAAATGTGCGAAGATCCACTTCTCATGTGACGTACTTTCTTACTTACCTTTTGATCATCAATCGTCAAAGCGAACAGCCGAAGTCGAAAGAGTGCCGCCATCTTCCCTTTTACTATTTTTTGTTAGAAAATTAAAGTAATATATAAATTAATAAAAGAAATACCCGAATATTTACCTCGCGCTTTTAATTACCTCTTATTAAAGTGAAATTAAATATTGGTCCTTCGAACTGATAAAACAAAAAAGAACTAAGAGAAAAAACAAAAAAAAAAAAAATGAGGTAAAAAAAGTGAAATTAAATAGCGGCTACAATACGAAACAATTAAGCTGCAGTTACGGAGACAAGAAAACAACAACAGCTGTGAACGAGTATATAAGCAGTACAAGAAATAAGGTGCACAGTGGGGCAGCAGCTACAAAAGACGTACAAATTGAATAAAATTTTTTTTTGGTAAATCGATTTTCCCTTTTTCCAATCTATATATATAAAAATGAATTCTTATATCTTTCTTTCTATCTTTCTTTCTTTGTACCAAATGGGTGTCTAAACCATTCATCCGATTTTGATGAAATTTTATGGAGTTGCTGTGCTCACGCCAACTTAGGTTTAGGGCAAATAAAATTTTGCCACGCTCACCTATTACCCCCACAATTTGTAAAACTAAGTTAAAATATTCGATTATTTCGCTAATATTGCTCCAAAAAATCTGAAATTTGGTATCTGAGTTTATATAGACGCTGTCGATAACTTCCCCAAAAATGGGTGAGGTTGGATCAATTTAATGCCCACTTAGAAAAAAAAGAAAATATGCAATAACGTGGCTAATATTGCTCCTAAAAATCTGAAATTTGGTATCTGAGTTTGTATTGGCTCTGTCGATAACTTTCCTAAAAATGGGCGTGGTCGGATCAATTTAACGCCCACTTTCACAAAAAGGGTAGATCATTTTTACGCCAACACCATTGCTCAGAAACTTGATGTGCTATATAGAAAACATGTAACGGGATGCACCGGGAAGAATAACAGGAAATACAAAATTTGAAACGCCCACTTATTAGGCCCTCAATTTATTTAATTAAGTAAAAAATATACGATGACATTGCTAATACTGCTCCTAAAAATTTGGAATTTTGTTTCTGAGTTTGTATGGTAACTGCCGATAATTTCACAGCCATAACTCAGAATCGTTACAACGGTGAATACCGAGAAGTTCCGTTAACTAACGGGAGTACCGGGAAGTTCCATTACTAACGGAAGTACCGGGAAGTACCGAGAAGTACCGGGAAGTTCTGCTACCATTTTTTTAAAGTGGCATTGCAACGCATGCCGGGCATTCGTTAGTAATATATAACTTAGTATATATCACTACATACAAGTGAAACAAAGCAACAACAAAAATATATAGTAAACATTTTTTTGTTGTTTTAATTTTTCCTCGAAAAAATTATGCTCGTTTGCCTTATATACTAATAATCTCGCCATAATTGACTTCCGTCAATTTAAAAATTTAAAAAATTTAATACTCGCAAATAATTTTTATTCAAAAATTGTGTAATTTTTTACACTGTATAATATAACCCTATATTTGGAAATTTGATTTTATCTCTCATATCAACTGTGCGGTTATTTAAGTATTCCCCTTATACTTAGATACACTAAGTAACAAAAAAAAATAGTTGTTGATTATTATTAGGTATACAAATAAGTTTCCGCCGTTTTGAGAAAGATGGCGTGGCACGAGGTTTACGTTGGAATTCGCAGATGGTAACCTACTTGAAAATTAGTTTGTTTATTCCAGAACAACATAACCTTATCATGTTATTAAGTTCGCATTAGCATCATATATTTTTCTTCATCTAAAAATGTCTCAATTTGAGCCAACTAAGTGTCATATGCGGGAACTTTTAATTTATTTTTTTAATTTAAAAAAATCTGCTGCTGAGTCGCATCGATTGCTCGTAGAAGCATATAATGAGGATGCTTTGAGTGAGAGAACATGTCGTGAGTGGTTTCAAAAATTTAAAAAAGGTGATTTTGACATAAAAGACAAAGATCGCCGTGGAAGGCCGAAAATTTACGAGGATGCAGATTTGGAGAAATTATTGGGTGAAGATTCGTCTCAAACACTAAAGGAACTTGCACTTAGTTTAGAAGTCACTCAGCAAGCAGTCTCACATCGTTTAAAATCGTTTAAATATTATTTTATTAACAAAAAACGGCGGAAACTTATTTGTACACCTAATATATTTGTTTTGCGAAATTAATAATCAAGGTATTATCTAAATACCTAAACAATCATTTGCTTTAAATTTCTTTAATTCGCTGTGCACTTTTGCACATTAATACACCCATAAGTATCAAAATCTCTCTTGATTTTTTTTTGTAAAACCCTTTGAATTTGTCGTCTCTTGGTACAATAATGCCTATCAACCGTTCCCTGAAAGAACAGCTTCTCATAAAGCTGACTCGAAAATGATCGAAATTGATCAAGAATCTTTATTCTACTCTCCCTAGAACGCCAGAAGTTGAATCGGAAAGCTTTGGAACTGACTCCTTAGGTGCTGTCCCAAAAAAGCAACCTATTAGTTTTAAGCGAAGGAAAGAAAGTTACCAAAGGTCGAGCTTATGATCCCTCTGTAGCTGCCTTTATTTTTGAAGCAGATAACTTGGTTCATTTCTGCACAAAATTCTTATCAATCCCCATTGATGAATTAACACCGGCTTTACTTGAAGCCAATCTTGACGTTATTAAAGGTTATTATGAAACGGTTTAACTCCTGATGACGACTTGCCCTATAACTTTAAATTGGCTGCTCGGAATAAAATGGAACTCTGCCAGGAACGAGCTCACATGACGAAAGCCCAGATTTCAGATCTCCTGGATGTAAAGCGACCCAAATCAGCTGAAGCCCAACGACCAGCAGAAATACCCCCAATTTTTGCAGCAGAGATAACAAACACTCCTATTTGTCTAAATAATCAGGCCAAAAATTAACACTCATGCAATTGTACTCCCGCAATTAACCAAACTGCTGCCTACTTTTACCATACAGCAGCCAGATTGGACGCACTTCGATGGGCTTGAATTAGCAGATCCCAACTGTTTCAAAAAAGCCCAAGTTGACATGGTCATCGGAAGTAACTTGATTCCAGAGAAATCACAGTGATAGCAAATATTTCTCATTTTATTTGCCTACTCATGCAATAGTAGGACCTGATAAAACCATCACAAAGGTTCGCGTCGTGTTCAACGCGTCAAAAAAAACCGGCTCAGGATATTCTCTCAACGATATCCTACATATTGGTCCAACACTACAGCCTGATCTCATGGCACTCATCCCAAGATGGCGACTTTACCAATTCGTTTTTAACGGAGATGTAGAGAAGATGTACAGACAAATTCTCGTACATCAAGATGACCAGGACTTTCAGCGAATTCTCTTTCGCAAATCCCAAAATTACCCAATTCAGGTCTTTACGCTTAAAACAGTTACATTTGGCGTAAACTGTGAACCCTTTCTATCCATCAGAACTCTCCAACAATTGGCTAATGATTCCAAAAGCGATTTCCCTCTCGCTGAAAAAGTGCTCGTCAAAGAAACCTTTGTTGACGACGTTTTATCAGGCTCCCACACTATTCCAGACGCAGTTGAATCACTATCTCAAGTGATCAACTCGCTTGCTTCTGCTGGATTTTCACTTCGGAAAATCACAGCAAACCATTAAAAAATACTGGAAAAAATTCCTGAGTCCGAACTCCTAGATTTAGGCTTTCTCAAATTTAAAAGTGCCAGCTCTACAAAAACCCTAGGCATACGTTCCTATCACGCCTACGAGTTCTGCCACCAAGCGACAAATTTTATCGACGGTCGCAAAACTTTTTGATCCGGCAGGATGGCTCTCGCCCATCATGACTCGATCCAAATTACTTCTCCAAGAACTTTGGTTAGAAGGTACTGAGTGGGATGAATGTGGAACCAATTTCTTGACGATTTGTCAGCTATCTCTACCATTGAAATCCCTAGATGGTTAAGGTTTGCTCCAGATCACCAAGTCCAACTTCACGGATTTTGCGATGCTTCCGAAAAAGCTTATTGCGCAACTCTCTATATGCGCACAATAGATCTCGCTGGTCAAATTTCGAGCCATCTTCTTTTAGCAAAAGGGAAAGTTGCACCTCTACAAATGGTAAGTCTGCCGCGATTAAAACTCTGCGGTGCCGTATTACTTTCTAATTTAGTTAAATCAATCAGAGAAAGCTTGGAACTGCACACCGAGAGCATTTACTTTTGATCCGACTCTCAAATCGTTCTGGCCTGGTTGGAAAAACCACCCCACACATGGAAGACGTATGTCGCCAATCGTACAGCCCAAATAATTAACAATGTGGGTAATGCCATATGGCGTCATGTTATTAGCAGCGAAAATTCCGCTGATTTAGGAACGCGAGGCTCTAATCCCAAAGAGCTTTCCTTCAATTCTCTATGTTGGAATGGTCCTAAATGGCTGCAATCTCCCGAAGAAGCCTGGCCAAAATCTACCTTTTCCTCGACTTTGCCGCCCGAGCAAAGAAGAGTAGAAGTGAATCTTGTCGTGGAAGATGAAGCCGACATACTTGCGCGGTTCTCTTCGCTTTCACGAGCTTTTCGTGTTCTTGCTTATATATTCCGTTTTCTCCATAACAGTCTCGCAAATACGAAAAAGTCATTTGTTTATCATAATTTAGCTCTCTCTCACAGTGAAATTCGCTTTTGTGTGTTTTTCAACAAAAGCCATACATTTAGAGATGTGTTCTGATCTCACTGCAGACGTATTCCATGCAGCGTTCGCCAGGTTCGTAGGCCGAAGAGGTCTTCCCAACAAAATTATGTCGGACAATGGTACAACATTCGTCGGAGCTCAACGAGCTATGAGTCGAGAATTCCTCCAATTTTCGAAAGAAGTATCCCAAGATATACTCCAGAAATACTCTTCTCAAGGAGTTGACTGGGTATTTATTCCTCCTAGTGCACCCCACATCGGTGGACTCTGGGAATCAGCCGTCAAGAGTTTTAAAACTCATTTTAAAAAGATAGCCGGCTGTCATAAATTCAATTTTAAAGAGTTTTCAACCCTGCTCTCTCGAATCGAAGCAGTTCTGAACTCGCGCCCTCTATCTCCTCTTACTCAAGATCCAACTGATCTTTTACAACTAACTCCAAGGCACTTCCTGCGAGACGCTCCTCTCATGGCTATTCCCGAACCTAATTCGGAAGATATTTCTCTCATCAACCGATGGGAAAAACTGAAAGCCCTTCATCATCAGTTTAGTCGGAGATGGAAAGAAGAATATCTCAAGGAACAGCAGAAGCGCTACAAATGACAATATCCCCAAAAGGAACTCGAAGAAGGACAATTTGTCGTTATTAAAGACGAGCTGCTGCCCCCCACCGAATGGCGTTTAGGAAGCGTTAATATGCTGCATCGTGGACGTGATGGACCCATCCGTGTAGCCGATATACGCACGCCGGCCGGCATGATCACTCGACCCATTGTGAAACTGTGCATTTTACCACTCGCGTAAAACGCTATGGGGCTATAAAATCTTTTTATTGTCAACAGGCATCTCTGCCTGCTCCCAAGCCTTCTAACAACAAAGTCATTTTTTTTTTGTTCTTCTTTTAGTTCGGAATCCCTTATCCAACACAAATGTGGGTTATGCCACCGCTCTTATGCCTTGCGCTACTGCAAAGGATTCAATGCCATGAAGCATAGCCAGCGCTATGATGTGGTGCATGCTCATTGCCTGGTTTTATCCCATAGCACAGGCTTTTGCGATTCAGAGAATACCTGCCGACGGTGCCAACTTGGACATCATACGATGTTGCATCCGGAGGAGGAGACAGCGACCTTGCGTCAGGCACCTGTCCATAGAAGCCGTAGCAACCATCGATCAGAGCATCGTTCTCGATCGAAAGCGCAACCCTTGCGCAGCAAGCAACGAAACCGTCAGCAGACGCGTTCACGCTCTACCCATGAGCATAACCGATCGCGCAATACGCATCAACCAACGGGGTCGCGCTCTTCCCATGAGTCGAAGCGATCTCTTAATCATCAACCGACCAGGCGATCACGTTCTTCCCAAGGGCGTAAAAGATCCCGCAGCGAACGTCACCATGGAGACCACATATGAAATCTGCAACGCCCACATATTACGCCCACGAGTAGTCAAATTAAGTCAACAAAAACGATTATTTCACTAATAAAATTCCAAAAAATCTCAAATTTGGAATTTGAGTTGGTATGGTCACTGTCAACAACTCCACGAAAAGTGACCGTGGTTAGATGAATTTAACGCCCACTGCCGTAACTCCGGAACGCGATGGTCTACAATGATAAAATTTGGTATGTAGGTGTATGGTGACGAAATCTACCACCTCACAAAAAGTGGGCGTGGTTTTATCAATATAACGCCCACTGCCGTAACTACGGAACGCGATGGTCTTCAATGATAAAACTTGGTATGTAGGTGTATGGTGACAAAATCCACCACCTCACAATAAGTGGGCGTGGTGGGATTAATTTAACGCCCATCGCGATATCTCTGGTTGTGATCTTTGATGATAAAATTTGATATAGAAGTGTATGTCTACCATCTCAAAAAAAGTGGGCGTAGTGGGATCAATTTAACGGCCACCGCTATATATCAGGAACGCGATGCTCTACGAAGATTAACGTTTGTATAAAGGAGTATGGTGACTAAATCTACCATCTTACAAAAAGTGGGCGTGGTCGGGTCAATTGAACGCTCACCGTTGCAGCTCAGAAACGTGATACTGTACGATGATTAACTTGTTTGGGAACTATATCTACCATCTCAGCAAATCTGGGGTCAATTTAACACCCACCGCCATAGCTCAGGAACGTGATGTACTACTATGAACAAATTTGGTTCTTAGTAACTAAATCTGACCGGAAATTTCTATTACAATTTTAGTTACATACAAATGCGCATACCGGGGAGGTTAACAGTTGCGAAACTCAGTTTATAGGTACATGGTGACAATAGTTACAAACACACAACGTGGAGTAACGGGAAGTTCTGCATACAAATTTGGTATAAAATTATCAAATTAACAAAATATTCATACAAATATAATACCAAAAATGGTGGGCGAGGCTGGAAAGTTTATTAATCTTAATTAACAAATAAGATTTGATTCTATTAAAAAAGAACCCGGGCACCGCCGGGTAATTTAAGCTAGTCTGAAATAAAAAGAAACAAATAAAAAAAAACAAAAACAAATCGTAATACTTACACTTTTGAGTTCTTACCTTTATACTTACCTTTTTACCTGCACAAAACCCCAACTCTCCACATAATCCCAATTATGCGAAGATCCACTTCTCATGTGACGTACTTTCTTACTTACCTTTTGATCATCAACCGTCAAAGCGAACAGCCGAAGTCGACAGAGTGCCGCCATCTTCCCTTTTACTTTTTTAATTAGAAAATTAAAGTAATATTTAAATTAATAAAAGAAATACCCTAATATTTACCTCGCGCTTTTAATTACCCCTTTTTAAAGTGAAACTAAATATTGTGGTCCTTCGAACCGGATATGATGACTTATATTGCTTTCGAGTTCAGTAAACGTTCATACATAGTCCCATTTCTCATATATTTGTTTTTGTTTAGAAAAATAATGGTTAAACCTAGGGACTCTGTAATAATTAAATGTGACACTGAGGCTAGGTAAGGTTGTCAAAAACCTCCACGGGCTGATTGCTAGCTGAATAGACGGGTCCCACCCGACTTTCATTTACCTATATCTCCCATAACAACGGTGTACGTTATACCATAGATGTAATACGGTGTAATCTTGAATCCACAGATATCGTCGTGAAGTATGACCTTAAGGTGCAAACTTGATTATAATACAACAGTGGAATATTTCATTTGCCTCTACCTCCCAATTCACTCGGCAGAATAACCATTTCCTTTCAACTTCTCGGATGGTGGCATCTGTCTCTCATCATCGTGCGAATCATGAGACTCATGTTGTCGAAATAATAAGTAAGCACAGGTATTTCCCAAGTATTAATCTTTGTTGCCGGCGTACAAGTTTGTTGCCAGTATCTTACTCAATAGTATTTTAAATTTATTCAAGAGCTGATCCTTAATTTCACTAACACAGAGTCCTTTAAGCTGCAAAAATCCAACATATTTATAGTTTTCGCCATCAACCAGAGAAAAAACGATAATTTGGTCATTAACAATGCATCCTGCAATTATCATTAACAAGTTTTCCTTTTTCAAGTGAATTATTTTACATTTGTTATTTCAATGTCATCACTAAAACACTTTACTATTTTTAACATTCTGTCTAGTTTATCGTTGCTACTAGAGTATAGTGTTATGCCATATGTATACATTAAATGACTTTTAGCAAAGCATTGTGACTCTGCTGTCTAAATAGCACCAATAAATGTTTGGTGTTGTTTAGTTAGAGCATTGTGTGCTTAGAGATAGCGGCACATAAATAAAGGGCATCGGTAAAACGAAGCCAGTGTCTTTTTAAATATGAAACGTGTGTGTTCTTATTTATTTGTGGTGCTGCGATCTGGAAACGTGTGTGTTCTTATTTATTTGTGGTGCTGCGATCTGGAAAATACATTGGTGACACCAAGAAAGGAACGCGGTAAGTTTTTTTTTTTAATTATTTTATGATAAAAAAAAAATATTTATATTGGAAAAGTGAAAATTTTAAGTTTTCTTTTCCAAAGTAAAATTTAAAAATAAAAAGACATTCATTAGTAGTATTTTCTTGGAAGGATACTCAAAATAAAAAATCAGCATTTTTGTATTTTGAGATCATATTCAGGAAAAGATAAAAATTAAAATTTGTTTTTTTTTTTCAAAAGATTAAATAATATACAAAAAAACTATATAAAAATGAATTCCTTTTTCTTTCTTTCTATCTTTCTTTCTTTGTACCAAATAGGCGCATAAACCATTTATCCGATTGTGATGAAATTTTGGGGAGTTGCTGTGCTCACGCCAACTTAGGTTTAGGGCGAAGAAAATTTTGCCACACCCATCTATTACGCCCACAATTTGTAAAACTAAGTTAAAATATTCGACTATTTCGCTAATATTGCTCCTAAATCTAAAATTAGGTATCTGAGTTTGTATAAACACTGTCGACAATTTCACCAAAAATGGGTGAGGTTGGATCAATTTAACGCCCACTTTGAAAAAAAAATAGAAAATATGCGATAACGTGGCTAGTATTGCTCATAAAAATCTGAAATTTGGTATCTGAGTTTGTATTGCCACTGTCGATAACTTCCCTAAAAATGGGCGTGGTTGGATCAATTTAACGCCCACTTTCAAAAAAGGGTGGATCATTTTTACGCCTACCATCATTGCTCAGGAACTTGATGCGCTTTATAGAAAACATGTAACGGGATGCACCGGGAAGAATAACAGTATAAACAAAATCTGTCACGCCCACTTATTAGGCCCTCAATTTGTTTAATTAAGTGAAAATATACGATGACATTGCTAATATTGCTCCAAAAAATTTGAGATTTTGTTTCTGAGTTTGTATGGTAACTGCCGATAATTTCACCGCCGTAACTCAGAATCGTTACAACGGTGAGTACCGATAAGTTCCGCTAACTAACGGGGAGTTCCGGGAAGTTCTGGTAAACAATTTTTTGAACGCATGCCTGCCATTCACTAGTATTAAATAAAATAATTAAATTATTTAATCAAACTGAGCTACATCAGGTTGTAAGTGCCCAAACTGAACTTGAAAAGTTGATCACTTCGATATTAAACGACCTTTCGAAAGAATTGGTAGTTATACCGGAGGATAAGACAGATACTCAATTAAAAGAGTTGATGTCTGTATATGACGAGTTCAGTAGATGGGATGAAGTAAATAAGTCGGATTATAGTACAAAGAAATATTTTGAGAAAATTTCTTCCCTGTGTTTTGAATGTATTGCGAGGACACAAGTTCTGCCGGCATTTGTGCCCACACATTATAATTATATTTTCAAAATACAACCGATCGGGTACAATACTGACAAGTTACGGTTTAGAAAATAAAAATGGGCAGCATTGACAAGTTACGGATAAGAAAACCCAAGGGGGCAACACCGTAAGTAAAAAGGAGGTTTAACATGAATAAGCAGATCAGCGAAAATTGAGTGAGTGCCGAGCAGCAGCCGTGAACAGTCCACCAGCGGACAAAACATTTAAGCAGCCAAATAAGGAGCGGTAAGAAACAAAATAGCAAGAGCGCTTCGTCTTTCAAGAGATCCCTCCTTGAATACTCGCTCTCACTCTCGGCATTGAGCACATCGGTCAAGAGACACTGCCTTGACAACTTTCGCTCTCCAGTCATCACGAGTCTCAAGAAAACTCACCTTGAATATTCGCTCTCCCCTTACTACTAACTTCGTGCCGGGCATAAATATATAATAGATACCTCCTTAAATACTTGCGCTCTCCCGCTGCGTGCCGTTCGAGACGAAATATAAGAGACTCCGCCTTAACTGCTCGTTCTCCCTCTGTCCAGTTTCGTACTCTACGTTACAGAATTCAAGCGACATGGCCTTGAATATCGTTATTTTCTAACGGCGTCCTAGCGTTACGCCCCGTCCCGCGAACCAGCATTAACAACGGAACGTCATTTAATTAAAATCAGTGTTAAATATAGAAATAGTCATGAAGTGAAATAATAAACTTATACATAAGTTTGAAAAAAAAGGATTGAAAACAAATTGAACTAATAAATCTATTTTAAAGAAAATTAATTAAGTGAAGTTAAAAATTAATTAAATATACAGTCGTCCCCTTCCCCTCACCCCAACTTCGTACCCAGTGCTACGAAATTAAAGAGGCCTGACCGTTACTCTTCTTGCATTTGTCTCTTCAAATAACGCTAGTGTTCGAGAAAACGCAGCGGAGCCCTAGCGCTACGCCCCGTCGCGGAAATAGCTGCAAACAGCCGCGTCGATTCAAAAATAATATACGACGCCGAGATTTATCCGGCTCAAAGCCGCCGATAAATTAAATCAGTATAATACTTAATAGAGATAGCCATTAAGTAAAATATTGTGAACGAATTAATTTTAAAATATTGAAAACGAATTGAATAATTAATAAATATATATTTTAAGAAAATAAATTGATTGAAGTGAAGATTTATTTAAATATATAGTTGCCCCTCTGTTGTCATAGTTTCTGAAATCAAATAAATTTCTGTGAGACGGACCCTCGGACACGCTGACTGCAACCCCGGCCCGAAGGTTCGTCACAGTATTGACAAGGCACTCAGAGCAACTAATTTGTCTGCAAACGATTTGCTTCAAGCTTTTGTCTGTTTTATGTTATCAAGAAAAATGGATGCTACTTATGCTTTTTGAAATTTTTTTGGCAAATTCAAAAGAAATTCCAAGAATCGACGATTTAACAAAATTTTTAGATCTAGATTTTTTTGCATTAGAGGCAAGTAAAAGTCCATTTGTAAAGAAGGAAAATCCGATTGAGAGTTCAATTATAAGAAAATGTCTGATGGGATGTGGAGTTACACATTTTCCATCACAATGTATGAATTTTAAGAATTATTAAGGTTTCTGAATATAAATTATGTGGAAATTGTTTGAATGGAGACCATTTTAAAAGAAATTGTACGTTTTCTGGTTGTAAAAATTGCAACGGAGATCATCATGTACTTCTGCGCACAGATAAACAGCAAGTGGCTGCCAAAAGTGCAATAGTAAGAAGTGTAAAATCAAATTTAAAATTAATAAACAAATTACTTATTTTTTTGACTGTCACTCTTAAAGTTAAAAATGTCCGAGGTGAATTTGTTAAAGGCCGTGTGTTATTAGATAATGGATTAATAACAAGTTTTAAGAATTAGTTGGGCATTAAAGGAAATAATGAATGCATTACAATTGAAGGTGTGGGTGAGAGGAAGTCCGAAGTTAATGAAAATGTTGCATTTGATATTCATTCTTTAGTTTCCGATTTTGAAAGTCAAGTTAGTGCTTTAGTGGTTAAAAAATTGTATCCAGTTTGCCTTCACAACAAATTGTAAGAGGAAGCATTCCGGAAGGTATAAAGTTGGCTGATCCGAAATTTAATATTCCAGGTAAAATCGACATGTTGTTAGGAGCTGAGGTGTTCTATGCCTTATTAAGAGAAGGTCGATTGGAGTTGGATAATCAAGATGTCATGTTTTAAGATACAGTTTTCGATTGGGTAGCCTGTGGGCCAGCAATTGTGGGCTCGTCCGTAATGTATTGTGGAATGATAAAATGTGAGGACAAATTAAGTGACCAATTAAAGCAATTTTGGGAATTAGAAGAAGTTCAAAGTCAAAAATTACAAACTCGGGATGAAGTTAAATGTTAAGAGCTTTTTCAATAGTGTTTTAAAATAGTGTAGTATACCAAGCGTAGCGCATGCTCCATTTACTTAGTTACATATGTTAACCAATAATCAAAGGTTATCGGTTTACATATGCAACTTGATCGAGGGCATTTTTGTGCATTGAGTGACCTAAGCAATTAGTCACTCAAAACACCAAATTGCATTTTTGATTATATGAAATTCAATTAAATAGAATAAGTAAATGTTAGAATGTTAGAATAAGATAGCGATAGCATAAGATTTTGAATAAAAATTGCTTCGCGCCAGAAATAAAATTAATTTTAGCTTTGAACAGCAATCTGCCTTGTGGCATCGTTTCATTTTTTTATTGTAAGTGCGGCCTTGTGACCATCACCATTATAGCGTGGCTCGCTTATAATAAGTCAAAGGAATGAATAATTCCTTATAAAAATAATCCTTTACAATAGGTAATGATGGGAAATTTTTAGTTGCATTACCATATAAAAATAACATTGATAAATAAGGAATAGAACACCAGTTGAATATAAATAGGTCGCTAAAGGAACAATATGATGAAATTTTGCGTCAGTATCTTGATTTAGGCCACATTAAAGAAATAAAATATGTACAAGAATTAAAATCTAAATATTATTTACCCCTCTACTGAATTTTAAGGCCATATGAAGCAAGACATCCAATGTTGCTTCCATATAAAGATGACTAGGTATTGGTTTGGTTTAGTTTAGGTGTTGCCTGAGAGACACAACTCAGGCTCCAATTAAGACTATAGTGCCATTTTAATACACCACTTGTGAAACCCCTGAAAAACCGGTCTATTCAAAACCATCTTGATTTGTTTATAAACCTACTTATGTTATCTATTTTCAAATCTGGAAGCTCGTTTAGACTTTCCATAGCGAATTTCTCGAATGTATTATGTCGTAAAGCACCCAGACGCGGGCACTCACATAAGTAGTGGGAAACCGTTTCTTTGGATCCTTCTTGATTGCAGCTTCGGCATCTTTCGTTGTGAGTCCATCCCATTTTCTCGGCATGATCTCCTATCGGCCAATGACCGGTTATAGTGGAAGTAATTTTATATATATATCTGTTCTTGGTTTTCTTATCAATTCGTCGGTTCTTGACTTATTATATTTTGCCCAGAGTTTCTAGGATATTTCGCAGGCACCAGTTTTAGCCCACCTGGTTTCTGCTTCTTGGCGAAATTGCAGATAAAGCTTTCTCTTAATGGCGCTGAGAGGGTATCCAACGGTCACCGCTTCGGATTTGTTCAGGAGGCACCTCTTCTTGCCAATGTACCAGCTTTCTCAATTCATTCTATGTTCCTGTGTCCAGGTACCCAGATGAGAGTGATGTACATTGTTCGCGCTATTAAGTTCACTCGTCCATGCATTGTCTAATGATCTTTGATTTAATTATTGGTGAGGTGAGTGCTAATAGAACTGCTTTACTATCAGTAAGTATACAAGCTTTTGATAGTTGATGAGGATGCTTACTAAGTACCTCCTGCTCCTACCCCATCATCCATCTTGGAATCATAAGTGTATAACTTGACAGTATTTTCCTTAACTACAAGGTTCAATTTTCATTCGTTTCGTGTGGGAAATCTAACCTCAAATTTCCTTCGAAAGTCTATGATTGTAGTGATATGGTCCGAAGATTTCTTATTGAAATTTTGGTTTCCAAGAATTTTTCAATGACCACAGGCCACTCTATAATTTTGGCCGTATTTGCTGCTGTTAATCGTAATTGTATGGAAGTAGGTTGAGAATAACATTCAGTGTCACGGCTGGGAATTTTCTCCTGTAATACCCACGCACGCTGTGCGTTGTAAGCTATTAAGTCGTCTGACATTATACTGTTTGTTTAGTGCTGGCCACCATACTATTGCGAGGTATATCCTGATATAAAGATTTTTCGATTGGTCCAATTACCTCATGCTCTTTGGATAGCATTTTACTAAACCTAGCGGATTCTCTAGAGTTTTCTATTGAGGTGCAATATGATTGCCAAGATTCTGCCTTTGCTATTCTAATTGCTTTTTTATACTTTTTCCGTATGTGCCTAAGTTTCTTCAAATCTCCATTCCACCATGGCGGTGATTTGCTTTTTGTGACGCTGATTGGTGTGGATTTCTTGAAAGCTACATTGAAGACCTTCTCTAATGTGTTTACCTTTTTATATATTTAAGTAATAGAGCTTATCCTATAAGCCAACCCTATAAAGGTTGGTTTGTTTCCCCTATTACATATAATGAGCTTAGTATTTAATTCAAAGTTTAACAGTGATATCTGTCATTTGTTGTTGTGCTACTCCATAGGGTATGTCTTGCATTCGCGTCACACCCGATGAGGCTGATGTCGTTCTGATGGTGTTCGATGATGTTTCTCAATTCTTCCAGTGGTGTCTCTTTATCATGAGGCAGATAGGCCGATACCACTAAAAGGTCCTGCAGGCCTCCTCTACCTTGACCACCGTCATATCTGATGTGCTGTTATTAGAGCAAAGGAATGCATTTAAACCTTTATTACCTGCCTCTTTGCTATAGTAGAGGTTGTGTGTGCTGATGTTGAGCCCCATGATTTTGTCATGTCTAACCCAGGGCTTTTGGACGAGACTGATGTCTATATCCCCGCACTGAGGAGGATATTTAAATTATCTGTGGCGCACTTAGAGTGCTGCAGGTTTATCTGAGCGAACCTCAGCATCCTGTACGCCTTCTTCTGCTGGGTTGACCCCCAAAAGCAGCTGACCCGCTTTGTCGACCTCTTCTGTGTCGTCTTCTTCGGGGTTCGCGTCGCCTTTGAAGATCTTCATCTTGGCCATCCAGATGCCAAAGCGATTTTGTTGTCCGCCTTTGACAATGCCTCTAGTGAATCCTAACTGATGGCCAAGAGGAGTGGTCTGCTCGACTTTCTGGCTTCTTCTACTTTGATCAGCTGCCAGTCGCTAACAGCCGGGATGTCTTTATTCTGCAGTTTCAAACACCGCAGCAGCTTTTCGCCTGGTTTGTTCATCGGCGGCAACC